>VDFB02058242.1:245724397-246066846 GCA_007258455.2 Sequoia sempervirens | reverse complement strand
AGATTGTTGAATAAAAGAATGATCAAAAACAGGTATCCCATTCCCCGAATAGATGAGCTACATGGCGCTCGTTGCTTCTCAAAAATAGACTTGAGGTCAAGGTATCATCAAATTCGTGTGAGGGAACAGGACATTGAGAAAACAGCCTTCCGTTGTCATTGTGGACACTATGAGTTTGTGGTTATGCCATTTGGGCTGACCAATGCACCCGCTACGTTCCAATCCACTATGAATAGGATCTTCCAGTCACAACTGAGGAGGTTCGTTCTTGTCTTCTTTGATGACATCTTGGTATACAGCAAGGCTTGGGATGAGCATTTTGCACATTTAGATACAGTACTGGGTATTCTAGATAGTGAATCCTTGTATGCCAAGGAATCAAAATGTGACCTAGGTATGACTGAGTTGCTGTACTTGGGCCATATTATCAGCGCAGAGGCTGTGCGTATGGATCTCGACAAGGTCAGAGCTATTATTGAGTGGCCGACTCCCGAAAACCTTACTCAGCTCTGAGGATTTTTGGGCTTGTGTGGTTTCTACCACCTATTTGTCAGTGGGTATTCACGTCATGCAGCACCACTTATGGACCTGACAAAGAAAGGGACATTCGTTTGGACTCCTGAGGCACAGGAGTGTTTTGAGAAGTTTAAGCAATTGATGACTTCTTATCCTATCCTTGCATTACCAGATTTCACTAGACCCTTCAAGCTTCAGTGTGATGCTTCAAGTGAAGGGATTGGCGCAGTCCTCATGCAGGACAAGCATCCGATAGCTTTCAAGAGCTGAAATTTAAGAGGACCAGAGAGGAGCTACAGCATTTATGACAAGGAAATGCTGGCCATCATGCATGTGTTGGCCAAATTCAGGCAGTACCTTGTAGGCAGCAAATTTTGTGTTAAGACCGATCATAACAGCTTGAAGGATTTCCTCGGACAACGAGATCTCAATGATCGTCAGCAAAAGTGGGTTAGTAAGTTGCAATCATATGACTTTGACATCGCTTACGTCAAAGGAACCCAGAACGTTGTGGCTGATGCCTTATCATGCCAACCACATTTGAACTCTATGATTGAGATTTCAGAGAATTGGAGACACCTGATTATAGCAGAATATGCCAAAGACTCATGGGTGTCCAGCATTATTGAGGGTTCAATGCAGGACAGCAAATATTCAGTTGTAAATGATCTTATCATTTACAAAGGTACGATCTTTTTGACCCCAGGATCCGAAATGAAGAACACGATATTAAGGGCCTTTCATGATGTACCTATGGCCGGACATCCCTAATACTTCAAAACTTACAGGTAGGTTCGGGAGCGTTTCACTTGAAAAGGACTCGAGTCAGACATCCTCAAATATGTCAGAGAGTGTCTGGTTTGTCAGCAGAATAAACAGGAACACAACTTTCCAGCTGGGCTACTTCAGCCACTCCCGATTCCGGACAAGAAGTGGGAATGCTTGTCAATGGATTTCATTACGGGCTTGCCAAAAGCCTAGGGTAGAGACTGTATTTATGTAGTTGTTGATCACCTCACTAAAATATGCTCACTTTTTCCCAATTGCGGCTACATATTCAGCTACGCAGGTTGTAGAGTTGTTTTTCCGTGAGGTATTCAGGTTGCATGGGCTACCTCAGAGCATTGTTAGTGACAGGGACAGTCGGTTCTTGAGTCACTTCTGGCAGGAACTATTTAGGCTCTGTGGGACCGAGCTTACTCCGAGCACTAGTTACCACCCGCAAACAGACGGACAAACGGAAATTGTAAATAAATGGGTGGAAGGATACCTTCAGAACTATATAGTAGGGCAACAAAAGGGTTGGGTGAAGTGGATTCACCTTTGTGAGTACTGTTATAATGCCACTCACCACATGTCAATTCAGATGTCCCCATTCATGGCATTATATGGGTACGAGGCACCAAACTTTCTTGATTTATTGTTGAGTGACAGCAGAGTGCCCAATGTTGGGGATCTTCTACAGGAGAACCAGGACATTATGAGAGCTCTCCGTGAGAACATTTAGAAGGCACAAAATCAACAAAAACAGTATGTAGACCAAAGGAGAGTGGAGCGTTCTTTTGAGGTTAGGGACATGGTGTATTTGATGTTGCAGCCCTATCGTCAGTCCACTCTTAGGAAGAGTGGTGCAGAGAAACTGAAGCCCCAGCACTATGGACCTTTTAGAATCATCAGGCGGATAGGAAAAGTGGCCTATGAGTTGGATCTACCGGCAGATAGCAAGGTGCACAATGTATTTCATGTATTGCGCCTCAAGAAGGCGTTAGGACATTGTGTTGTTCCCTCTACAGCTTTACCACCCCTAGATGATGAGGGGAAATTGATTTTGGTTCCTGAAGCCATCTTGGAAGTTAGGGAGAGACAGTTGCGGAGATGGGTCATCAAGGAATACCCGATTAAATGGAAGGACTTTCCGGTAGAGGAAGCTACATGGGAGAGCGAGGACATCCTACAGCATCCAAAGTTGAGATTGCTTGGGGACAAGCAATTTCAACGAGGGCGGACTGTAATGTCCCCTTCTAATTAATCTTCCGAGAATCAGAGGATTAGCCTATCACGTCGACCCTCATAGGCTAATGGTTCTGGATAGAGGGTCACTTGGATGGGCACTTGGTCGTGAATTTGCAGTGTTGATATCTAGAGTATGGTGACGGGGTGAATTTGTGCATTTGGCGTGATAATTATGCTTAAAATTATGGTCTTCACCTTTAATTTCACCATCCTTGGTCTAGGGACCATGTGTCTTTAAAATGGAGGGGTCACTTTATATTTTTCAGTTACTATTCATTACTAAAGTGAAAAAAAAGTTATAACTTAAGTGAATAGTACTCACTTTAATGAATAGTGATTTCAATGTAAAATTATAAAAGAAAGAGGAGAAGTTCGACCCCCTCGTGTTTAGAAGTCATTTTGCTTGCTTGGCTTGTGAGTTTGGAGTTTGGGGGAGAGGGAAAACTAGGGTTTCCTGATTTCTGTAGTGGGTGAGCTTGGAGGGGGCTTGTTCTTCGTTTGTGAGTTGCTTGAGGGTGTGAAACACCACCTTAAAGTTGCTGCTCTGAGTTTGGTTACTTCATTTGGAGTCATATATTGCTGTTTGCAAGTTATTAGAGCTATCTACTAAAAGGGACTTCGCTGCCATTGACTCCATTTTCATCTACAAGGGAGCTGTTCGCATTTTAGAAGGTTTTGGAGCTGATTTTTGCACTTACAACCAGCCGCCCTTCCTTGAGGGTTTCAATCAGCATAAAGAAAAAAGACGCCTCCCTTTAGTGGCTGCAATCACTTCCAAAAGGGGCGCCCTTACCCTAAAGAGCTTCTCAATTCATCTCTTGGTGGGAGAAGTTCGTCATTCGAAAGTTGTAAGCACTTATTTGGGGTTTGGTACTATAGCAAGTTACTATTCACAGAGTTACAAGGCTGTAAGTTAAAGTTTAGTTGAAGATATGTCTAGCTTTTGAAAAGATGTATGTTATATGTTGTATGCAATCTATTATGTAATGAAGAAAGTATCTTTGGCACTTAAATTGAGTCATTACTCGAATGGTCTTAGTAGATTAGTTTATTTGAAGTTCCTATTGCATGTAAATGCTTGTTAGTATTGTTAGCATTATTGGCATCAAAAGCAAAAACACAAAAAAAATCAGAATATCAATTGAAAACAAAAAAAATCAGACCTACAAAAATCACAGTGAAACCCAATCAGCAGAGTGGTGGTTCATTACACTCACCCTCAACAAAGTGATGAATCCGTTGGGCCTCCTGTAGGACCAAAGGAGAGTGAGTGTTGTCCAGCTTTTTTGCTCTATCAGCAACTTCACACATGATGTGTGGCATCGGTTCTAACTCCTAAATATACCACCAGATAGTACCAATGGGATCACTAGAATCGGGATTGGAAAGTTGAATGGTGATCTAAACTGGGCTATGTAACTCATGCAATTTTCTAGCACTTCCATCTTATAGCTGTTGAGGATTTTCCTCTTTCTTAAGATTAGGAGTGACTAAGTTTGTTGCTCCATTTCCTATGCAGGAAGTGAGTGATTTTGCTGCTCTATTTATTGTGTAAAGCTCAAGGGAGGATACTCCATGACGTCAATGGGAGCTCTTAATAGACTCAGCCACTCGTATATGTGTTGTGAGGCCTCCTTGGGTAATTCTACAAGTCTAGTGTCCAAAGGAGGTTCTACGAGTGTAATGCCAAAGGGAGATGTAGTTATTTCTATAATTTCTACTTCCTCGTCCCCTTCACTATCACTTTTCTCTATAGGTTCTCTTCAAAAGATGATTTAGTTTGTGTATTCTTCCTCTTTATTGTAGTGGTCTTGGCTTCCTCTCCTTTCCCTACCATTACCTATAAGCCCAATGACTTCCATCTAAAAATAGACGGCCATAAAGAATCATACTCTATATTCGAATAAAATTTGCCAACTACAACTAATGGTATCTATGTATAAATTGCATCCAAAAACAATGCAATTGCATGCTACGTCAAATAGAAAGCATTGCATTTCAAAGATAAGAACTCCTAAATTTGTACTAATAGTAGTTTCGCCCAATAAATTTCTCTCTTTCTGAGCACAACCATGTATTCAATCATCCAAATAGCAATGCCTGAAGCTCGTGTAGCCCCCATTAACCTATTTTTAATAATATCTAGAAAACATTTCGACTCACCATTAGTTAAATAATCTTTTTGAGGCCTCTATTTCCCTTGCTCCAAATATTTGTTTGTTATTGATTTGGGAGGTCCCTAAATAGTATTTGAATAGCCACTTATTCTTGGCTTTAAATGGCATGCATTGTAGATTTCAATACTACAATTCCCGAACATGGGATGCCAAATGCTTGGCAAAAATTATTGAAAGTATATGTGATGCTCACTACAAAATCCATTTCTCTATTTCCCCTTTTCTTTCGTTCTTTTTGTTGATGCTTTCCCTAGTGTGCCAATATTCTCTTTTTCAATGGCCTTGTCTATAGTTTCTTTTAGGATCTTCAGTTTGTGTGTGGAGGAGCTACCTGTAAATTCACTATCAGAAGTTATCTTTTTCCCTTTGCCAGCCATAATTTATACTTGTAATTGCTGAATTTCTTGAACTTCTAGAACTGTGAGGTCTTGAGATAAATGTGTTGCTAACTCCTTATGACCAAATTAAATTTGAATTCTCGAGGCCCTAATAAGTGGTCATTCCAACTAATTTTTAATACTAGCCCCCAATGTCGTACTATTGATGTTGATTGTGGAACATGTATGTCAAACAATTGTCATATACCATAAAATCTAACATTTCCACAAGTGATTGAAGTTGATGAATTATAGGAGTAATAGAAGACCAATTCTTTTCAAAAAACTCTAAGTGCAACTCAATTGTCATTTGAACCAAAGCCACGTAGAAGGTTGTAAACCTACATGCAATAAGGGCCATACTGCGGACCCAAAATTTGCAACTTTGAATAACTTAACTTGTACGGTAGAAATCCAAAGGGTAGAGCGTATGGTGATGTTTGCAACAAACCATATGGTAGCAAATTAAAGGTATACAAAAACAAAGACAAAACTAATCCATACAATGCCCAAAATATTTTGCAAGTATTTAATGAAGCTAGTAGACCATATAGTAGTGGTAGAATGTAGAATTCATACTATGGATGATTGATGTTCCAATCATACAATGGGGAAAATCGATTCAAGTTATATTGTGAGGAACGTTGATGCAACCCATACGGTGGAGAGAGAAGTGACAAGGGTTGATAGTACAATAAACAACTTAAATAATTTATGCTATACATTGATAGTAGTCAGTTTGAATTGTATGGTAGCAGTTTGAGTAAAGTGTATAGTGGTAGTTTGAGTGAAGCATGCGGTGGTGACAATACTAAAAGGACATATGGAAGTAGTGATCAAGAGTCATATAGCAGCAAAAGTACTAATAAGTCATACGGTAAGCAATTTAATGAGTCATATAGTGCCAACAAGAAAATTTAATCATACAAGTCTTCAAAAATCACAAGGCTTATTTTGTACATGTAATCTTCTCTTTTTATTTTTTAGTTATTTCTCCTTTTTTCTGCCCCTTCCAATATTTTTCTTTTCCTTCTATTATTTTTTCCAATATAAAAGTTCCTCTTTTTAATTTTTAATTTGTTCTATTTTTTGATCTTTTTGTTCTCTTTTTCCCTTTCTTTTCTTTTTCCTCCAGATTTCACTTATTTTCTACTTTTACCTCCATTTCATGTTGACTCATGTAGTATGCATGTGGTCCTTTCTAACACTCATTAGTGCAACATGTATTGGCATACTCTAATTTGAAAAAAAATTCCACAGTATTGAATTGAGTCATACCTTGGTTGCTTCCACCATAGTTGTAAGACTCAGACTCGGCAATAACTCTGTAGGCCCAAAAAATTTTAAAACTCGAGATTCAACGAAAACTCGGCAAATTTATCAAACATTTGAAAATAAATAATTTTTAAAAATATTCTTCAAAAACATACATATATACTAAATTTGTAGAACATATTATTGATTTAAAGGTTCTATATATGTTTCACATATAGTTTTGAGGTTAAATAAATGGGTGTAATGAAATAGACATACAACATAAGCGTAATTTGCTTTATTTAATATTTTTCAAGTTTATAAACTTGTATTTTTCAGCCATCTTTCCCAAAACTTGGTACATGCGGCAAACCCAATTAAGGTGATGATTGATGGAAACTTTGAATGGGTTCAAAGTTCAACATTTCAAGGGACTCAACTGGTGTGGAAGAAACTCCTTTATTTTCTTATGGTTACACAAGAACCTACAAGTGCAAGCTATGACAAGGGATTAATGGATAAATGACAAACTTATAGTCGTGCATTGGTCGCCTCTATGTCCTCAGTCAAGCGTCATCGTCATGCACCGTTGTATTTTTGCATCCCGAAGACACCCAAAAAACCCTCAAAAAAAATTTGCTTTTCGTCTAAATCGGTTTTATACAAAATGGGGGAGAGTTTTTCACAAATTTCAAGTAATAAACCATGCATTTTTTGCGATTTTTCCATTAAAAATTGATTTGCGTTTCTACAAAACTTGGAGACAATTTTTTGGGTAACTCACTGCCATTTGTTATGCACAAGACTCGCAATTTTTTTCAACTATGTTTTCCACCATATTTCGATATTTGTCAAGAGTCTATTACACATGCCCCTTCTCGCTCTTTGTGCCAAATTATGTCTTCATCTCATACGAATGGATTTGCAAGAGGATTATGTATCATTCGCCAGACTCCAAATGGTTGTGTTTTACTAGGACCTTGCTAAATGAAGTTTTTCTCTAAACTCTTGAACTACTTGGTTGAATCCCCATCATTCCACCATGAGTGATGTTGTGACCTTTTCACACATCGCCCCATTCAAAATGGGGACCCCTAAATTTTGCTCCATTCTGGTCTTTTGGCTTTGGTTTTCCTCTCTCTCTCTCTCTCTGTCTCTTTTCTCTGGTCTGCCTTTCCGGGGATGTATCCGTCTGTGAGTTTAAACGTGAATTTTGGCCAAGTCTGAAAATTAGGGTTTTGAACTTCCTTGCCAATTTGAGGTCAAGTGGGATGAATAAATTGAAAACAGAGCTTAGTGTTGCTGTCAGTATGCTTCCAGTAGACTCTCAGCTAAATTTCATCAGATTCTGACAACTTACTATTTTTAGTAAGTGTGTAATTCAGGGCATTCCGTCAGCATTCTTGAAGTTTTAACAGTCACACTGCATTCAGGACACATTAAGCTGCTCGCGTGCAAAGTTTGAGCTGAAACAGACCACTTACTATTTTTAGTAATCCAGCTTCTGGAGCAGATTTCAGGGCTTAAATGAAGAATTTTTCAACGCATGTCTAGAGATTCCTTCTAGGTTTTCAGAGACCTTCAAGGCAATATAACATGCAAAGTGAGACGACAACTTTCAGAGTTCAGCCTTCAAAGGCTATTTTTAGGGTTTGCATGTTAGGGTTTTCTTTGCATGTTGGCATATTCCTTATGGGTTTTTCGAGAGCTTCGCAGTGATGTGACATGCAAATGGAGATGGTCACTCAGTGAAGAACTTACTATTTTTAGCAGGTGCATCCTGGCGGCCGCTTCCCAGCACTTCAGAATCACGAGCTGATCGCAATGCAGCAGAAACGAGAACAAACAGAGGTCATTTGATATGCATGCAGAACAAATTAGGGTTTCCAGCTTCGGGGCCTGAAAAGAAGGGTAAAAAGTCAGAATTTTCGAAAACCGGTGTAAACCACCGCGATCAGCATCCTTCAAGCTATCTGTTGATAAAATTTGAAGACAAACGGAGAACTTACTATTTATAGTAAGTCATTCTGGAAACTGGCTAAAAATAGCAAATCAGTTGCATGCACCGATGTCAGCAGGCAGGTCACGTGGTGAGGAGCGCATCATTCGAATTTCAAATCAAACGGAGTTGTGGAGTTATTAGAAACAAGCAGTTACTATTTATAGTAAATCACCTTCAGAAATGTGCTAAAAATAGCAGGCCAACTAAAAATAGCAGTGTCAACAAGTTGATGAAGTCATGAGGATCCAGCATTCAAAATTTCAAATCATTGTGAGCTTTAGAAGTGTAGAAATCAAAGGATTTACTATAAATAGCAGGACATGGAAATTCTGGCAGAAGGAAAGAAAAATGGCTAAGTACAAAGTTTATCCTTCAGCCATGCTAAAATGCGCCCATGTCTGGCAAGTCAAAAAATTTCTAAGTGTGGATAAGTTTATCCACCTACCACCTCCAAATGCGCCATCCTTGAGGAGTTGCTAAAAAAATTCTAAGTGTCAAGTTTATCCTCCTGCCTATCCAAAATGCGCCCACCTTGAAAGTTTGATGAGAAAAAATGGCTAAGCTAAAAATTCGTCCTCCACCACCTCCCAAATGCGCCCATCCTTCATCAAGTAGGAAATGCGCCCAAGAAGTCAAAAAGTCAATAGAGTTTATCCTGCAGCCTAGGTGAAATGCGCCCTCAAGGTGATGGCATGCTAAAAATTGTCAAAGGAGTCAAAGAGTTTCATCCTCCACACATAGCAAAATGCGCCCAAACCAGGGCATGTGAAGACAAAAAAAAAAATGAAGCTCATGAGTCACAAGTAAAAGGCGTTGGAAGCTTATCCACCTCACTATAAGAAATGCGCCAAAGTTAGAAGAAGAGGACAAGAAGGTTGACTTTCTCCTCCCTCCTTTGAATGCGCCCATATGAAGACATGTAAAGACAAACGCCCATGCAAAGTTGGTATTCATGCAAAGCTGGTATTCATGCAAAATGAGTTAAAGAAATTTGAATTCATGCAAAGGAGGAAGAAGACAAGGCGTTGAAAGTGCTAAGTGATGAATAATTTTTCCTAAGGCGTGGTTATTATCCTTCTTCAAGTGTCAAATGCGCCAAAGTAAGGTGAAAGGTGGCAATGATAAAATATGGGTGGCGTTGGAATTAAAATGTCCCTCATGACATCAAAAATGCGCCCAGGTGCATGAAGTGTGAAATGAAATATGCAAGGCGTTTAAAAAATATTCTCCTTCATGTGTCATTTGCGCCCAAGGTGGTAGGATGATAATTGCTAGGGCATGGTGAAAACAAAGTTGATGCTAGGCATTGGAAACTTAATGGAAAATATTGCTAGGCGTGGTGAAGTTTAATATTCACCTTCAAGTTGGATATGCGCCCAAGTTTAAAAGGAAGACAGGGCGTTGAAATTGCAAGGTGGTGAGTAAATATTGCTAGGTGTTGGTTTTAAAAATGTTCTCCATGACATACAAGTGTGATCAAGGCATTAAAATTTTCCAAGTGAATTGATTTTCTCACCACAGGAAGATGATTGAAGATGAAATAAAAATTTCTGAGATGCTAAGTGATTTAAAAAAAAATTCTAAGGCAAAGAAATTTTCCTTAGGAGAAAAACGCCTAAGTCTGGTGAAGTGATGAATTTTCCTAAAGTCCAAGTGAATTTTGTCAGTAGATGAAGTCAGATGTTGGCAGTGCAGGAACAATAAAAATTTTCCGAGTCAGAGCAAAGAAATACTTCAGGATTGAAGAACGGAATCAAATTTGTTAAAAAAAAAAAAAAAAATTCAAGGTGCAAAATTCAAAAAAATTAAATGAACCCGTTCGTTGTGTACCCATGAATTCGACAAGTTCAGAAAGAAATTTTCTTCTGGGTATAGAAGATTATCGATGAGGAATGGATTTTAAGGTCTTCCACAGCTTGCCAGGGATTATGAGGTAAAGATTTCAAATGGGCACCAGGTTGATGAATTTTCCTAAGGGAAATTTTAAAATTTTCAAAGGCAAATGTGAAGAAAATGTGTTTTCAAGGTAAAATCCTCCAGACAATGAATTTGAAAGTGATCGCCTAGATGATTTTTGATCGAGTTCCTGATGAAGGCTTTTCTTTCTCAAGCCTGAGTTGGATGAAATATCAGAGTGAAGTGCGTCGAGCCGAATGCAAGATGGGTTGAGAATTTGGCTAAGGCATGAAGAATCATGAAGAAGGCAGAAGTTGGCTAGTGAAGGCGATGAACACTTGAAGTTAGAGCGTGAAAATCCTGGTAAGTAAGTTGAATTTATATTATGAAGTGTTCTAATACTCTTCCCCTTGCTTGATTTGCAGGAGGAACGTCGAGACCAAGTGGTGATGACTTTAGTGATTCAGGATGACATTTCAACCTCGAAGGAAGAAAAGTTGGAAGAAAATGGCTAAGTGTTGAGACTTAGTGACAGAGAAGAAATGTTTTCAAAATTCAAGATGGAGAAAAGAATGGAAGCTCGAGCAAAGTTGAAGAACAACGCCAAGAAGAAGATCAAGAACAGTGTGAACACCTTTCCAAGCTGGAATCTTCTAGAAGGATGATGGATATTAATGGCTCATTTATTACCCCACCCCTCTTGGTGGCGGTTTTTAGGGTGAATCTTGTTTAGGGCTGAGGTGGCACAATCTGGGCCATCCAGCCGATTGTAATCTGAGCCGTCCGTTAGACTTGGCCATCTATAAAAGGGGGAGTCTCCCTCATTTGTATCTACTTAGAATTAGATCAGAGTTAGGATAGCAGAGAAGGAGTAGAGAGCAATTAGATAGTTGATAGTATATTTTAGATTGAAAAGGAAGGAAAGTCTTCCCATTGAATACTTTGTAAGAAGTTGTCATGAATGCTTTCATAATAAAAGAATTTTTCATTGATGGTGATTTCTTCTTTGTTATGAGTAGTTGTTGAGGCTTCTTCGTCCTTCCAATTCATGTAGCTTAAAGTAAAGTAGATTTCATTTCATGCAAGTACTTGGTAATTGTGGAATGTGGTGCTCGATTTGAACAAGACTTCCCTTGTCCATACCACTAGCGGGCTCGCTGACGGTGGGTTTGCCTTGCGTGGTCAACTGGAAATTTGTGAAACTTAACTTCGATTATGGTTTACATGTTGGCATGCATCGTTGTGATGGTGTCTTCATGCTAGATCGTGATCTGAACATCTTGAGTCACTCCTCTGAAGATTGCACCAGTTCCGCGGAAGCTGTCCGAAGTGAGGCAAAACGGAGCTTGGTTGAAGCTTGTGAGAATTGATCGCCATGTCCCACGCCTTAGAGTAGATTAGAACTTCTTAGGCCCTACACTCATTTAAATTCAGTTCATTTCTAGTTCGAATTAGGAAACTTGTGCTCACTTGCCAAATCATTTGAATTACATGAAAGCCCTTAGTCCGCTGTCTGCTGTCAACTGTCAAACAATTGTGTAAGTCCCCTTGAAATACCAGCAATATCACATCAAGCCAACTGAGACTATTCGCACCGAAGGAAACCTTGGAGTTAAATGTATGATCTATCTCGCAATCTTAGCATGCAGGAAACTTTGTTCAAGAGAGGATAGAGTAGCCGTTGGCGACTTTATTCTGTGTTGGTGTAGTCGCAAAAACCACGTCAACAAGTGATTGTGCTATCATAACTATTGGGTGAAGGCCTAGAGCAACTTATTGTTTCAGAAGTAGGAATGGGTATCTATCAAAGAATTTGAAATATTCCGAGCCAAACTTTTTCGTTTTTTCAATTTCAAGTTTACAACAAACGCACCCTTTAAGGTTAGATCAAAACCATAACGATGCTAAAGCAACTCTAACCAGAATGTACACCAGGATCCCGATGTGGGCAAGGTGTGAGCATTGGTCAGAGGATCTGAAAGCAGAAACAGAACTGGAAAGAACTCTAACCAAGAATGGCGCCGATGATGGCGAGCATGTGGTCAGAGGATCTTCTACACGACAAGTACTGAAAGGAACTCAACACCAAGTATGTGCTACCCAATCCAGAATGGACTTGAGGCGACCATATGGCGGAGTGCTAAGAATTACAATGCTTTGAAGGGAAATAAACTAGAATGCTGAAAGAACTCGACACCCAGAATGTGCTTTCTAACCCGGAGTGGGAAAGGAGCTACTATAGGGCGGAGATGTGAAGTATTACAAGCAATTACAGAATGTAAAGATTGAGCATTACAAATTGATAAACCAAGATTATGAACTACTGTCAGTACTACTGCCAGCTTACAATATATTAGACAATGCCTTGCTATCAACGTGAATCAAGAGATATATAAGCTGCAACAATATATATTGAGTTTACTTCACTGAATAATAAAGCTTAGATCAAAAACTCAATTATTAGAGCCAACCTGACAATCTGATTTGTGACAGTCCTGTTTTCCACGTGCACGAACAGCAGCCCTGAAACTCACAAATTCACTCACAACTTGCTCCAAACTTAATCAAATTCCACCAGACGAAATGCAATATGACCCTAATGAGATGGCGACCAAGATAGGACTCTGAAAACTGAACAAAAGACTATGTATTTAATGCACGAATCCCAAGGCAAATCTGGAAAGTACGGCCCAGCAAGAAGGGCGATTTCACATTAAAAATTCAAAGCTTCTCCAAAAAATCTGCAACTTGGAGAAATGAGTCGCCCCTTACAAACACATAGATTTAGACAATACCCATAATGACTTTTTTTGTATTTTTGGACTTATGAATAAAAACATCAATCTGCTGTAGATAAAAATGCAATTCCAGAAAATCTCTAATATGCAAAAACTGAACTAAATAGCCCCAAGCTGATTACAATGCTCAAATCCCAATGCAACTCACAAACTACACTAATTCACCACTAGTCGCTATCTTTCAAGCGAGAAGCAATGCCTAGCTAGGAGGCTTACATTCCTCGAAGCAATCCCAGAGCCAAACCGGTAGCATAACATTCTTGTAGACCAAAGATAATCTCAATGATAACCAATGGCCTCCTTTTATAATTTTCAGATGATCTTTCTCGAAACCCTAAACTTCCTTTTCGAACCAAACCCTAATCCTCCAATAGAAGGCGTCCCACTTTTCCAAGCAAACTTGACTTTTAATAATACTTTATTTCCTCCTTGAAGTTGGCGTCCAATTTGAGCATGGGTTAATCTTTACTTTATAGGAAATATAATTAATTTCTTTCAATGAGGCGCCCACCCATAAAGACACCTTTTAAAACAACTTAAAGTGACGAGCTAGGCCAAGGGGGTCAATGTTAAAATATAACATTAAAACATGACTTTAATTAAATAATTCGACTTATCTCTCCAATTGTGCCCCGAAGCCATAAATGAGCAAGCCAATTGATCAGTCTGAAGTAGAAAGTCAACCATCCTGAAACCAACAGGAACACTGCCAGAAATAGAATTTACTAAAATTAGTAAATTCCTGAAATTGCTCAGAATGCCAATAACAACATATCACTGCGAAGCTCTCTGAAAACCCAGAAAGAATCCGCCATTGAAACAACCAACCTCAAGCAAGAGCATCCTTTGAAACATGAAACCCTAATTTCACCTTCCGAATAGCCTACGGGTCTCCAGAATAGGCTAACGGTCACTGGAAAAATCATGCTCGAGAAGGGGACATTACAGTCCGCCCTCCCCAAGATTGCTTGTCCTCAAGCAATCGCAACTCTGGATGCTGCAGAATCTCATCATTCTCCCAAGTTGCATCCTCTAAAGGCAAATTTTTACACTTCACCAAGTATTCTCTGATTGTTCTGTTCCTCAAAGAACGCTCTCGAGAATCAAGAATCTCCTCTGGAATTAAAACCAACTGTCCTTCATCCAAAGGAGGCAACTGTGATGAAGCAATAACATTATGTCCAAGCACCTTCTTGAGGCGAGACACATGGAAGACATTGTGCACTTTGCTACTCGAAGGTAGCTCCAACTCATACGCTACTGCTCCCACCCTCTTGATCACCTTGAACGGCCCATAGAAGCGAGGTTTGAGCTTCTCAGCTCCACTCTTCTTGAGAGTAGACTGTCTGTAAGGCTGTAGTCGGAGATAGACCATATCCCCAACCTCGAAAGAGCGCTCAACACGCCTCTGATCAGCATACATCTTCTGCTAATTCTGTACAATCTGCAAATTGTTCTTCAATGATTTCATTATGTCTTGACTCTACTGCAATAAGTCCTTGGCTTGAGGAGCTTTGCTATCGCCAAACACCAAATCAGCAAAGCTAGGTGCTTCATAACCATAGAGAGCCAAGAAAGGTGACATCTTGATTGACATATGAAAGGAAGAATTATAACAGTACTCGCCTATGTGAAGCCACTTAACCCATGCTCTTTGCTGTTCCGAAACATAGTTTCTCAAGTAGCCTTCCAACCACTTGTTCACTATTTCAGTTTGTCCATCTGTTTGGGGGTGATAACTAGTGCTTGGAGTAAGCACAGTACCACTCATTCTGAAGACCTCTTGCCAAAAAGTGCTTAGGAACTTGTTGTCCCTATCACTCACAATGTTTTTTGGCAGCCCATGTAACCTAAACACCTCATGAAAAAACAGATCTGCAACTTGAGCTGCTGAAAAAGAGCTGGTAATGGCGAAGAAGTGAGCAAATTTTGTTAGTCTATCCACTACCACATAGATACAATCCTTCCCTTGGACTTTGGGCAACCCTGTGATAAAGTCCATCGATATACTTTCCCATTTTTGATTGGGAATAGGAAGAGGTTGTAGCAAACCAGCTGGTAGAGTATGCTCATTCTTGTCAATTTGACAAACGGTACACTCCTGAATGTAGCGTTGAACTTCTCCTTTCAACCCTTTCCAAGAAAATCTTTCCCGGATCTGCCTATATGTCTTAAAAAATCCTTGGTGACCAGCAAGCGGAATGTCATGAAATGTCAACAAAATCTTCTTCCTGAGCTTAGAATCTGCCACCAGAAAGATTCTACCCTTGTAGTGTATCAACCCCTCAATCACCTTGTACCTTTCGTCATGAAAAGTACCCTCAATGATGCTGGTTGCAAACTGATTTTTGGCATAATCAACAAGCAACATGTCCTTCCAATCAGAGGTAAGCTCACACAAGGAGCTCAAATGGGGTCTCCTAGACAGAGCATCAGCCACAATGTTATTTTTTCCTTTGACATACTCAATGTCAAAGTTGTAAGCTTGAAGCTTACTCACCCACTTTTGTTGCCTCTCGTTCAGATCCTTCTGATGCATGAAGTGTTTATGACTATTGTGATCAATCTTAACCACGAACTTGTTTCCCACCAAATACTGTCTGAACTTAGCTAATGCATGCATAATGGCAAGCATTTCTGTAATGTCCCCATTTTGGCCATACGCTCTTCTTTGACTAATAGCCTATTTCCGGAAATCCGTAGGTTGATGAAGTGAAATTTGGGTTTCCTTGCTTGGAGGTTTGTGGCATTTCTAGGTATTTACTATTTTTAGTAAATACTAATTTTGGCAGTGGTTCAGTTGTCAACCTTCATTAAGTCATTTTCAGTTGGAGCAGTTGCTTGGGTCTCCACTTTCATTAAGTCTTGCTTCCAGCTCAGTTCTGCTTTCTGTTGGTTTTGAGGTAAACTTACTATTTTTGGCAGTGGCTATTTTTAGTAAGTCTAATTTTGGCAGTGGCATCATCAGCAGTTCAACTCAAGTCATCTTGTTATCCATCAGTTTCAGTTTGGCTTTGGGTTTGGTTTTCTTCATGAGTTGAGTTTATACTTAGTCAAATTTCATGTTTCTCAGTTGTACCCCACGCCTAGGAGGCTTGATGACTTCAAGTTGTTTTAAAGAAGGGGACATAAAGGGGTCAAGTGAGCATTTAATTATTTAATAAATGCTTTATTGTTGCAATATGAAATGGATGCCTAAAAGGAAGTTGAATGATATTTTATTATTTCAAAAAGTAAAAGGCAAAAAGGTGGCGTCCCTTTTGGAAGTTGAAGTGATTCAACTTCTTGGAATTTGAAGAGTTCTTGTTGCTTCATTTGCCAACAAAAGCTTATATATTGCTGCTGTTTGAAGAGCTGATTATTGAATATTTTTATGCTAATATTATGCTGTCGAAATGACAACTTGTTTAATACTTCGAGGGATGCTTACCTCCTAGTTCCAATCCAATTTCGTGTTTGAAATACAACACCTAGTTGGTCATTTGCTGCTTCTCAAATCAGACTAGCAGATTGAGCTCAATAGTTGAAGATTTTGATGAAATTTCCAGTTTTGAAGTTGCTGATACAGTCACAGCTGAAAGTGGTTTTTGCATACAGCTTTTGGAGTGAATTTAATTTGCTTGTGGGTACTTTTCCAATCCATTCCTACACCCAAGGCGACCATCTTTGGAGAGTTTCAGATTTTAGTTTTGAGTTTATGATTTTTACTTGTCAAAATCGCCCTTGCTCAAGGCCGTACCATTCAAGGAAGCATTGGGATTTGTGCCAGAAATAAAGCTGCTGTTTGGTTGCTGTTTGATGATCAAAAAATGTTCGCCTACCTTCTAAGAAGACACAGCAAAAGACGGCATTCAATTCGGAGATGAATTAAGTGAGTTATGAACATTTCATTGATTTTCTCTGTAGCTGGTTTGAATTTCCAGAATTCTGATTTTTATATCAGACTGTTATAATTCTCAGTTTTTGGTCTTATACTTCAGTTTTGGAGTGTTATATGATTGTAAGAATTCATACTTCTTTTTCTAAGGTTCACTTGCTATCATTGTAATTTGTAATCTGCAGAGTTTAATTTGTAAAGGTTGAGATTAAGCATTACTAATCCAACCATTTCCAGTTCTGCAATTACTTATTGTTTTGTCATTAAATTACCCCTGGATGGTTTACCGCCAGTGTGGATAATCTGATTTGTAACACTCTTGTACCCACTTTCATAGTGGAGAATCCCCACAGCTCTGTGGATGCCCGCCGCAGCGGATGAATTGTTTTAATTGTAATCTTTTCCCCCCACTATTTGGTGGTAGTGTGGAAATGCTTTTCATGGCTGGTTATCCGCCTATCAGTTTCTAGTTTTCAATTCAACACTCCGTCATATGTTAGCACCTCGCCCTCAGTGGGATCTTGAGTGCACATTCTTGACGTTGAGTAGTTTTCTTTCAAGTATTTTCGCTTAGCTCCTCCGCCATATGACAACACCTATCTCTCATTGGGATTGAGTGTGCATTCTTGGTGTGAGTTCATTTCAAGTTCAGTTTTCTATTTGGAGCTAACGCTAACCGAGTTGATTAAGTGCTGGTTATGTGTGTTAATTCATCGAAAAAATTGGTTAGCATATTTCAATTTCCTTGTCATAAATGGAGTAGGTTCTTTCAACACCTCTTAGCTTCCTACTCTCGAACACTATTGGATGTTTGTTTTGCATCAAAATAGCCCCAACTCCTTCACCGGATGCATCACACTGTAGCTCGAAAGGCTTGGAGAAATCCGGAATAGCCAAAACCGGGCAAGAGCTCATGATCCTCTTAAACTTATCAAAAGTAGTTTGAGCCTTTTCTGTCCAACAAAAGGCTCCCTTTTTCGTGAGATCAATAAGAGGAGCAGCATTCTGTGAGTAGCCTTTCACAAATCTACGATAAAATCCACACAGACCCAAAAACCCTTTCAACTGAGTCAAGTTCTCAGGAGGTGGCCAATCAACAACTGCTTTGATCTTTTCAGGATCAACCTTTACTCCCTCAGCACTGATTATGTGGCCAAGGTAAAGTAACTCCTTCATTCCAAATTCACATTTGGACTCCTTGGCAAACAGACTCTCAGATTCTAAGATGCTAAGCACTTCCTCCAAGTGCTTGAGATGTTCTTCCCAAGTCTTGCTGTAAATCAAAATGTCATCGAAGAATATCAACACAAACCTCCTTAACTGCTTTTGAAAAACTCTGTTCATACAAGACTGGAAGGTAGCAGGAGCATTAGTCAGCCCAAATGGCATGACTAGAAACTCGAAGTGGCCATAGTGACATCTGAAAGCTGTCTTCTCAACATCAGATCCTCTCATTCGAATCTGGTGGTAGCCCGATCTCAAATCGATCTTCGAGAAGAACTTGGCCCCATGTAGCTCATCAATGAGCTCATCTATCCTTGGAATGGGGTATCGGTTTTTGATGGTGCTTTGATTCAAAGCACGATAGTCCACACACATGCGCATGGTACCATCCTTCTTCTTCACAAGAACCACTGCAGATGCGAAAGGGCTCTTGCTTGGACGAATGAAACCCATCTCCAAGAGTTCCTGAATGTTTTTTTCGATATCATCCTTCTGCTTCTTAGGATACCGATAGGGAGTTGTAATAACGGGTTTAGCTCCTTCCTTGAGCTCTATGATATGCTCTGAACCCCGCTCAAGTGGTGGTCCAGGAGGTAGATCAGCAAATACCTTGCTCTTCTCTGTGAGTAAAGACTGAACATCAGGAGGATAGTTTCCCTTAGTGTCAACCGGACTAGTAGGAAGAATCATGCATTCTGCAGCCCACTCAACTTGATCATGACGAACCAGCCTTGCCATTCTCTTGAATGATACAACCCGAGGACCCCCATTGGACATTCCTCTTAGTACTACCCTCTTCCCATCGGATTGAAACTTGAGCTCCATAGTTTGCAGATTTAAGGAGATCTCTCTAAGGGAACACAGCCATTGAATGCCCAAAACGGCATCCGTATCTCCAATGTTGACTACATAGAAGTCGTCCTTGACTTCATAGTTTCCCATCTGCATAGTCATATTTGAGATCTTCTTGGTACATGAAATGTGGAATCCATCAGCAACCATGACCTTGAAGCCTTCAAACTCTTCTGTTTGCAGCCCCTTCTTTGCCACCACAACTTCATCAATGAAGTTATGTGTTGCCCCGGTGTCTATCAAAGCAACTATTCGCTGCCCCTTAATCATCCCTCGAACCTTGAAGGATTCATTTCTTTGAAAACTCGAAAGTTGAGCCAAAATACCTCCGCTTTCCTTTTCATCTTCAGACTCTTCTGGGACTCTTTCTACATCACTATCTTCAAAATCAGATTGCTGGTCTAAAAAATCAGAATTACTTTCACCAGCTGAATAGTACTCAATCTGATTAAATTTTACTCCCTTTGGACAAACATGATCTTGAGACCATTTTTCCCTACACCGGAAACATAACCCCTTTCTTCTGAGTTCATTTAGGGTCTCTGGATCTAATCTTGTGACATGAGGATTATGATGTTTGAACTCCTTATGCTGAGGTCTCAAAGGAGGTCTTTGATGAGGTCTTTTTCCTTTATCCCCTTTGTGAAAGGATGGCCTGGGTTGAAACTTTGCCTTCGGAGCTGCCCACTCCATGTTTCTTGCCTTCTTCATGGCCTCCTGTAGGGAGGGTGGATCAAAAGCTTTAATCCATCCCTTGAGTGGTTCCATCAATCCTTCACTGAAAAGGATCACCAACCACCTCTCCGTGATTCCAGTGACCATGACTGAGAGTCTCTGGAACTCAGCTATGTAGGCATCAACTGTGCCATACTACCTCAACTGTGGCAATTCTCTGAAATGAATTTCAGGATCTTTTTTCTCAAATCTTTCGATGAGCCTATTTGTGAACTCATCATAGGTTGTGATAGACCGATGACCCAAGGTGACTAGGCCATGGTACCACCACTCATGCGCCACTCCATCTAGGTGTAGTGTAGCGAACTTAATCGCCTCCTCTTCCGCCATGGGTCTAAGAGCTAGATAGTTATCTAGCTTCTGAATCCAAGCTCGAGCTAAACTGTTATCACTCCCGTCATAGTGTGGAAGTATAACCTTGTTGACAGTTTGATACAAGTCCCCTTGAACTGTTGTTCTCCTTTGCTCATGATGTCTCCCTTGTCCCTTATTCTTTCTTTTATGATCCATAAAGTCATTATAGGACATATCCATCTTGATTTCATCGGAGAGAGAATCATACTCCGCACGGCCAAGTCTCAACTGCTCCACGAATGAAGCATTCTCTTCAGGATCAGGTTGATTGTTTGCGAGCACCAAGAAGGTGGGTTTGAAAGGCCTAGCTGAGATGTAAGTGTTGTTTGAACTAGGCTGAGCTGCATGTCCATCATGCTGGTTGGAGGCACTGTGTTCTCCTCTATGTCCAAGGTTACTTTGTGGAGTTGTGTTCTGGCCTACTTTTCCCATCATGAGAGATACCATGTCCATCAAGGCATCCATCTTCCTTTCAAATCTCTTTCCGGGACTTTAGATCTCTCTCTTCCCTTTCCACTATCATCTCTGTTGCTGGTAAACCTCTCGTTACCCCCAACTGATCTCTCACCTTCTGCCATGTCTGTTTCCTGAGAAGACTCCCAATGAGCCCTCAAAACCTCTGAAGCTGTCTGACCTTCTGGAGCCTGATAGGGCTGAAACTGTTTTCCAACTTTCTTGTCTTCCCTTGCAATGTATCTCTTTTCTCTGTCACTCATAGACAGTTTGTTCACAGGATGGCAAGATCTTGGCTCTGATACCACTGAAATATTCCGAGCCAAATTTTTTCGTTTTTTCAATTTCAAGTTTACAACAAACGCACCCGTTAAGGTTAGATCAAAACCAAAACGATGCTGAAGCAACTCTAACTAGAATGTACACCAGGATCCCGATGTGGGCAAGGTGTGAGCATTGGTCAGAGGATCTGAAAGCAGAAACGGAACTGGAAGGAACTCTAACCAAGAATGGCGCCGATGATGGCGAGCATGTGATCAGAGGATCTTCTACACGACGAGTACTGAAAGGAACTCAACACCAAGTATGTGCTACCCAATCCAGAATGGACTTGAGGCGACCATATGGCGGAGTGCTAAGAATTACAATGCTTTGAAGGGAAATAAACTAGAATGTTGAAAGAACTCGACACCCAGAATGTGCTTTCTAACCCGGAGTGGGAAAGGAGCTACTATAGGGCGGAGATGTGAAGTATTACAAGCAATTACAGAATGTAAAGATTGAGCATTACAAATTGATAAAGCAAGATTATGAACTACTGTCAGTACTACTGCCAACTTACAATATATTAGACAATGCCTTGCTATCAATGTGAATCAAGAGATATATAAGCTGCAACAATATATATTGAGTTTACTTCACTGAATAATAAAGCTTAGATCAAAAACTCAATTATTAGAGCCAACCTGACAATCTAATTTGTGACAGTCCTGTTTTCCACGTGCACGAACAGCAGCCCTGAAACTCACAACTTGCTCCAAACTTAATCAAATTCCACCAGACGAAATGCAATATGACCCTAATAAGATGGCGACCAAGATAGGACACTGAAAGTTGAACAAAAGACTCGATGTATTTAATGCACGAATCCCAAGGCAAATCTGGAAAGTACGGCCCAGCAAGAAGGGCGATTTCACATTAAAAATTCAAAGCTTCTCCAAAAAATCTGCAACTTGGAGAAATGAGTCGCCCCTTACAAACACATAGATTTAGACAATACCCATAATGACTTTTTTTGTATTTTTGGACTTATGAATAAAAACATCAATCTACTGTAGATAAAAATGCAATTCCAGAAAATCTCTAATATGCAAAAACTGAACTAAATAGCCCCAAGCTGATTACAATGCTCAAATCCCAATGCAACTCACAAACTACACTAATTCACCACTAGTCGCTATCTTTCAAGCGAGAAGCAATGCCTAGCTAGGAGGCTTACATTCCTCGAAGCAATCCCAGAGCCAAACCGGTAGCATAACATTCCTGTAGACCAAAGATAATCTCAATGATAACCAATGGCCTCCTTTGATAATTTTCAGATGATCTTTCTCGAAACCCTAAACTTCCTTTTCAAACCAAACCCTAATCCTCCAATAGAAGGCGTCCCACTTTTCCAAGCAAACTTGACTTTTAATAATACTTTATTTCCTCCTTGAAGTTGGCGTCCAATTTGAGCTTGGGTTAATCTTTACTTTATAGGAAATATAATTAATTTATTTCAATGAGGCACCCACCCATAAAGACACCTTGTAAAACAACTTAAAGTGACGAGCTAGGCCAAGGGGGTCAATGTTAAAATATAACATTAAAACATGACTTTAATTAAATAATTCGACTTATCTCTCCAATTGTGCCCCGAAGCCATAAATGAGCAAGCCAACTGATCAGTCTGAAGTAGAAAGTCAACCATGCCGAAACCAACAGGAACACTGCCAGAAATAGAATTTACTAAAAATAGTAAATTCCTGAAATTGCTCAGAATGCCAAGAACAACATATCACTGCGAAGCTCTCTGAAAACCCAGAAAGAATCCGCCATTGAAACAACCAACCTCAAGCAAGAGCATCCTTCGAAACATGAAACCCTAATTTCACCTTTCGAATAGCCTACGGGTCTCCAGAATAGGCTAACGGTCACTGGAAAGATCATGCTCGAGAAGGGGACATTACAGAATTTTTGGTGTTCTTCTAAAAGTTCCTATTAATCTTCAAGTTTCTCATCTCCAAGAAGTCAACCAAGGTTAACACCTCCTAAAGAGAGGTCAAAGCTGATATACCCAAAATGCAAGCCAAAATATGTTGAATGAATGCATCCTTTACCATAAATTTGAATCAAATTTGCAGGTGGACTAAACAAATAGTTAAGTGTGGATGCGTTCTTGGTTCTGCGCTTCCACCAATTTCTTTCTCCATGGGTTTTTCACTCGATTCTTCCTCTTCTATCACCTCCCATTCTATCATATTCACCACTACCTAAGATTCTTGTCTCACCTTATACATTTTTAGTTTGGAACTGTTCATAGCATCCTTTATCAAGGTTCCATCTAAATCTTCTAGCCTTATGGACCCATTCGCTAATATTTTTCTAGTTTCGGATGGTCCTAACCACATGACTTTAAACTTACCTGGTTTGATTTCTTTACGCCCATTATATTTTAGTACTAACAATCCAAGCTTGAACTTCATTCTTCGGAGATGTTTGCCATGCCAATATTTTCTCCTCTTTTGTGTTACTTTGGCTGCCCACTATGCCATAATTCTTCGTTCGTCTAGCATGTTCAAGTGAATGAGTCATTGTTTGAGTCATTGTTTGAGCGATCCTTAAACTAGGAACCACATATTCCATAAGTACCATCACCTCTCTATCATACATTAGCTAAAAAGGGGTATGTCTAGTAATTACCTTAAATGTTATTCAATAGGCAAGTACACTTGCTAGTAACTTTTCTTCCTAATGCATACTTTCAATCCCACAAGATTAGTGAATAACTAAAATAAGTACTTTATTTGTTGACCCTACTTGGCCATTTGCTCTCAAGTAGTATGGGCTAGAGAGGGTATGGAAGATTCAAACCCACTCATCATTAATCAAATCACATGATTCACAAAATGTCCTCCAATACTAGTTATCTATATTGGGATCTCGAATCTTGTAACTATTTGCTCATAGAAAATATTGTCATACTTAATGTTGTATTTTCTAAAAGGCTTTTGCTTGTGCCCACTTCACTAGTTACTCCTGTTGCCACTACAATGCATTTCAGTCTATGTAATTAACTAACCTTGAGAGGACCTATGAAGTCTAGTCCCCATGGTTTGAATAGTTTTTGTGGCTAAGACAGTGTAAAATATGCCCCTTAGTTTTTTCTTGGAAATTTCACAACACAAACCAACACTACGCCAATGATTAGCGTTAGCTCCAAAATTGAAAACCAATTTAAAATTATCTCAACGCCAAGAATGCACACTCAATCCCAAAGAAGGAGAGGTGTTGTCATATGGCGGAGAAAACTAAACAATAACTAAAATGAAATTACAATTGAATGGAGCTAGGCGATGAACCAGCCATGAAAGATTTCAGCACTTCAACTAATTCAGTGGGGGGAAGAGATTACAAAACAAACTAATTCATCTGTTGCGGCAGGCATCCACTCATGAGTGGGAATTCACCACTTTTCAGTGGGTACAAAAAAGAGATTAACAAGTTCTTTTTCCACACTGGCGGTAAACCATCTAGGGGTTACAAATGTTTGAGTCAAATCACAAAGTAGTTGCAGAAATATAAATGACTAAACAATACTATTGTTTCAGCCTTACAATGCTAAGTATCTGCAAGTACAAAATGTTTGTTACAATGAATCTGCAATAGCAAATCTGCTCCAAACTTCTGCATGTTTATACAACATTCCCAATTACAAATTTGAGTAGAAATTCCAAGGAAACATAGCAAAAGAAGGGAATTACCAAGTCTGATTTACAGAACCAGCAAACTAAATGTTCAGACCAGCAAGTAATCTCCACTCATCTGTTCAAATCTCCACCCAAAGAGCTCCTATCTCCTCCAAATCGAATGCACATAGCACTAGAAGCCAAATCACCGAAGAAATAGTGCATGACATGGGAAAGTTGAGTCTGATATATGTAAAACCAGCAACCAATATGCAGACCAGCAAACTTAAGCATCATCAAAACACAAATAAACCCTCTAGGATATGGCACCCTTCACCCAAGAGTACATTAATGCTAAAATATTGATTAATGGATGGCATAAGACACCAAAACCAGCACAAAAAGTTGGTACGGCTCTAGGAGAGGGGCGACCTCTCTAAGAAATTAGAGACTCCAAAATAAAATCTGCAAATGCACAAGAATAATTGCCAACAGCATAGGAAATGATTGAGCAAATACCCATATGCAAACTAAAATCACTTCAAAATCTGTAAATGAAAACTCATTTCAGCCATGCTTGAACCAACAAATACAAAACTGGAAATTATTACCAAAATCTTCAACTTCATGCACAATATGCATTTTTGAATGAAGCACACTCTCAATCCACCATCTAGGGAACCATAGTTTCAGGCCCGAAGAATGGAGTAGAATTGCTAAGCTTCCCCTTAGCCAGGTTCTGAATTCAAACCAGCAGCATTTCGATATAATTTTCCAAAGATGAGAAATGAATGAGCAATGGCCTGCTTTTATAGAATTGAAGGTGACTGTTGGCTCTTCAACTTCCATCTTTTTTTCCCTCCAAAAGGGACGCCCATTTCACTTTTGAAATATTTTAATTTTTAAAACATTATATTCACCTTTCTAGGCATCCAAGACTTGAGGAGAAATATTTAGTTTAGAAATATTTAACTAATCTCTCAATGAGGCGTCCACCCTCAAAGGCCACCTTTTAAAACAACTTTAAGTCATTAATACTAGGCCAAGGGGGCCAATAAGAAATTATAACATTAATGATTTAGAATAAATCATTTTACCCAAAATGAGCCTCAAAATGCTGAAAGCCAAATATGCTCCAAATTGCACTGCCTAAAATGGAAACTGAGCTGACTGCTGATGCTACTGCCCAAGATGGCACTGCCAGAAATAGAATTTACTAAAAATAGTAAATTATAAAAAGTTGCTCAACACACTTTGCATGTTATATCATTGTGAAGCTCTCTGAAAACCCAGAAAAACCCCACCAGACATGCATCTGAAACTCTAACATACAAGCCATCATAAATGCATCAGAACCCCTATAAAATAGGAAACTCTAATTTTACCTCTGACGAGCCTACGAGCTTCCGGAAATAGGCTATCAGTCACCGAAGGGCATATAGCTAAAATGGGGACATTACACAATGAGAGTGGCATGAAATTTCTTTTCAACAACCTTCCTACTCTCGAGCATGTATCGTATCCAATTACTCACTCCCTTGTAGCAGTATGGAGGGTTGGCCATCAGAAACAAGCTAGGAGAACTTTCCTTGCAATCGCATTTGGTTCCATATGGTTGTCTACCAATCTTCGTGTGCCTCTTCCAACACACCTCTTACTTCTTCCCGCATCACACATCTTCTCAAGATGTGGTCAAGGCCCATTTTACATAGAAGTTCACTAATTAGTTGAAATGTTTTGCTTTTGAGTGCTAGTTTCCTTCTTTCTCCTAGTGGCATATCCTTTGGGAATGATCATGTTGAAAGGTATTCTCCAATGGTCTAATACCATGGTGGTAGTGTGGTTATCTAGAATAAGTAAGCATTAGAGAAATCTTTATTTACATCTTTTCTAACTTTACTAGGATTTCATTGAGCCTACAATTATAGACTATAACATTCTCATGCTTGCCTTGCTTCAAACTATAAATCTCCGCTACAATTTCATTATCCCCCACAATGACCAAACTCCTCTTCAAAAGATTTTTTCAATCTTTCCCAAGATGTTTTCAAAACTAGGTCAATCTCTATGTACCAATCCATAGCTATGCCCCTTAGGGTTGTTGGGAAGGACCGTAGCTAATAGGACCTATCATCATAACAATTTGTCGTCTAGATTGTCTCACAAGTTTTACAATGGCTCACATAATCTTCTGACCCATTGCCTATGAATTTGGGCAACTTTTGCATTTCAATACTTGAACTTGATGGGGGAGTCACCGTATTTTTGTTCTAACACAACCTTAATGCCTGGAACCTAATTACCAAGGAGGTTTGATTTAATCACTATCTTACTCCTCTTGCACTCTCAACCACATGAGAATCCTCAACTCATCCTACTTCCTCATTCCACATAGCTAAGTTTCCTTCAAATTCTTTTTTATACACCTTTGGTCCAAGAGTCTTTAGCTCAATTCCTACTATCACTAATTCTTTGATACATCAATGATTACTCTCGTACGTTTCTATCAACGAGTCTTTAGATTCTATCTCCCATTCTTCTTTGTCTATTGTTTGTTGTACTTGATCAAAAAGATCAACCCATGCTTCATCTAGTAGTAATAAATTCCTTGCTATTTCCCCCCACTATTTCCTTGCATGGTTTCTTGTAGGGAAAGTGTTTTTTTTTTCCGACTGGGGCTCCAACTTTAACACTCATGCTCCAATCTCAACTCTATTCTCAAGATGGGATCAAACTTGGGACTTGGACGGATATGTCTTCTTCAGCTACTTCTCTTAGCCTTCTTCAATCTCTTTTCTCAACAATCCTCGAGGATCACCTCACCTCTTGCTTTGTTCTTTCACCACTTTTTGGTTTCTTTTGTTTCTTGTTTGGGTATAAGGGCATTAATTTTGGGGGATTCAACACCAATCTGTATTTCTTTCTTCTTCCACTTGTCTGCTTCTATCCTCGTAGTGCTACCTTATTTTTTGTCTCTATACTTCACAATCCCATTCGGCATGCAGGTCTTGATGTGTTAATAACTGTCTTGCAAGGAGTCTTGGCATATGGTCGAGGAGTATGTCTACTTCTTTGCTTACTCTCAAGTTATCACAAATGACCTCTTGGGCCATTTTCCTTCATTTGGCTTCCTTCCAAATGTGTTCTTTTATTGATATATCTTCTCTTTCTTGATCAGACTCTATAGGTTCTTCAACCAATTGTCCCATTATATGGCCATTTTAACCTGACCCGACTTCTTTGAAGGCATCGGCACCAAATATTTACTCACCTATCTAGACATGCAATTACTTAAGCAAAATAAACAAGTTTATACATTCATTGGTGACACATACAAGAATAACAGTATATTTCAAAAGATATATCATATAACACTCGTTTCTTTATTCATTCACTGATTCAATGCTCTTATACAAAAATGGGGAACGGAATGAGTTTCCAACAACATGGTCCCTTTTCCCTACTACAAAACAAATCTCTGAACTTGTCAATATTTGCCAAAAAATTCCTACCATTGACAACTACTGAAAACTACTTCAATCAGCAAATGAGACATAGCCATTCTCATTGGCTAACTGAAATTACAATATAACTAATAGCTAATATATGTTATATTCTATCTACATTTCCCTTTGTGCAGATGAGCCTTATTAATGGCCAATATGTAGCATACTACAACCAATCTTGCAAGTGATGGCACACAAGAATTACAGTACTAGAAGGTCCAAACTTGTTTTGGAAAAAATTCCTCCTTGCCATAGAAGTAACCTTTTGCTTTCTTATGCAGTTGATTCAAATTGTCAGTGGTATAAACAATTCAGTTTAAGAGGCTAATTTGTGGATTATGTCACCTCTAAAACCATGCTTAAAACATTGGTCCAACACCACGATGGGCCTTATCAGATTACACAAACCAAGATCAATAATATAGTACTCATGTCAATGTTGTTGATGTTATAGCGGCGGGAGTTCTCTTTCCCTCCTAAATTCGAAATAAATAAATGATTCAAGAAACCGACTCAAATGAAGAGTCACATCATTATTAATATTTTATATTTTATTTATCAAGGCCGACTTGATGAAGAGTTGTCCCTTTTGTGAAAGAGGTCGACTATTCATGGAAAGACGTCTTGATGTATATTTAAGCAAGGCGATTCCCTTTTCATTTGGTAATTCAATTTAATTAAAAGGACAAGTTTGCATTCTTCAAGCAGTTCGCATTCATACAGCAGATCACCATATTGCTTCAAGGTGATCAACATTAAGGAGAAAATACAATTGATTGTATATTCGCATCAAGTAAGGGTGCTATTATCATTGCATCAGATCGGCCTAGTGTTTGGCCAAGTTGTAAAGCAGATTTCTGCTCTTTCATTCAATATATAAGTGATATATTTGTGGCTGGGTTTTTCTCCCTCAAGAAGGAGGGTTTTCCTAGGGTATTTGTTGTGTCTTATTGTTCATTATTTTGTTTTTGCTGCCTATCTTCATTTCTGGTCTAAAATTAACATGGTATCAGAGCGGGTTTAAGCAAGATCAAATCAGATTTGGTTAAGCAGCAAAGTCTTATTTTCTTCTTCTCATCTAAGAGAGTCTATCTAAGCATCGAAGATGGTGAACGAACTCAAGGTTGAAGATAGGCTTGATGGTGCATCGAACTTCACGTCTTGGAAATTCAGAGTTCTTATTGCACTAGAAGAAAATGATCTTCTAGACTTCGTGGAGAATGATGTGCCCGAGCCATCCAATGAGGCTGAGAAAACTCAATGGAAGAAGAATGGAACTAAGGCTAGGAAGATCTTGATAGATTCCGTGAAGGATCATCTTGTGCCAATTATATCCAATATGAAGACAGCCAAAGTCATGTTCGAGACTCTACAAGGCTTGTATGAGATCAACAACACCAGCAAAGCTCTTGCCTTGAGACAACAGCTCCATCATATGAAAATGGCTATAGGAGATTCAGTCATCTCCTTCTTCATGAAGATTACTGAGTTGAAAGATCAGCTATATGCCATTGGAGATATAGTTGAAGATAGAGACCTAGTTATGTTGGCACTAAATGGTCTTCCTCAATCTTGGGAACCCTTTATCCAAAGCATTAGTGGAAGATCTAAATTGCCCAAGTTTGATCGCCTTAGAGCTGATTGCATTCAAGAGGAATCTAGGTTGGCAGCAAGAGGAAATGGAAAAGCTCTCATAATGAAGACAATCATGTCCTTGCTGCTCAAACTTCCAGAAGGGAGAAAAGGCAATTTCAAGAGGAATAGAGACAAAAGATCAGATTCTGCTCCTAAACCAAAGAAGAAGAAGGATCTCTCTCACATTCAATGTTTCAGATGTGACAAGTATGGTCACTATGCTCGAGATTGCATAACAAGACCAAAGCAACATGCTTCTACTGCAGATGCTGATGATGTGTCGCCTCAAAAGGAATCTAGAGACAACTCAAGGGGATTTCTATTCATCTCCGCTCTTTCAAGCAATGTTCCAACCGACAATAACACTTGGTTGATTGATAGCAGTGCTTCACGACACATTACAGGATATCAAGAGCATCTTTCAAACTTGGTAGAAAGAGAAACCAACTTGCAAGTGATAATCGGAGATGATGCTTGTTATTCAGTGAAAGGTGTTGGAGCCACCTCTCTTCATCTAGATTCTAGCATCCCTCTTCATTTGAGATGCCTTGTTTGTACCAGGAATCAAAAGAAATCTTGTCTCAATTTCAGCATTGGAAGACAAAGGGTACCAAGTTGCATTTTCTGAAGGGAAAGTTCTTGATTGGCCGAAGAACTCTAGCATCAAAACAGCCCATGTGATTGGTGTCCGACAAGAGAGTCTATACAGACTTTCTATTCGTCCAGATCAAGCATTATTGCATGACTCTACCAGTTCGAGTGAGCTATGGCATAGGAGACTTGCTCACCTACACTTTAGAGCTCTTCCATCTATGGAGAAGATGGTTACTGGTCTACCAAAGCTCAGTCAGGAGCACGATGGCATTTGCAGAGGATGTGCACTGGGTAAGAATATTAAGGGTCCTTTTCATAGTAGTGAAAGTAGATCAAAAGGAATTCTAGATCTTGTTCATTCTGATTTATGTGGTCCAATGTCTGTGGCATCTTTGAGTCGATTTTGGTATTATGTGATTTTCATTAATGACTATTCTCAAAAGACTTGGATTTATTTTTTGAAGTCTAAGGAGTTTGAAGAAGTACTTGATAGATTCAAAGAATTCAAGGCTCAAGTTGAAAACATGTCCAGGAAAGGATTAAGGTTCTAAGATCTGACAATGGAGGAGAATACACTTCTGGAGGTTTCCGTAATTTTTGCATTGAGGCAGGGATCAAGAGGGAGTTTTGTGTTCCATACAACCCTCAGCAAAATGGAGTTGCAAAAAGAAAGAATAGATCCATAGTTGAGGCAGCCAAAGCTATGATTCATGATCAAAATTTACAAACCTTCCTTTGGGCAGAAGCTTCCATAACTACAGCGTATGTTCAGAACCGAAGCCCTCATTGAATATTGGAAAACATGACTCCTGAAGAGGCCTTCACAGGTGTGAAACCTGAGGTTAGTCATTTAAGAATTTTTGGTTGTCATGTTTATATTCATGTGCCTAAGGATAAAAGATCTAAGCTAGAACCATCAAGAAAGAAAGGAATATTTGTGGGTTACAGTGAGTCTTCAAAGGCCTATAGGATCTACATTCCAGGGCAGAAACAGGTTGAGTTTAGTAGGGATGTCTCTTTCGAAGAGGAAGTAGCCTTCAAAAGATCTAAAGGGTCTCACATGGCGATAGATGGTGAAGAACAGGAGACACCTCAGGATATGTACATTTCTCCTGATCATACTCCTGAGATTCAGAGGGAGTCTACTGAACCAGAAGACACTATTGATCCAGTTGATCCCATAGAACCAATTGATGGGCCAAGAGATACTGCTATAGTCGAAAGAGACCTCTATGGGCTAGACAAACCATGCAAGAGGCAAAAAAGTATGCAGCTCCTTGTGGCACTTTAAGAGAAAGCAAGAGACCGCAGAAGTTTCCAGGCTATGTGGCATTGATGAGTCACATCATTGAGTCTGAACCTTCCAGCTTTGAGGAGGCATCCAATCAGCAGGTATGGAAAGATGCTATGTCAGAAGAATATCAATCTATTATCAAGAATGATGTTTGGGATGTTGTTCCGAGACCTGAAGGGAAATTAGTTATGTCTTCCAAGTGGCTCTTCAAGATCAAGCATGCAACTGATGGGAGCATTGAGAAGTACAAAGCAAGATTTGTGGCAAGAGGATTCTCTCAAAAGGAGGGAATAGATTATGAGGAGATATTTGCTCATGTTGCTTGATATACATCTATCGGGACCATTATTGCTATTGCATCAGCTAAAGGCTGGAAGCCACTTCAAATGGACGTAGAGACTGCATTTCTTAATGGTGTGATTGAAGAAGTGTACATTGAGCAACCAGATGGTTTTGTGATTCATGGGAAGGAGTCTCATGTATGCAGATTGAAGAAGGCATTGTACGGCCTTAAGCAAGCACCTCGTGCTTGGTATGAAAGGATTGATCGATATTTGATGAGCTTGGGATTCTCCAAGAATGATGCAGATTCCAATCTTTACTTCAAGGTAGTTGATGGTGAGGCTTTACTATTGGTTCTTTATGTTGATGATTTATTTCTCACTGAAGCAAAGTATCTCATTGTCAAATGCAAGAAAGAGTTAGCATAGGAGTTTGAAATGAAGGATCTTGGTCTTGTGCATTACTTTCTGGGACTGGAAGTGTGGCAAAGACCTAATGAGATTATCTTAAGTCAAGGGAAATACACCATAGATATCTTGAAGAGATTTGGGATGATGGATTGCAAATCCATGTCTACACCTATGGAGACAAACTTGAAGAAGTTGAGTGACTCTGCAACTAGTTCAGATTTGGTAGATCCCACCATGTACAGACAGTTGATTGGATCGTTGATGTATCTAGTCAATACTAGACCAGACATTTGTTATGCAATGAGCACTCTCAGTCAATTCATGTGTGAGCCAAGGCAAATTCATCTAGTTGCAGCAAAGCATATCTTAAGATACTTGTGTGGAACAGTAGGATATGGCTTGAAATATACTTCCTGTGAAGATCTAAAGTTACAAGGCTATTCTGATTCTGATTTGGCCGGGAGTGTAACTAATAGGAAGAGCACCTCTGGATGTTGCTTCAGTTTGGGGTCTGCCATGATTTCTTGGTGTAGCAGGAAGTAGACTTTTGTGGCACTAAGCACTGCAGAGGCTGAATATATCGCAGCATGTGTAGCAGCTCGAGAAGCAGTGTGGCTTCGAAAGCTCCTTGCAGGATTATTTGGTCAAACATTGGAGCCGACTGTGATTCATTGTGACAATCAAAGCTGTGTGAAGCTCTCTGTCAATCCAGTGTTTCATGATAGAACAAAACATGTGGAGATCAAATATCATTACATCAGAAATATGGTGCTGAGAAAAGCAATTCAACTCAAGTATAGTTGCACTGATGATCAGACGGCTGATATTCTCACCAAGCCTCTCTCCAGAGTGAAGTTTGCACATTTTCGAGAAAGCTTGGAGTTGTGGAGAATGTTGCCCTTGCTGAGAGGGAGACTCAGCATCAATGACCTTTGCTATAATGCATATTTCTCTAAGACAGAGAAATATGAGGTGAAAGCCCTCGTCCATCTCTGAGACGGAGATGTGGTTCTTTCCACACATGGGAGTAGCCATAGTGGATGTCATGTTGAGAGACTCTATGACAACATCACATTGAGAAACTCCATGATGAATCCTTTGTACTTGTGTTTTTCCACACATGGGAGTAGCCATGGTGGACGTCATGTTGAGAGACTCCATGACGACATCACGTTGAGTGACTTCGTGATGGGCACTTGTGCACATCTTCCTTTCCACACATGGGAGTAGCCATGATGGACGTCATGTTGAGTGACTCCATGACGATATCACATTGAGAGACTCCGTGATGAACTCTTTTCCACAAATGGGTGTAGCCATTGTGGGTTGTCATGTTGAGAGACTCCATGACATGGATATCTAGAAAGATACCTCCCTAGCTAAGAGGGAGTGTTGATGTTATAGCGGCAAGAGTTCTCTTTCCCTCCTAAACTCGAAATAAATAAATGATTCAAGAAACCAACTCAAGTGAAGAGTCACATCATTATTAATATTTTATATTTTATTTATCAAGGCCGACTTGATGAAAAGTCATCTCGTTTTTGTAAAGTCGTCTCTTTTGTGAAAGAGGCTGACTATTCATGGAAAGACATCTTGATGTATATTTAAGCAAGGTGATTCCCTTTTCATTTGGTAATTCAATTTCATTAAAAGGACAAGTTTGCATTCTTCAAGGAGTTTGCATTCATACAGCAGATCGGCATATTGCTTCAAGGTGATCGACATTAAGGAGAAAATACAATTGATTGTATATTCGCATCAAGTAAGGGTGCTATTATCATTGCATCGGATTGGCCTAGTGTTTGGCCAAGTTGTAAAGCAGATTTCTGCTCTTTCATTCAATATATAAGTGATATATTTGTGGCTGGGTTTTTCTCCCTCAAGAAGGAGGGTTTTCCCAGGGTATTTGCTGTGTCTTATTGTTCATTATTTTGTTTTTGCTGCCTATCTTCATTTCTGGTCTAAAATTAACAACTGCTTTAGGAGAACTCTCTTATAGACAAGGCATTTAATTGCTTTAGAATGTGCTTCAGTCAAAATATCAATATGAATGAAATCCCAACACTTCTCATGCCACTTTGGGCATTTATAGACTAGCTTTTTTGAACATTTGGGACAACACTTAGCTGCCAGCAAGACATTATTCTGTGTATTCTAGTAAATGTGTGCATGTCTAGCTTGACCTCACTAAAGGCTTTGGCAAATTATTGACATTCTAAGAGAGTAACCATTGTCTCACAAACAGAATTGTTTACATTAATTTTCCCAACAATTGCTTTGGATGGCCGCCCATTAGTAAGGTAATTGGCATTAACAAAAAGTGTTCCTTTATTTTTGGAGGCTGCTTCTATTTGCAAACAAAGACCAATAAAGAAGCAGAAGTTATATTGCTTCTGGAAGGAATCAAAAAGGCACAATCAATTGGTTGTAAACATTTAAAAGTTGAAGGTGATTCACAAGTTATCATTATTGAGTGCTTGAGGAGAAGCTTAAAACATTGCAAATGAAAAAGTAGTGTTGAGAAGCCTAAAGGTCTTATTTGGGACCAATGTGCCATGCAGGACCACCAACAATGGAAAAACTTACAGGTGTGGGACATGACCTGCAAGTTAATCTCTAAGATTGAAAGGCCAGGTCCTTGTAAGATTTTCAATGACCTCTCCCCTATCACCTTAAAGAGAAAAAGGGAACGGGGAGAGAATATGAAAATAAAACCCAATCTATGAAGGCCATAAGCCAAGAGAAGGGAAACTTTCCATGGCACCAAGGTTTATACACATGATCCAATCACATTGATCAAGATTATTCAAAGTAAATCACATTGATCAAGAGTATTCAAAGGCAAATGGAAAGAAGGAAGAAAGGAAAACACTTTGAGACAAAGTAGATGAGCATGGAAAACAATAGTATCTCAATCACCAAAGTGAACACACTCAACATTATCACAGAAGGCATAGGAAAATCACACATTTGTATCAACTATCATGAGGTTCACGAGAGAAAGAGATACAATTTCTTTAAGGCTCGGAACTGCAAAAAATGGCAAGGCTTCAACTAGAAATATCCACCAATCCTTCTCTAGCTCATAAAAGCTCATTGTATTTATACAAAGAGTTCTCCAACCCCACAATGATACCTTCCCCCAAAAAAGAGTTTGAATTCTACAAGTCAGCCAAAGAGATGGTGACATCTCTATGAATTTGGCGCCTCAGTACCCAAGGAAGATTGGGAAGAAAAGACTTGCATTTTTTTGCAGCAAAGGGGTGGTTGAAACTAAATGGCACTTCATCATAGAGTGTGCAACTCATGAGGATATTCATATTCAGTTTGAAAACAATTTGAAGGTGGGCAGTCTAAATGAGCTATTTGAGGAGGCAAGGCTTCACAAAACAGTGGGCTTCTTAATCAAGATTCATAATAGAAAGCCGACAGCGAAAGGAAATGGAAAATGTGCTAATTTTGTCTCTTGGTCCCTTAGACTGCTTGGTCTCATAGACATCATTAAAATTTCTTCATCCATTAACAAATAGCAGCACATGCCATTCGTGGACTAGAAGATTTCAGTTATCATGCTTTGATACCATGTTAAAATGCAAACCATGGTAAGCAGATTCTGCAGTCAAAAAAACCTATTCAACAAATTGAAACGTCAATCAAAATTGTTGTCTTCTAAGTACGTTAACTTGCAAAACAAATTTGCTAAAAGTACAAAACTAGTTAATAACAAGAAATCGGAATTATATTATATCATCTATGTTGTCTGAATATTCTTGTTATCCTGAATTTTCCTGAAATACAAAAGTGAGCACCCGTGGTCACTAAATAGACCTTCACCTGCTGACTTGGGCACACAAATCAGAACTAAGTAATTTAAAGCTAGAGTCTTATGGCTTTTTATTTCATTACTTAGAATCTCACTAAAATTGAAAAAAAAAACTGCTCGTGCACTCAAAATAAAATTTTAAAAAAAAATTAAAATTAAAAATTGACATGACACCTGCGCCTCGATTTAGGAATGATAACACCAAATAAAGCGCCCATCTATAGCAGCTGAATTCACTAAATATTGGATATTTCTGCACCCAACTTTAAGAGTAACTGCTGCTGCACCAGCTGGAAAAGAACAACAGCTGAGAGATCAAAAACTAACAAGGCAGCCTATAACACAACAGAAACGTAACAAAACCATCTTGTCAAAAAATAAGAGCATCCGGGTCCAAATCCAGCATAACAATAAAACCAACAGATGTCATGGGTAACGAGATTATCTTTCAAAAAATAAGTGTCTCCAGGTTCAAATCATCCACAATAATAAGGGCAGCCTATAACTCCACTAGACATGTAAACAATTTGTATTGAAATAATAAAAGTGTAATCCGACTTCATGGCTCGGGACTCCAACTGATGTGAAACAAACAAGTCTTGAAATTATAAGAATGTGACCCAGGCTCAAATTCCCTTGTTGAAGCTAGAAGAATGGCACGGGTTCAGAAAACAAAATGACCCAAGGTTCATACAAGAATGGTCCAAGTTGAAATGTCCCAAAATTACACAGCTTATATTGAAACAACAATAAAGCAATCCAGGTTGAAATCCCCAAAGTAATAAGGCAGCTCCTAACTCTCTACGTCGATAACGAATTTGTATTGAGACACCTACGGGTACAATTTTGAGCACGTACCCACATATATACAAATGTCATGAATCTGTTCTAGGAGCTTAATACTGAAAAAATGAAAAGGTGAAAAAAAAAGTAGTGACAGAAATTTATCTAGAGGACAAACTCTAGAGGAGGAGGAGGAATAACTTGCCTTTGTAATTGGTCCCAACATAACCAACACGCATTGCCACTTTTCTTTTTGCCACTGATTCCCATCTGTTATAATTAACTGAGCAGCCATCAGCCTCTAATTTATCGATACCCAAATCGACTGGGGGACTGGTTATCCTACCACTACTTCTTCTTCTGCTGCAATAAATTTTGCGGAAACTGCGACTAATATTGGCGGAGAAGAATAAGCATTTATTGGTTATCAAAGTGTCGGAAACTTTAGTAGAAAAAGGGAAAAGATGAAGCCTAAGATTGGTAGCAGTCATTGCATGTATGCAGAAGATGAGTTAAGCTATTATTCAATAGTTCTATCCTTAAGCCCAGATGTTAAAAATGACTGCATTGCGTCACAATGAATGAGAATATACAGGTTTGACAGCTTTATACCCCAGAAGTTAAATGACTGCATTGCGTTTTAACAGCTTTATAACCTTTGGATGTGATATTTATTCTAAATGATGTCCTGTTTTTGTTTTTTTTTGTTTTTTTTTGGTTCAAAAGGGTACCATTGCTTCATTTAAATTTGAATTCATTTCGTCAATGGACTTTTGGTCTATTAGTGAAGTTGAAAGGTTCTAAATGAGCCCCCAAGGATCAAGTCTTGCTGAGTGCAAAAGTTCTAACACCAAAAAAAGGATGAGGCCGGGATTGTGCCGCGGACGAATTTGGTGGAATGGATACCCTTGGTCATTGCCTCTTAGACGAAGAGATTCAGCTCAAGAAGGCTTGTGCTCCTGCATCAAGTAGCTAAAAAGAATTTGTGGATGACCTCCATCACAAAAATAAAAATTGAATTCATTTTGATGTAATTTTACATTCATTTTTAATTTTAAGCTTTTGTGGGTTATGGATGGGCATAGAAACCTTTTTTTTTATTAACGATAGGTTTTTTTAAAATAGTATATTGTTGAAATGAAATTAGATGAAAGATTTTAATAGTATCTATAAGATTAAATATTTTATGGAATCAAGAGTTGTAACAAAAGAGCAACATACTAAACATAATCATAAGTCATAAAGGCTACCCAAATAATCTTATGAAATTTTTAAACATTTTTTGATGTTAGATCTTCTACTAATGATCTTGATCATCGAGTTTGTTGTTTTGTCTAGCCTCACCTCTTCAAATAAGGTGGTTAGGTTTTCCACTCTCAAGTTGTCTTTGTACTTGATATAAGTGTCACTATAGGTTGTGCACTCTATGATGTAATGGCATTATGTCTTCACCACCCCCTTGTTGCAAAATAGGCATGCTCTTATTCCCTATTCCTCCTTAGGTAGTGTCCCCTTGTTAGTCTTACATCTAAGATGATGCAATTCAATCCATAATTAGCACATCAACATCTTGCCCTTCCACTTAATTTCTACTCCTATGTAGTTTGTTTCTTCATGGTCTCATGTGGGTTTAAACTCTTCAATATAGTATTTTTTCTTCTGACCAATTTGTTTTGTCTTCATGGTAGTCCTAAATTGTTCTCATATGCTTTTTTATTTCTTCATAGGTGTATGAACAATCTTGCAAATTAATATTTCATTTATTAGTCCATTTTTAAGTATCTTTCATCAAGTGTTATTCCTTCAATTTAGCTCTTCCTCCATCACCATTCTCAACCAACGATAGTTCTCCATATTTTGAATATTTTTTATAACTTGCAGTCATCATCGATGCTTTGAAAAAGAAAGTACCTATTTTAGCTAATAGAATCTCATACGAAACTAAAATTTTGATTTTGAGGATACTTATGATTAAATATTTTTGGATTTTTTCTATCTACCTCCATTTTGATTTGACATATTACTACCCTAAGCTTCAGACCCATAAACAAATATCAATGTGATACCAAAAAAGAGTATCTTCGTTTTCCAGTCCCATAATTCTAGATTCGTGCATCTATTTTATAGTTAGTATAAATTCTTCCACCCCTATATTATTTTTGCTTTCAATGTCTCGCAACTGAGTTTGATATGAAAATCAGGCTTGAGGTAATTGTATTCTTTAAATATTTATATCAAACTTCTCTTCAAAAGGAATACACTTTTTTCCCATAACAAAAAGAGTGTGATTTTGGTTTTACTAGAGGTCATTTACATTCCAACCTCCTAGTATTAGATCTCTAAATCCCTTAAGTGTTCTCCAAAAATATGAGCTATTTTTGTAATGAGGATGAGATCATTTGCATATTGTATAAGAGCGATCTGCACCCTAGGCGTAATTCCCCTTTTTTCCTTTATACACTTTAGAAAACCAAAGTCGGAGGCTTAAATTTACTTAAGCCTGCTGTTGGCGGTCCACATGGAGCCTATTTTGTGTGTCAATGGAGGTGTTTCTGTCGGGGACACCCGCGCAGCACATAGACATCCATGTGTCGCGCTTACGTCCCTAGAAGATTCTTGCGGCTAAGCCAACAGAGGTGTTACTCTTTCCATTAGCAATGAAGTTGTAATGCCTCCTTCAACCAACCAACCCGAATATGGTCATTTTCTTCCTCATTCCTTCATATTCACTCCTTGAACTTGCATTTGAACTCTTCAACAGATTTAGCTGAGTTTGGAAGAAATCTTCAGCACATCAAGCTGCCATTCTTGCACACACACATTCACTCTCAAGCTCACTTTCACTCACCCCAAGCATCCAAGCATTCCATTGCAGCAAAATCTCCACTCCGTCACTTCAATAAAGCACGTTTGGGACCACACCATTGCAGCAGAGGCTTGAGTTCCTCTCATTTCTCCCCCAAGCAGCCTTGAGTGCTCTTGGTGGAGGTGGTAAGCTTCCCTCTCCTCTCCTCTATTACTTGGTTGAGTAGCATAGTACTGCATTATAGTGTTTGTGTTTTCATTTCATTGCTTCTTTATCTTGTTCCTTTGGCTATTTGTGGAGGTGGAAACACCTAAACAGGGGTCTGATTGAGGCAGGCCCCTATACAGCAACCCAACACTTTCTCTCTAGTTGTGTGTAGGTGGATGCACTTTGTGGAGCTAGCTGGCGAATAGGCTTTTCTACAAGATCATCTTCGTCACCTTAGCTTTGGAATATCTACTTTATCATCTTTGTTTGTACTTCTCATATTTTATAGTGTTGTTTTGTTCTCTTAGAAGTTGTTAAGTTAGGTTGTTAGTCGTTTTAGCGAGTACAACCTTGTCTCTACTGTAATCTGATTGTACGGATTAGAGCGCATTTCTGAGATGATAGTGCGTCGCACTGTCGTCTGAAGTCCGCGCTGACATCCTCGAGCAGAGAGCTTCTTGAGGTGCAGAGTTGGACCTAAAAATTGACTCGCCTAGCCCCACCTTGCAACTCAAGATTACAAAGTGGTTGTAGGGTTCCACAATCCTCATCATTCTCACCTTCATAATCCTAAACAATACACTTAGCTGAGGTAAGTTAGGGCAGCCTCTCGCATCTCGACCCTCTGTGACGTAGGTTCTTGCATGCGATGGTCCCCCTCTCTTACATTTTTGGTGAATCGGACGTGAACCAACATTTTTTCATCCATTGGTGGTGAAACTTCCCTTGGATACTTCGTGGTTATTGTGACCTCGAGTGTTGTGAAGGTTTATGAGCATCACAACCCAGTCCACAACTTTTGGACATATCATAAGGAGAAGTTTATGACACCTCCCAATTGATAGGATGAAGGTCTTGCTTGGTCTTTCTATAGGTCTTTTCTCTGGTCCCACCATTAGTTTGGCTGCGCAAGAGCAGTTATCGAGGAATGAGATGGGATTTGCTGATGAAACCGATCATGTCCCCGCTCCTCCTGCGTCTCCCACGCCATCATCGGTGGATGAGCATGAGGCCATTCAAATCCTTGTCAAATATGTGTCCGCCCTCACTAAACGGTTGGGCGACCTTGAAAACCATTTGGAAAGAAATCTAAAGATGGCTAGAGCCACTCGGGTTGTTAGCGAGTTAAGAAATATGATGGGTAAAGATCTCTTCAGTATCACTGAAGCGTGCAATCTTTCAAGCAACTCTAGCTCTGTGCAAGGATTCACCTTCGAAGAGCACGAGGGACAATTAGGAGTATCAATGCCTCCCACTTCTGTCTACATGGTCGATGTTGTCCCTTCCATTAGTATCCCTTCCATCCCTAATCAACCAGAAACTATCAAGGTGAATAAGGTCTCGTTGGGCTTTAGCTTTACCCCTTATGTCTCCTTCGATGGTAGAGGTTTTGACAGAATAGGTAGTGGAGGCTTGGGTAGTGGCGATGGATTAAGTAGCAGAGGTGGTGTTGGCGAAGGCAGTCCTAGCAGAGGTTGTGGCGGTGGTTCTGGCAGAGGCCCTACTGGCGGCAATGGCTCTAGTAGTGGCTTTGGCGAAAGTCTGGTTTTGGAAGTGGAATTGGCAGTGGTTCTGGAGGAGGTTCCTTTGGCCCTTTATCTTCTAACGACCCTATTATGAATACTTTACTTCAAAATATGGGTAAGATGCAAAGTCAGTTAGCAAGCCTTTCCCAAGCCTCTGCCCAGCCTATCTTCTAGCCTTTCTTCCGACATAGCCCATTGTTGGTTGCCATCTTGAACACTCCCTTCCCTTAGGGAATGGAGATTCCTAAATTTGAGAAGTTTAGTGGTAAGGGGGATCCACAGACACACGTATCTACCTTTAATGCCCTATGCACCGACTTCTTCTATCATGACGCCTTGATGGCTAAACTATTTCCCCGATCTCTCAAGGACACAACACTCAAGTGGTATTGTTCCTTGCCTGATAATTCTATTTTATTGTTCGACCAACTTGTTAATCAATTCCTTAGACAGTTCCAAGCAAACATCGGGCCGAAGATGACCTTCTCGAATCTCGTCTGATGTAAGCAAGGAGACAATGAGAAGATTACTGATTTTATAGCGCGTTATCAAGCGCTTCTTTCACAAATCTCGTATCAGATGCCTGATTCTAATGTGCAGAAGGTGTTCATAGGGAACTTACAAAGGCCTTGGAAAGAATTTTTTTCCCTTATGAAATACCCTTCTTTCACGCACTTGTGTGCAGCCTTACCAGAATACCAACAGACGGTTGTTCAATTCGGGGGATCTTCCTCACGCTCTTGTTCTGAAGGGAAATCCATTGTATCGATCTCTGGAAAGGGTAAGGCCGTTGTGAATGTAGTAGCCGATGTCAATGACAATGGCCTCAAACGCAACCAAAAATTCATGAAGTTGTCTAAATCTTACACTTTCGTCTTGCAAAAGTTGTTGAAGGATAATATCATAACTCTACCAGTCCCTAAGCCTGTTAAGGAACCCTATCCTAATTGGTACGATGGGAGTGCTAACTATCAGTACCATCGCATTAACGGACATGATACTGAATGTTTTATGTGGTTGTGTCATGAGATACAAGACCGCATCGAGGACGGTACCATTCATCTCGATGGGAACAGACAAAACACTAACAAATCAGTGGCAAAAGCTAACAGTGAATTGAGATATACATGGACCCATTTCTGTCACACTCTGCCAACATTATTGTCAATCTCACTGATTTTGTTTCTCAACCTGAGGCCTATGTAAACATGGTCATGGTAACTTCTACTGTTCCACATGCACTCAATTTTCCAAATATTACATTTACAGCACAAGATCTACCCTTAAACAGCAATCCTTCACCTCTTTACATTCTCGCTCGCGTCAATGGTAACATTGTGACAGGAGTCTTGATAGACCCCGCGAGTCGTGTGAATGTTATTACCGAAGAAACATTAGTATTGAACTCATTGCAAAAAGAAAAGTATGAAGAAACAAGATCTACCATCTGTACTCACGATGGTATGAATCTAAGACCTTATGGCTCGATCACTTTGTCCATCCTAGTTGGACCTAGGACTGTTGACACAGTCTTCGACATTATTCTGGAGTCGAACTTGTTCAGAGTGAAGCTAGGCATTCCTTGATTGGCTTCCATGTACGAGGTCACCTTTGTCATTCATAAGTGTCTAAAATTCTCCCACGAGGGTGTCATGCATGTAGTGCATGACATTGGATATCAACCTTTGGTATCTCATGGTGGGTATTCATTGGATCACTTTTGACCCTCTCCAGTTGGTCTGCTTCCCCCAAGGACAAACCTATTTTACAAAAAACTATGTGAAGTATAAAAATGGGGGTAAATGTGAAACAAAGCTAACCCTTCCTACAACAGGAAAATCGGTCGCCTCCTCTTCCCAAGACAAGAAGGAGCCCGCACTTACGACTACCCCTTCTCTGAGAGAGAAAGAGAAGTCCACGCCGACCCCTTCTCCTCCCCGCAAAGGTAAAGAGAAGGCTATACCGTCTACTCCCTCTTTCCCGAATAAGGAGGAGAAGCACATAACGACTCCCTCTCCTTCTCGTAAAGGTAAAGAAAACATGACGTTTTCCCGGACTGCCCCATCCTCTCCCCTTTCCTGGGAAAAGTACTAGATGAGCAAGCCTGGTGGCTATCCTCTGAGTCTGATGATTCCTCCTTGGTGTAGACCCAAGATTAGAATCGCAGACCTTCCTAATGAATATCTAGGACCATGGTACTACTTATACAGTAGAAAGAAAGGTTCTCACAGAGAATTCAATCCACGCCCTCCTACTGCTCCTACCCCTAAGACAGTGAGCGAAAAGAGGCCCGCTATCGAGGCTCTTGAGTTGACTCCTCCTATCGCTCCTCAGCCTGCTCCCCCTACTCTCATACAGGAACCTATTCCTCTACGTGAAACAGTTGTAGTTGACGTTCCTATGGTCGAGCAGGAAACTCCTGTCCCTTTGCAAGCTCTGAATTCTAACTCCAAGATCCATAGAAACCTCCTTGCACGTGAGCGCAAGCATTGGCGAAAGGCTCTCCTGGACGAGTAGGTCGCCTCGCAACAGAAGGAGGAAGGAACAACCAGTCCTTTTTTAGGATCTCCTGTATCATCTCCTTCCTCCCTTCATGTTGTTTCTCTTTAGGCTGATCTGCTCCTGACTTCCGTTGCGAACACAAATGCACCTAACCCTAAATGGGTACAAGTGTTTATCGCTCCTTCGACAGAGCCACCTTTGTTGATGTCCATCCCGGTTATTCAGCCCTTCCCAAAGCCCGTGGATATGGTTAACACTTTAGTTGTATCTGTTGCAGTTCTTTCCTCCTCCTCCTCTACACCTCTGGCTTCGTCTGTGGGGAGTTCATCTCCTTCAACGAAGAAAGAGGTGGAGGTGGCTCCCTCTAGCGACGGACGTAGGAGGAGCCCACCTTCTTCACAAAGTGGCCTTGTGATGACATGTTTTGTCCTTGTGACATAACCAGTCCTGGCTTCCCTTGAGTTTGTCACCGCTCCTGAGTCATTCGGCGAGCTTAGCGGTGAACCCTAAGCATAGCCTATGCCATCCACTGAGAATAAGCATGATGCTTTCGCGGGATGCATGTTTAATTATGTGGATGAATTCCTAGCCCTGTCGGCGATCTTCTCAAAATCGCTAACCTTGACTCCACAAGAGCTTGACGGAGAGGACCTCGAGGGGGCCTCTTCCTATACCCTTGTTGTGGGAGGCCCAGATGCCCCTCCTCTTAACATTCCATCCTTGCAAGCTCATCCTCCTTCCCCTTATGAGGATTTAGATTGGGAAGCAGACGACCTCTTGGATGATCAGTGTTAGGAGGTCGTCCCCTTTTTCTTGATCTTGTGTGTGTGTTTTGTGATGTGTTCCCTCATACTCGTACTATGTGTGCCTGGATGACCCTTGTCACCCCTGTTGGTGCTTGGATACAAGCATGGTTTTTAAGCCGTAAACCTTCTTCTATTTGTACCATCATTCTTCCATGTTTGTGCTTGATTTTTGATAAATTGGGGATGATGCAAAGCGTTGAGGGCATTTAGGCTTCCCTTCCATGTTGACCCAATTTTTTATTTTTACTTTTTTTTCCTTCATTCTTCATGATCTGGTTGGGGATTGATGATCTTTCACCTTGCATTGCGATTACCTATTATTATATGAGCTCGAACAGATCTGACCCCACTAAACCATATCCCCCTATGTCCATTATTTGTATTTTCCTTTTTTTTCCCTTTTGCTTCCTATTTATCTTACTCTCTTCTTTGCTTGAGTTGTCCCTCCTATGTGTGACAACGCTCTTCTTTACCTTTTTTATTTTCAGAAAATGAATTCATTGCCAACGAATCTTTTCTTGAAAGTCTTCACAAACTTTTCCTTAGAATAGTATTCTCAACTTGGAACCCTAACGAAATGTGTTTCCTTCATCATAGGTTCATAAAGAAAGGACTTGAAGACATTCCTCTGAAGTGGAAACTACTTTGACTTCCCCTCATGTGGGGGAATGACCTTCCTTTCAAATTCCTTGATGAAGTGAACATCTTTCGAAGGGATCCCTTGATGACGAATCATTTTAAGATGAACGACTACTTTTGAATTACATGTCCCTTGAGTGGATCCCCCTTCCTCTTCACGGTGGGTTCCTTAGGGACCCTTTCTTCAAAAGCCTTTGTAACAAATGGAATTTTTCATGTCTAACTTGGGGGCAACCTAACTAGGCTCATTCCATTCGCCCTTTCACATCTAGCTTGGGGGCAGCCTAACTAGACCTTACTTTTCAAACAGCATGTCCCTTGAGTGGACCCCTCTCCTTTTGAAGGGTTCCTGAGGGACCCCTTTGAAAGTTTTACAGTCTACATGATGGGCCACTTTGTGACATGCTTTATCTGTAGGTAAACATTTCACCTTTTTGACACACTCTATCTGTGGGTAAACATGTCACCGCTTTTTGACACGCTCTATTTGTGGGCAGACATGTCATCGCTTTTGACATGTTCTATTTGTGGGTAGATGTGTTGTCGCTTCGTGACTCTGTGGAGTCCGCTTCCTTGGGGCTTCCTCCATGCGAGAGATCTTGGGGGTTGCCTCCTTGCAGGTTCACGGGCCTATAAGACGCTTTGTTCCAACTTCATAGTTTCAAGCAACTATGAAGTCCTTCGCTTCTCTTGCACCTTTGGGTATGCTAGACCGAGTACTCCTTCCTCGATGGTTCAGGTATACTTTTCTAACCCTGCTCTCTTCTTGATCTACTTTACTGGGCACTCATCAATACTCGTGCTCACTAAAGTGGGGGAAAAATATATAAGAGAAAATTTGCACCTTAGGTGAAATTCCCCTTTTTGCCTTTATACACTTTAGAAAACCAAAGTCGAAGGCTTAAATTTACTTAAGCCCGATGTTGGCGGTCCACGTGGGGCCTATTTTGTGTGTTGGTGGAGGAAAAATTTTTGGGGACGCCCGCACGGTGCGCAAACGTCCACACGATGCACTTACATCCCTGGAAGATTCTTGTGGCTAAGCTAGCAGAGGCGTTACTCTTCCCATTGGGAGTGAAGTTTTAACGCCTCCTTCGGCCAACTGACTCGAATATGGTCATTTTCTTCATTTCTTCAGATTCACTCCTTGAACTTACATTCAGACTCTTCAACAAATTTAGCTGAGTTTGGAAGAACTCTTCATCACATCAAGTTTCCATTCTTGCACACACACATTCACTCTCAGGCTCACTTTCACTCACCCCAAGCATCCACACATTCCATTGCAGAAAAAGCTCCACTCCGTCACTTCAGTAGAGCACGTTTGGGACCACACCATTGCAGCAGAGGCTTGAGTTCCTCTCATTTCTCCCCCAAGCAGCCTTGAGTGCTCTTGGTGGAGGTGGTAAGCTTCCCTCTCCTCTCCTCTATCACTTGGTTGAGTAGCATAGTATTGCATTGTAGTGTTTGTATTTTCTTTACATTGCTTCTTTATCACATTCCTTTGGCTATCCGTGGAGGTGGAAACACCTAAACGAGGGTATGACTGAGGCAGGCCCCTATATAGCCACCCAACATTTTCTCTCTTGATGTGTGTAGGCGGATGCACTTTGTGGAGCTAGCTAGCGAATAGGATCTTCTACGAGATCGTCTCTGTCACCTTAGCTTTGGTATATCTACTTTATCATCTCTGTTTGTACTTCTCATATTTTATAGTGTTGTTTTGTTCTCTTAGAAGTTGCTAAGCTAGGTTGTTAGTCGTTTTAGCAAGTTTGACCTTGTCTCTGTTGTAATTTGACTGTACGGACTACAACGCATGTCTGAGACGCTAGTGTGTCGCACTGTCGTCCGAAGTCCACGCTGATGTCCTTGGGTAGAGAGCTTCTTGAGGTGCAGAGTTAGACCTAAAAACTGACTTGCCTAGCCCCACCTTGCAACTCTAGATTGTAGAGTGGTTGTAGGGTTCCACAATCCTCATCATTCTCGCCCTCATAATCCTAAACAATACACTTAGCTAAGGTAAGTTAGGGAAACCTCTCGCATCTCGACCCTCCATGGCCTGGGGTCTTGCACACGGTGGTCCCCCTCTCTTACACATATAACAACAATTTTACTATATATGCAACAAGTTGAACACCCACTCCCCACTAGTCTTGTTTATCCACTTTTCTAATTTATCAATGCACAACCCAAATAAATTAAAGGAGAGAAAACAAACCTATTTGATGTCAATGTTGCTTCAAAATCATTCTAGCATTCCTTGACTTGTTTTGATTTTAGCATGTATGGAATAGGATGCCATTTAATTACAATCCTAAACATTATTTCATGTATCTCCTAAGTCCTTGGAAAGTGTTCCCCAACACTACGATTACAAAGAGATTAAATTCGAATGAAATGAACATGTAAATTGACATTTGTAATTAATTCTAAATGATAGGAACATGTGGGGACGCCCAAGAAGAGATCCTACAAAATAGGAGCACATGGGGCACTCACATGGAAGGTGGAACTCACCTTGAGTTAAGTTAATTGTTTAGAGAAAGATAACACTTCAGTAATGCATGTAAAGATCCTAGAAGTTAGCAATTGATGTTTACATGCATGGAGTTCAGTTTAGTTCAGTATCAATTTAGTTAGTTTAGTTCAGTTCAGTTATTGTTCAGTTATATTCAGTTGCATGTAGTTAGTTTCAGTTGAATGCTAGTTGAATTCAGTTGACTTGGAATGCATGACTAATGACTTGAGTTTCATGACAGATAACAGGTGATACATTCAATTAAGTGGGGATGATCAATCATGCATGATATTTACATGAATGGTGGAGAGATATGTTTTAGTTAACAGAGATTGAATTGGATCCACCTTGGGCGCCCAAGTTGGCATCTTGAAGTTAACACTTTTGCATGAGAAGATATTTTATAAGGCTAAGTTGAGTGGGCCATTTCTTGGGCACCAACTTTGAGGAGAAGCTTACAAGATATCTTCATATTCAACATTGAGTTATGACTTCAGTTTGGGACGCCCAAATTGATGGACTTAGCTTGACATTTTTTTTCACATAAGAACTCTACTTGCAAAGAATAGGTGTAGGTTTTGTGAGATAGGCTTTGTGCTTTGTAATTGTAAACTCTTTGGAGTTTACAAGGCTCATTATTGTCTATAAATTACAACAAGTTGAAGAGAGTTCTATCAAATTTTATTGTAGGTTGTGAAGAAGAATTATTGAAGGCAAAAGAAGCATCTCAAGCAAGGATTGATAAAGAATTATTGTAATCTTGTTCTAAGGTTAAATAATACAAGCACTATTGATTCTGGTGGTGGAGTTTTTTCCTGAAAGGGTTTCTCCATAGTATATGTTGTCACTTCTATGTTCTAGTCTTATTCTTCTACAATCTTCTATCTACTTCTACAAATGGTAAAATGAATCTAAACAGATAATCATCCACAAAGAAATTGTAACAAAGAATACTTAATTAGATCTACAGTATAATAGATTTACAAGTTTTAAAGCTACATAATTACATCCATTTTCAACATTTGGTATCAGAGCTAACAATTGGGGTAGATTTTGGGATGCCTTTCTCTTAAAAGTTTGAAGGTTTTTTGGCTGTAGTGGGAGCTTTTACTATTGTGTTATTGCTGATTTTGGAAAATAATTTTGTTACAATGAGTTTTGATTCTTGTTTAGATATTGAAAGATTCAATGGATCTAATTATGAGATGTGGAAACTAAAAATGGAGGATCTCCTTAAAGAGAGAGATCAGTGGTTGGTTGTTGGTAATGAGACAAAGTCACCTACAATGATGTCAGATGAGGATTGGGCTAAGCTTGATAAGAAGGCAAGAGGGACCATAAGATTATGTCTTGCTGATGTTGTTCTCTTGAATGTTTATGAAGAAACTACTGCATATAAGTTGTGGAAGAGAATAGGTGATATCTATTGTTGGGTGAAAATTATGTAATCAACTTTTCGATAGATTACACAACTAGGACTTCAGCCACAGCTATGTGAGATGTAAACCTCTCCTCTCGGAAAAGGGAGGTGCCCTTCTTATTGCTGACAGAAGCGATAGTAAAACAAACAAGTAATTACAAAATGTACACAATACTTACGAAGTGGGGGGGGTGTGTTACATTCATCCTTCTCTCTTTTTTCAAAGAAGATGTTTACAATGCTTCACTGTTGGAAGTTCTCAATTCTTAATAACTTTAAATGATCAACTAGCAGTAATACCAATACCTCTATCTTGTCAAAGCAAAGCGTAGAGATACCAGAAGTAATTAACAATAAACAAATAAAGTAAAAGGGAAAGCTCACAAAGGCACAAAGTCGTTTCGTAGCTTTATCAATGGTGGATCTGTGAAAAGTGTGTAGTTTTTCACGTTAGAAGCACAAAGTCTTCTTAGACACAACAATTCCTCGAACAGCATGAACAATTACAAGCACAAAGTCTTGTAGATCATCCAACCAAATTATCAAAGAGCATGAACAATTACAAGCACAAAGTCTTGTAGATCATTCAACAATAGTATCCAAAACACAAATGAAAATCTAAACAAAGGATGTAACACAAAGTTTACATAAATTACTTAGAGTCCTTCAGATTTCTCAAGCTAATCACTACCAAATAAGACCAATTCATAAAAGTATTGAATCCAACGCAAATTCTGGTTTGCAATCCTCTTCTTTATTGATCAAATTTCATTCACAAAGTATGAACGCAAAGTTTCACAAATCTGCTTCAAAAAGGGTAGCACTTCGTTGTAAAATACTAAAGGATAAATTTACAATAGAAATCCCTCACATTATATAGAAAGAGGGATGAGCAAAAATAGGAATCTAATTGAGGAAATCAAGGAAAGTTAGGTGAGCGATTTTAGGAGATCTCACCTAACTTTGACCAAAGTCAAAGTGTAATTTGTTTTCAAAAGATTACATCTTCGAGCTTGGTGCAATTACATTTTACAAAAAGACATTTAAGATGTCAGGAAATATTTACAAGATGCATAAAGGGATGCACGGAAATGTCTAACACTAGAGATCAGGAAGCTTCTTCATGTTTCCTTGCTTTGGGCGCGGAAGTCTTCGTATTTCTTCCTGGTCTCCTGCACAAACTTCTCATCCGGACCAACGGTGTAATCCATAATGGTGTGAATTCTCGTGATTGATCTCATGGCAGATGAGTGAACCTTCTTGCACCTGTCAAGATGCATTTTCAGGTTATCCAATGTGAGCCTTGTATCACAAATGACGTTCAATGAGGCTTCTGAAAAGTCTGAACTGTCAATCAATTTTGTGATGGCTTCCTTGAAGATCTGAGATATTTCTGTGGCCGGCAAGAAGATACGATTCTCCTCAAGAAGTTGTCCTAGTAACTCCTTGATACCTTTTTCAAGAATAACACGATGTCCTTCGAAATCTTCCTGCACTTGGTGGAGATCTTCTGTAAGAGATTGAATTACTTGAATTCGATGTTTCAAGGATTCGCTTACCTCAATGAACTTTTCTTTGTCAGGAATTACCCCGACTTCCACCAGTTTACTGAGCTTTACTTGCTTCATCTGTGACCACGATAGCAGGTATTTTTCCATATCTCTGCGCTCCTGGGAAAGTACACTTTTTTCTTTATCAAGCTCTGTGGTGAGCTTGGCCAACAAGGTAGTTTTCTCGTCCACAGCAATTATGATCTGAGATCCGTGCTCTATGATCTTCTCAACGAAATCATACAACACTCTGCCTTTGGAGGCGAACTTCTCAGCTTTCTTGACGGCTGGGTCTTCAACACTTACCACTGTCAGTGGTTGTGCATTAGTTGGAGATCCTGCAAGTCTCTTTACAACAGTGGCATAATGCTCTGCCCTCTACTTGTACGTATTACGAGCTTGCTCCATTTTATCCAATCTTATAGCCAAGATATCCAATGTCACTTGCGCATCAGCCTTTGCACTTTCATTGGTAACCTTGCCAAGCTTGACTTTTGTCACTGTGTAGTCTTCCATATTGACATCACCTTCTTTGTGCGGTGGTATGCCAATCTCTGCATACTTGTGTCCAAACTTGTCAACGTTCATCCTTGAGTATACTTTTACCTTTTTCTTCCCTTTAGCTTTTGGAGGGACTATCTCTTCGAGGTCGAGCTCCTCTGGAGAGATCATTTGCTTCTTCCGCTTCAACACTTGAGATATCAGCCAAGGGGGAAGAAAGGAGGTGTGAACTTCTGGATTCACTGTCAACTCAGTTGTCATCGTCACTTCTGAATTTATCGTCACATCTGAAGTTACCATGGGTATTGTGACAATAGGAGAAGTGTCTGTCATCATTGCTCCTGTAGATTGCACATTGAGCTGATCATGCATTGACTCATTCATGAAACGATTGAATTCATTTTCAGAAGTGATATCATACGTTGGTGAAGACAGGCTAGGAATGGATGATGGAGGACTTGACAGTATATCAACCGTATGAATGCTTGTCACTGAGGGAATATCAAGCGGGGTTGATGCTGCAGGAATAGTGGATACCTCAACTGCAGGAATGCATGTGGTAGGAATGGGCGATGAGGGAACAGGAGATGGAGGAGTTCTTGAACTTGGAGGGGTATGAGGAACACTGGAAATCATAGGCGATGACGTTCTAGGAATTTCCTCAACTACATTCTCGGGAAGAGAAGTTGTTCTTTCTTGATCATGCCTAGGTTCCTGTTGATCACCCTCTTGTCTCTCTGATTCCGGTTCACCTTCAAAATCACCTTCAAATTATTCTTCAGAATCTTCTTCAGACTCTTGCCCGCTTTCAGAAACTTCTTTTGCATCGAAGTCTGCTTATGCTGAGTCTTCATCTTCAGCAGATTGATCACTTGAAGTTCCTTCTTCATCAGAATCTACCTCCTCTGGAATAGACTTTTTACCTTTAGAGTGAGATGGATCGGATTCCGTCGTTTCTGTTTCTGGGACAAATTGGGTATCTTTCTTGCCAACAGTAAACTTGATCCTGGGACCCCTTCGTGAAGAAGTGGGAACAACAGGTGATTTATTTTTTATTCAGAGTTCTTGTTGTTGGCGAGCTTTTGCTTCAGATTCTTCTCCTTTCGAATCTGTTCTGAAACTTTTCATTTCATAACCATGCTTATGTAACCATTCTACAGTGTTGGCTAGGATTGGCTTCAATCTTTCTCTCATGCTGGTAATTTCTTTCCTAGACCATTGAATTGCAGGCAACAACCTTTTAGAAACCTCTTACTCATCATAAAGAGCATTCATGATATCACCAGGATCTGCAAAATCCTCTGGTAGGTCAGCAATATCAAGGTCTCTGATCTGCCAAACAGTCAACCTGCAAAAATCCATTTTGCGAATGGCTTCTTCATCTCTACAATTGGCCCAGATGTCTTCAAAATGGTACTTATGATGATGACCCTTTTGTAATTTCTTTTTGACATCTCGGTAATCAAAATCAAACCTATACCTATAGGTCTTGATTGTCATGATCTGCATTTCAACATAAATAGACTTGGCTTTTTGTACAGTTGGGATAGTATATCTACCAATTGTCAGTGGGAACTTGAATCCACACTTGTGGTTACTTCTTTGTTCTTTTTGCACTGAAATCAGATGTCTGCATGTCTCCATGAGAACCCACTTATCTGAAGGATAATGTGGCAGCATGTAAGGACAGCCAGTGTAGCACCCTACTCTCAAATAAGTAAACGTTGGGAATTAAAGAAATAGGCATCCAACTTTACTTACCACCTTATAAGCCTCATCAGATACCCTCCTCCTTTCGAGAGCTGGATCAAAATTGAAAAGAAAAGGTGTGAAGAAAGCATCTGTGACCCGCCTGAAGTGATGCAAGCTTTCCTTCAGTTCCAGTTGATAGAAAAATATGTACACAGGTACCATCATCCGATTCCCTTTTGTAGATAGACCTGCGAATTGTCTCATTACAGCTGCTACGTACACCAGGTAAGAAGTCATATAGAATTTCAATGTGGAAGGAGCATTGATCAGCTGCTCATGTATTTCATCACTGATATGTTTGCCCCAGTCAATGTGCACCTTTTGTCTACTTATAATCCTGATGTATTCATACATCCAATCATGAAAAGTGGATGATTCTGGCAAGCCTTTTACTCTACTTAAAAATGTGATCATATCTTTGACGTCATCCTTGAAATCACGTCGTAGGAGCCCCTTTGGCCATTTGGAAATAGATTGTCTAGGCTTCTTCAACCATTGGGTATTTATTAGGTTTTTAGCCTTGTTGGGATCAGCGTCAAAGACTTCTTGTGCTTTTTGTATAGAGATATCAATGTATTTTTCCATTTGAGGAACCTTAAACACAATGTCAAAGAAATCAGGGTCGAGTCTTAAAATCTCGTGCCCCGAAGAATCGATCACACTTCTACTTTCCCTGATGTAGTGAGATGCCACTTAAAGGACAAATTTTGTATTGTGTGCAGCTGTAGGGAACATAGCTACCAAATGTAGGTTACTGTGTACAATTGCTCTCATTGGGTCAGGAAGAGGCTTCATCTCTGTTTGCTTCGCAAAATCAACCAAGTCTTGATGACCAACTTCTGTGTCTTTTATTTCTTCCACCTTGGAGACCACTACAGTCGGCGGATAGACACCTTGATATTTATACTTCATTTTGCCTTTCACTTTTGTTGAAGACGGAGGTTTACTGGCAGTCATCAAGAACAACTGAAACTTCGATCACTCAACCTTGAAGGTCTTTGAAAAGAGACTGCAAAATGTCGAGCCAAAACAAACATTAGTCGTTAGATAGCATGGGAATGCGCAAAACGAGCAGCGATGATGGGCAAGTGTGGAATGGATGACAAGGCATGCAAAAAGATGCACAAAATGGAAGGAGCGAGGTTCAGGACTGAATTGGGCAAGTTTGAAACATTTCAGGGAAAAATTTGTGAAAAGTGTAAGGGCGCACTTTTTCAGTGCCCTTACATTTTGGGGAATTCTGACTTTGATGCAGGGGCGCTGAAAAAGTGCGCTCTTGCACTTTTCAGTGTTAGAAAATATTTCAAAATGTCAGGGCGCACTTTTTTAGCGCCATGACATTTTCTTCAAAAAGGAATTTTATGTATAAGGAATGAAAAACTTCAAAACATCATTAGGTTTCAAATGGCAAAAAGGCAATATGTAAAGATGTTTGAAAACAACACTTGGAGTCTTGGAGGCACAAAATGCTTGAAGTCGATATTTGGCGAACTGCATTGGATTGCATTTCACTTTCTCTCTATCATCATTTTACAAGTGAACAAAAACCAAGCTACATTACTCACAAAATGTGAGTTTCCTTCATGAAGAGTATAGAAACACCAAGAGGGATAATGCGAAGAGATATAGAAAACGTGGGAATATAGCGAAAGGAAAAGAAAAACGTTTAAAGAGGAAGAACATGCTAAGACAAACGATGGTGTTACAAAACGTGATTAGGACAAGAGAGACCAAAACGAGCACATGAATGTAAGACTCAAAAGACAATGGCGAAATAAAAATGCGTGGGAAAAGGAAAAACATGAGAAGGAAACAAAGAATAGTAAAAACGCATATGCAAAACCTAAAATATGTACAAAATAATGAAGGAAAAAGGAAAGAAAGTAAGGAGAACGACTCACCAAGAAGAAGCGCAAAATGGGTTAAGAGGAATTCCAAAAATCTAAAAAAAAAAACGTGTTATGCAGCTTGAGAGAATTTCGCCCAGCAAGAAGGAATACAGTTGAAGATCATGAATAATGAAAAAGGAACAATAAAACACTTTTAAGTGAAAGAAAGATATGAAAAACCTAACTCAAGTCGAGCAATAAATTTAGGCACGAAAAGTGGCACGATGAACGAAAACTGCAAACACATGAAGAAACGCGCCCAAGCAAGAAAAAGACTAAGTCAGGATAAAAAGTGTAATTGCGCACTTTTTCAGCGCTCTTACTCTTTGGAAGAAATCACCTTCATGCAGGGGCGCTGAAAAATAACGCCCCTACACTTTTTATACTTAGCCAATTTTTGGCTTGTGAGTAGGAGCGCACTTTTTCAGTGCAACTGCATTTTTCACAATTAACTAAGTACGAACAATGAGATTTCGCGAAGGGGATCGTTTTGAAGGTCTTCGCGAGGCGAACATAGGGGAATGTTCAAAACAAATGTTTGAAACTTGGAACGCATTTTGAGGTGGCTTGAAAATCACTTCGTTTTGCGTGCTTGAACTTCACGAATCCTAGGAAACAAACAAGTTTCGTAGGGGGTTATCCGTGGAACGAGCGCTGCTAGATTCCGTGATAACATCTATTAAACCAAAATTCTTACTAATAAGTTGTATCTGGAAAGACAGTTGCATTCTTTAAAGATGAAAGATGATGATTCTGTTGCAAATCATTTGAATGCTTTTAATTTGATTCTAAGTCAGTTAGCATATGTAGATGTAAAGCTAGAAGATGAAGATAGATGCATTTTGTTACTTTGTTCTTTACCAGAATCTTGGGAAAATCTAATTTTTGCTATCAGTGGTAGTGGTGCAGATCCGAAGATGGACAATATAATTCCTACTCTCCTATCAAAGGAGATGAAGAGGAATTCTAAAACAGAAATCCAAGATGCCTTGTTTGTAAAAGGTAGGCATGAGAAAAAGGAACCTAAGGGATACAAGGAAGGAAAGGGTAAGTCTGAAGGACAGAGTAAGGTAAAGTGTTGGAACTGTGGGAAACTGGGACATGTGAAGAAGGATTGTAAGACAAGAAAAAGAGTTTTGATTCTTCTATAGAGGAATCCTCGAATGACGGTAATCATGCATTGATCATTTCATGTAAAAATGTTAGTGATGACTCTTTGCTTGATGTTAAAGAGTGATCTTCATGAAGAGGATAGTAGTCATGATGCCATGTGTAGCTCGTACCACGGTTCAGTGTGAGTTGTTGGCAGCGACGTGGATGCATCATTGGTAAGGTTATCTTCATGTGATTTGGGATATGTTTTTTATTGGTTTGGAGTGGTTGATATTATGTCATGATTTACTCTTGATACATGTTTAGAGTTTGGAATGGTTCTTGTTCTCTTGAGACTAGGATGTTTATGTATGTTATGATGCATGTGATTTCCTTGGAGGAGATGGTTAGATCATGTTGTCATGTTTATGTTCTTGATTCATGTTTGGAGCTTTGACATTGATCTTGTGTAGTTCTCTTATGTATTGGGTACATTAATCATTTGCTTGATTACTTCATGATAGTGCTATGTTGCATTTGGAGTTTGGCATGGATTGGTTGGTTACAGGTCCTCATGGATACTTGGAAAAATAGGTGAGGCTTGAGTTCTCTTATGGTAAGAGATATATGTTGGAATGGTTACTTGTAAGAAAATCTTTTTCAATAGTAAAGAACAAGAAGCCTAGGACCTTTTGACGCGAGTTCAACACACTCGGTGGTTTCACATGCCTCCAAAGAGGCAGTTTGGTTACGTGAGACTGGGAAAGGTATTGGTTTTAATTGCAAGTAAGTTAAACTTGAATGCATAATGAGTGCTATTTGTTTAGCCAAAAATCCTATGTATCATGCTCATACTAAGCATGTTGATGTTTAGTATCACTCTGTGTGAAAAATGGCTTGAGAGTGGGAAGGTATTAATTGAGAAAGTTGACACTTTGATTAATGCTACAAATTATCTTATGAAACTAGTTCCTACAGATAAGTTCTCTTGGTTTTGAGTATTAATCATTTCTTGGAGCTTCATGATTATGCAGGTTGCATTTGAAGTTGGCATGGATTGATTAGTTAGTGCAGAATGTCATTGGTCTTGAGTCTTTACTTGATTTATAATAATGATTCCTTATTTAGAATAATTGCAATGTATAATGTCAAGTGGGAGAATGTTGGGAATAGGATGCCATTTAATTGTAATCCTAAACATTATTTCATGTATCTCCTAAGTCCTTGGAAAGTGTCCCCCAACACTAGGATTACAAAGAGATTAAATTCGAATGAAATGAACATGTAAATTGACATTTGTAATTAATTCTAAATGATAGGAACATGTGGGGATGCCTAAGAAGAGCTCCTACAAAATAGGAGCACATGGGGCACCCACATGGAAGGTGGAACTCACCTTGAGTTAAGTTAACTATTTGGAGAAAGATAACACTTCATAGATGCATGTAAAGATTCTAGAAGTTAGGAATTGATGCTTACATGCATGGAGATTAGTTCAGTTCAATTCAATTCAATTATGGTTTAGTTATCTTTAGTTGCATGTAGTTACTTTCAGTTGAATGCTAGTTGACTTCAATTGACTTGGAATGCATGACTAATGACTTGAGTTGCATGGCATATAATAGGTGATACATTCAGTTAAGTGGGGATGATCAATCATGCATGATATTTGCATGAATGGTGGAGAGATATGTTTCAGTTAATAGAGATTGACTTGGACCCACCTTGGGAGCCCAAGTTGGCATCTTGGAGTTAACACTTTTACATGAGAAGATATTTTATGAGGCTAAGTTAAGTGGGCCCATTCTTGGATGCCAACTTTGAGGAGAAGCTTACAAGATATCTTCGTATTCAATGTTGAGTTATGACTTTAGTTTGGGACGCCTAAATTGATGGACTTGGTTTGACATTGTTTTTTATGGAAGAACTCTACTTGCAAAGAATAGGCGTAGGTTTTGTGAGATAAGCTTTTTGCTTTGTAGTTTACAAGGCTCATTATTGTCTATAAATTGCAGCAAGTTGAAGAGAGTTCTATCAGATTTTATTGCAGGTTGTGAAGAAGAATTGTTGAAGGAAAAAGAAGCATCTCAAGCAAGGATTGATAAATAATTATTGTAATCTTGTTCTAAGATTAAATAATACAAGCACTATTGATTTTGGTGGTGAAGTGTTTTCCCAAAAGGGTTTCTCCACGGTATATGATGTGTCACTTCTATCTTCTGGTATTATTCTTCTACAATCTTCTGTCTACTTCTATAATGGTAAAATGAATCTAAACAGATAAACATCCACAAAGAAATTGTAACAAATAATTTTTAATAGATCTATAGTATAATAGATTTACAAGTTTTAAAGCTACATAATTACCTCCATTTTCAAAATAGCACCTACCTACTTATAAAGGCTATAAATTTTTGCTCTCTACTCATTTGGAATTTTGAGTTGGACTTCATCCCATTCTAAAGTTTATCTCTAAGTTCCATATAACAAAAACCTTTGTCTCCTTTCATGTCCCATATTTTTCAATCAAGTACATAAAGATGATGCAATGGTCAATAATGGAGTGCCTCGGTTTGAAACCTATCTACCCTTTTTCTTATTTATTTAATTTTCTACCTAATTAATATTTTTGCACTCTACCATACTCTTGAAAATTTGTAAGAAGAGGAATAACCACAATAGTGCAATACTTTGACAATTTGGTGATATCTCAAATTTTATAAAGAGGGAAACAATAATAGTCATTTTCTTAGTCGAGAAGCATTCTTGAATGACATAATTAAAGATTATTCAAATTTATGGTGTGAGGTCCTCTATCCCTCATTTTAGACATTCTACTCACAACCCATCTATATCTCATGATTTACCCCCTACTAGACTCTTTATTCCTTGATTGATATCCTCCATAAACAAGAGTCAAATTTTTGTGTTGATTACTAGAGGGTGTCTTTATCCTAAACCAATTTGTGTAGTAACTTGGCACATTCTAATCATTAGGTGTAACTTGTGATATTATTTTTATATGTTTTCTCTTTTGTGTAGTTCCCTCCAAAATTTTTTGGTTGTATTTTTCATGATAAATTAGCTTTCTTTGTATATTCACATATCTTTCTTTTTTAGATTATATTAAAATTTTCATAATCATTATTATTTTCTATTTCCATATGTAGTACTCTAAAAGTTTACTTTATCACCTTACATAGTTAATCATATCATGGGTTTGTTGAAATAGTATTTGTAGTTCCTTCCTTAGGCCTAAATCCTTTCCATGCACTTAATGCTTCATGGATTAAAGGAATCATCATACTATATTTGTTGGGACACTTGGTATACAAGTTTTAATACTCTCTGCTTCCTAAAATATTTTCTCAAGTATTTTTTTAAAGAGTTCTCAATTATATCGAGTCATGAGGATTTGACCTAGAAGAGGTGCCTTCTTTTAATTGTTGTAGGTTTGTTCTCCGTGTAGATTGTTTGTGTGTATTTCAATCTTGCACCTGTATTAAATTATGATCTCATTTTATCTTTATAGGGTAATCTCCAACATGTAACTCCATTAGCCTCAAAATAGGGCTCTATGAGAAAATAACATAGTTTGCAACACTTTGAACAATATATGTTTTGTAGGTGATATTGATTAAATTCAACCATGCTCTCATGCCATTGCATATAACATCATACAAACTACATTGTTCTAAAAGTTATATCCCATAGTGTATCACATCCCTATTTATTTCATGTGACATCCTTTCCCAAAGTTGGAATTTCTCTTCCTCTAGCTATAATAGGTTGTCATTCCCTCTATCCACACTTCTCAACTTGAGGGTTTGATTGTTTGTTTCCCTCACATAGAAATCCCCTATTTTTAGTACTTCTCTCAAAATGTTAAATATTTAAATGTCATCTTTAGTGAATCATAAGTTTCTTCATAATCTAAATTATTTTTCTTATATGTCTTTAGACATCTTAATGTAAAGTAGCAAGCAACCAGCCTAATTGTTAAAACATTTTTCACTAGTTTAACCATATGTATTGCTTATTTGGATCTTCTTATTCCACTTATAATTCTACACCATGTTGCTAGTATACGGATTAGGGAAACTTTGTATGCATGATCGTCAATGATTGAATTCAAATTTTCTAATTTTTTGACATTAAATTTCAACATGGCTTTATCAAGCTTTATTTTTTTCATAACTTCCCTATGGGAAACAATTATTTTCAACTAACTATTAACTAACAACTATTAACAATCTAATTTATTTGTTTATAAACTATTATTATCAAATTAATGATCTAATATTATTTCATCACATATAATATATCCATTCAAAATAGAGAGATGTTAATAGTTTGTTTTCTTTGGAATCCTTGAATACCCTTGTTGGGTCCAAAAATCACTACTCATACTCCCAGAGGAATAAATCCACTCCAAGGTCGTGGAAATATCATCTTGAAGGAGGATTTATTGGCTCATAACAAAATGTGAGTGATTAAAGGCCAATTGTTGAGAGTGGATATTATCTCCTTCACTTTAGGATCACCTGAATCTAGAAGGGTATTCCTAGATTCATGCTTAGCAAGATTTCTCACAACATATGATAGAAAAATTGAAATAGCCATAGTAGTATCCAATGTGTGCTTGGTCCAAAAAATGATCACTAGACTAAAGATTAACTTTTTGCACATAAAACCTCTATTAAGATGACAAAGACATCATTAAAAAAATGCAATATATGGGTATGCAAAACATGATTTCTTAGGATAAGGACTCTTAAGATTTGATCAAGATGTTTTCCTAGGTGGATCATTGAATCATAAATTTTATACAAATTACTACTTGTGGTCCTAAATTACTAGTGATATATTTTGATTTTGGGTATATGGTGGGTCATATATTTCTTAAACTAGTGTCTTACTCAATGGGAAATAGAGTCATAGTTGGCCAATAAAAATAGCATATTGAAATAAAAATAGAGTTACGATACCAAAAAACTAAACATTCTTAATAATCCTTCTTCAAACTCTAAGAATTCATTTAAAATAAAGAAGATACCTGTGTGTAGGTGTTTGTGATCTATCTAAAAATGCAATACAATGTAGAAATGCAAGAGAAAACAAACACAAGACCACCTCACGATTAGGCTACGATGAACACAAATAAAAGCAAGATAAAGCAAAACAAATGATATACCTTGTATTCGCATTGTCCTTGGTTGGCCCTTGATGTGATTCGTGATGTTGCTCCTTGGATGGAAAATGAGATGAAAGATGCAAGATGGTTGAAACTGGATGAATAGTGGATTCAAGTGCTATGATGAAGGAAAAAATGTGCAAATTGGCTAAGTATGGCTTCAAATGTAAAAATGGCAAGAGTTTGGTATCAAATGCATAAGGTCCCTAAATGAGAGAAAAGAGGGGGTATTTATAGAAGAATCTGAATTCTCTAAAGAAATAGACGGTTAAGATTGAGCCACCATGACCAAGATGTAGGGCTATGGTGAGCTGAGGACTCACAAGCCCCACATCTTGCCATGTGGAGGATGAAGTGTCCAAAGGACATGATGAGATGGAAGAAGGACAAGTACTTTAAAAGTACATTAGGAGAGGAGAAGATTGCCTTAAAAGGCAAGTTCTTGTTCCCAAATGGTTGGAAAGTGACATGAGAAAGAATTTTAGTATTCCTCAAAAATCTCCATGGGGAAGAGGAAAGTAGTTGGAAAAATAAATGTGAATTAAAAATTCACATGCTTGGAAGAATCCCATGGAAAAGACAAGGTTCCAAAAAGGGAAGCACTTGTCCACATGTGACTTGATGTGACAAGTCAAAGATTCTAGAAGATGCATGGGAAAGGGATTCTAGGAGGAATAAATGTGAATTTTAAATTCACATGGGAAAGAGGGTCAATGCTAAGAAAGTAAAATGAAAAGGTTGAATGAAAAGGCATGCTAAATGTGGCTAATGACTTTGATTAAGGTTGTGTAAACACATGATTAGGAGGATTAATAAAAGATTAAAGAGAAATTGGAAGATGTGAGGATGTGACATTAATTTTTTAATTAATGTGTGCACATCCTAATCCAAAATTAATTAAATTAATTTGGATTAGAAGAGGGTTATTGAGGATGTGACAATAAGAGAGAAAAATAGGAATTAAAAATTGGCTTAAATTCAAAGAGGTCACATGACTAAATTAAATAAAGTGATGTATTTATTTAATTTAGAGAGGAAAGAAGTAAAAGGTAAAAGTATTTAATTATTGAATTAAATACTTTAGGAACCTTATATAGATGATGAAATATTAATTAAATGAGTGATTTAATTAATACCGATGAAGAGGATGAAATAGACGAGTAAAGGGATGAATAAGGAGACGAGTTTGACCATATGGAAGTGGTCAAATTTGGATGTCTACATTTTTCCCCTCTTTGAGATGGTGTTACGAAGTAGTATCATTTCAAAGAATATTAAAATATAGAACCCAGAGAAGATGGTCAGATTGGGAAAGATGCCTCAGTCATCAAAGGATTGATTGGGAAGAAGGATGATGGGGGTGAACATGAAGGTTAGGGATGAAGGATGCCCCCTCGAGAGGACATGCGGGTTCAAGAGAACACGAGTGTGCTCTCGAAATGGATGAGACGATGAGAATGGAGATGAGGAAGATGATGCAAAGTGATGAGTAAGAAAGGATGAAAAGGCGACAAGATATTGGGAAGCATAAATGGATGCAAGGATGAAGGTGATGTTGCCCCAGTCAAGCCACAAGACAAAGTAGGTTGATGATGGATGGAGTGTTGTCAATGAGGGAATGATATATCCTGAAACAACATGAGGATGGGGAGAATACATCCCGATGATGATGATGAAAGTGTTGTTGATGAGGGAAAGATATATCCCAAAACAACACGAGGATAGGGAAGGATACATCCTGATAAAAAGGGTTGTTGATGAGGAAGGGATACATCTTGAAACAACACCAAAGGATAGGGAAGGATATATTTCGATGATGATGATGATGATGATGATGATGATTGGATCAAGGCTTGTAGCAAGGCTAGGAACAAGACCAAGGATGTGATTAGATGATTTGTGCGAGATATGAGTTGATGAGGATAAGATTGGGATGGGAGATGAAATACAATCCTAATGCAATTTTCCATTTTCGGAGCATTGATTTTTGTTATAGCATAATACAGAAGATGCCAAGGTATGGAGAACCAAGGCAGATTCATGTCTAATGCATAAGACAAACACAACAAACAAGAAGGCTATCCCAATACCCCAAAGTCGTAAAGACCTTGGTTGGGCTAGATATTGGGATAACCATAAGCACAAGAGGATGCCCCAGCGTAACACAAGCCCTCGAGGATCTTGGTGGGTACTACGTGGGACAACCAAGAAGATAACAACAAAAATAAAAAAGATCAAGATATGACCCTATATTAACCGATCAAAACACACCATAATATGATAGATCATGGCGGACTTGACAAGTGATGATAGGGAGCTCAAGTGATAAAGAAAAGCCAAAAGTATCAAAAGATCACAATCAATTTCAAAACGTCCTTTGCCATAGGATCAAGTGGATGGATGGGGTTGATGAGGTATGTTATGAAGGATGCATCCTATTCAGACCAAAGGTGGATACTAAACTAAAAGATCGATAAATGATGACGAAAATTCTAAAACCGATTGAATCTCATGATACGAGTGAATCTCATTTGTGAAGAACCGGCTAGATAAGGGCATAGCTTGACAACACGACACAAGAGACACAAGAGATGAGACTAACACACCCGAAAGACCTAGGGGCTCGAGAGACAATCAAAGATTAGCCTTGCCTACGTGAAAGCACAAAGCCCTTGTAGTTTGATAAAAGGCTGACGACTGACCATGGATAAAAGCAAAAAGAGGATAATGAAGACTTTGATTGATGACCAAGACAAGACAGACAAAAGCCTTGGGGGCGGATCAAATGATCGACATTGCTTATGTGAAAGCATAGGGGCAACGTAGTTCGACAAATGATGGACAAGGGATGATGAGATGACTAGGATAAGTGGATAAAATTATGGGAATGATATGATGAGACAAGATAGACCTATGGGATAAGATTAGATGATGGCGATTACATGAAGCTTAGGGATGGGATAGTTATCCAAATCAATAAAAGATGAATTGGGAGGATGGTACGATGGAGAGATGAGTGATGAGAAGTGATAAAATATTGGAAAGATATGCAAAAGAAGGAAAAGTGATGGTGATAAGATATATGACATTGGATTGCATGAGGAGAAGCCAATAGCCAGATACCAATAACAAGGGATTATGAGATAGGATGAGGATACAAATGAATAGATAGAGAGATAAGGATGGGGGATAAAAGGGGGTGTTATGAGGGACAGATATGAAGGTAAGGATAGGTAGGTGAAAGGGATTGTTTAGATGTGTGGATAGGAGGAGAAGGATGGGGATATGGAAGGGATGATAAGATCGATGAAGGATTTCTCCAAGGACATATGTCACAAAGAAAGTAGATGCCCCCACTCTAGATATGTCATGTATAATGAGGCAAGGGGATGGGAGAGAGAAAGATAGGAAAATAAAGAAGTGAGATGGATATGGATAGGATGCACAGATAAGGAAGGGAGATTAATGGTAGTATGACTGGTGGACAAGGAAGGTAGATGGATGTGGATAAGGATTAGGATAGTGTACACTAGGATGGGATGGAAGAGGTGGTAGAAGGGGATGCAGTTGATGGATGAAGGAGATGAAGCTGCCCCCAAGTGTGGAAGTAAGTTGGATGGGGGATTTACACATGACGCCTGTTTTCAAGGTTTTCATCATGGTACTTATCCAATGCACTTGTTTGCCAAGTTTTTTTTTGACTTTTTTGACTTTTTTTGACTTTTTTGACTTTTTTGGATTTTCTGGATAGAATGTGGATGGAGATGGATAAGGATAGGGAGGAAAATAAGTGGATGTGGAAGACATGCGATAAAGAGATGGATGAAAGACTCAAGCATCAAATTCCATATGAAGTATTAAGAGCCCATGTTCGAAGCGACTGTTGGATGTTGGTACAACCTTAGTAGGATAAATGGATTATGCAAGAGGATGAATTAGAGGGATTTGATGGGGTAGATATGCGGGATAATGGATGGGATGCTGGAAAGGGTATGGATGGAATGATGGGGTGGATGTGTGATGGTGAGATGTGTTCAGGACCAACATTGGCACATGTGGTGGTGTATGTGAAAGGATATGAGTGTTAATGGATGGAGAATGTGGGGATAATGGAGGAGATGAGATAGTGAATTTTGGGACATAAGGACCCAAAACAGATTTAGGAGATGAAAGGGGTGTATGATTAGCTTTTGGATTAGCAACTTTGGATGTTGTTACATATTTTTCATTTGAAGGTATTGCATCTTTTTTCTTTGGGATCCACATAATTTTGATCTTTTCTTTGGTGGGCCTTTGTGGCCTATGGATTTGATTTGGATTCTGGATTTGATTTTTCTTTTCATCACCATGTATTTTAGAGGGGACATGCAAAGCTTTTGATTCATGTGGATGTTTAGGTTTATGCATTTTTACTTTAGCATCCAAAGTGCTTTTAATAGCAATGGGATGGGTGTGAGGAGATGGACGATGTGCAACGATGGAGGTAGGATTATGGGGATTATGTGTAGATGGAGGATATGTGGGTACGTGCCTTTGTTGATCCTGATTAGGGGACATGCCAGTGGGATGTTTATGATGGATGACATGGATAGGTGATGAATGGATGAAAGGATGAATAAGACGAGATGGAGGGACATAAGTACCCAAGATGGATGGAGTAGATGAAGGATGGGAGATGGTGGATGGAGGGATGTAAGGACCCAAAATGGATGGAGCAGATGAAGGAAGAATATGGACAGTTGTTTTGAGGTGATACGATGGAGGAGGAGGGATGGTAGCATATGATCTGGAGGAGTGATGGGAAGAGCCTATATTTATTTTGGAAGAGGCTCGTTGAGGACATCTAGAGGTTGTACCAACATCTTTAGATTTTGAGTCTTGAGAAATATGTCCAAGACTTTGCATATAGATTTGTTCTTTGACCTGGATGGGCTCTAAAATACCTTACTCATGAAGGCCTAAACCTTTTCCTTGATAGTTCATGTTCTTGAGCATCCAATCCATGATAGGATTTGTTTTATTCTAGAAGAATGATGCGAGTCCATTATTAGGTGGAGGATGATGAGTGGTATATATTCTTTATTTTTCTTTTGTAAGGAGATCACCATGGAAGAATGTGAGGGTACCAAGGGGGTACAAAAGCGGCGAGGGTATTGTATGTTTTGGAAACGATGGAGAATCGTGAGATGAAGATGATGGGGTAGCAACATCTTGATCGGGACAAGTGAGTGGTAAGGGATCAAGAGAGGGATTAGGTGACATGATAGGATCTTGATTTGTGGCAATGGGTGATGGAGTAATCGGATCTTGAGTATCAAAGGGATCATGGGATGGGATGGATGGGGGACTGTGATCTTGAGGTGGACTAGATGGGATGGTAGGATCTTGATCTGGAGAAGGGGATATGTTGGCATGTTTTGGATCAAACTCTTGGCATGACTCATCTTGTTTGGGTGGCATGATGATGGAGTCTTGGAGGGACTCTTCAAGTGGGGAAGATGGAAGGATGGAGGATTCAAAGCATTCATGGGAATGGATTTCAGTGATACTAGGAGTGGGAGAAGTGGATTGGATTTGATTATCTTTGATGGGTTCGGTGACTCTCAAAGTAGGAGGTGGGTGTTCAATGAATTTGATTTGTGTGATGGTTTAAACTGTTTGAGTAGTGCTAGGGGTGGTAACAACAATGATAGGCGTGGGTTGGAGAAGGGTCTCATCACTAGTGACCATGGATGATGGGTTGGGATGGCATGGTTCCATGACTCCAAGTGGTGGAGTGGGGGATGTGTGCTTTGTCATAAGTCCTTGGAGAACTTCTGGAGTGAGAAACTTGCATAATCTAGGCTTAGATGGTGAGGTAGGAGTGGATGAAGGATTATGGATTGGTAGGGGATTAGGGCTATGGATTTGTGGATTAGCATTAGATTGAGGAACATGATTGGATGGAAGACTAGGAGTAGATGGAGGATTAGGATTGGATGGAGGGTTAAGGTAAGGATATTGGAATGGTGAATTAGGATTGGATGACATGGATGGTGGATCGATGCTAGAGGAAGTAGATGGGGAACTAAGATAGGGATATTGGGACTGTGGATTAGGACAAGAGGATATGGGCGGTGTGTTGTAATAAAGGTATTGGGATGGTGGATTAGGATGGGAGGATTGAGATGGCAGATTGAGATAGGGAGATGTGGATGACAGATTAGGATAAGAAGATGTGGATGTTAGATTAGGATAGGTCGATGTGGATGTTGGATTAGGATAGGAAGGTGTGAATGTATGAGTAGGATAGGTAGATTGGTATGGAGAATTAGGATAGTGGGCATATGCGGATGAAGGATTGAGATAGGAGGATGTGGACGGGGGATTAAGATAGGGATATTGTGATGGTGGATTAGGATAGGAAGACATGGATGTTGGATAAGGAGATGATGCAAGTGAAGGATATGATGGGGATGCAGGTGAGGAAGATAATGGATATCCCTTGTCAAAGGTAGCATAAGGAGCATGATTAGGCATGGATGAAGGCATAACTGGATAGCTTGAAGGTGTGATTGGATTGTGGAAAGTGGATGGAGAAAGCTTACTAGTGATGATAGCGTGAAGGGGATCTATGTCATATTCTTCTTGATCGACAATACTTTCGTTATCGTCGTCAACGTAATTAGGGTTTCCCTTGATTAATATTGATAGAGGATAAGGATTCATGATGATGAAAGGATAAATAGGATGGATCAAAGATTTTGAATGGAAATGGACTAAAGCTCAAATCGGGATTGGATTAAAGCTCAGATTAGGATGATTAGATGATGTGATGGGATTGATTCTGATGATTGTATTTGATTATCAAAGGATGATCACAACACCGAATCTACTTTGATATGGAAGTAGATTGATTGGGTCGAAGGTGATTGGATAGGGATGTGACTGGATTGGATTGGATAAGATCGATCAATGATTGATAAGATCGACTGATGGATTAGATAGGATGGTGAAAGGGATTCTAAACCCCGTTCAGAAGTTACCCTAGGTGACCTAGGATGTCAATTGAACGGATTAAAGGATAGATAGATGATGATGACGCTGAATCCAACTTGAGATGAAAGTGGATTGATAGGGCTGATGAGGATGACCGACTTAGGATGGATGACAATCGCAAGCCAGTTTTGAAGGATGACGATCAAGCTCAGACACCTAGGTCAACTCAGATAACTACTTCAAATGAAGTTTGGTGGAATGGGAGAATAATTTCCAAAATGAGTAAACGGCAATCCAGAACAGATGAGCGACCTTTCAAAATGAGGAAACGGGAGCCTAAAATGAGGGAACGACTATTAGGATAGATGAATGGAGTCTCAAAATGGTTTGATGACAACTCAGAATGGAGAGATGACAAATAGGGGAATGGTTATTGGAATGGGGAGAACGGTTATTGGAACGAAAGAATGACTATGGGTGAATGACAGTTTGAAAGAGGGAATGGATGCTCGGATTGGATGAACAGAAGTTCAGAGTGGACAAATGATAACTCAGAATGGATGAACGACACTCAGAAAGTGGAGAATGGTTATTGTAACAGGTGAACGACAACCCGGAGCAGAAGAACGGTTGGATGAATGGAGGCTCGAAATGAATGAATGATGACTCAGAATGAGTAAATGGATGTTCGATAAGGGAGATTGACCTCTAGAATGGGGAGAAAAATGCTTAGAATGGGTGAACAGTCATTCAGAATGGGAAAACGGTTAGTCAGAATGAAGGAACAACACCTAGAATGACCAAACAGAGGATGAAAATAGTTGTTTGAAGGGTAGGTACACCTATTCAAGGGCAGGTCCACCCATCCAAGGGTAGGTCTGCCCAACTAAAAGGGGAAGGTCTGCCTATCCAAGGGCAGGTCCACCTATTCAGTGAAAAATAGGCAAAAATAACTGTTTGGAACAGGTAAACAAGCACACAAAATGAGGAAATGGATGTTCAGATCGAGGGGATAAAGGTTTAGGACAGGGAATGAATTCTTAGAACGGATGCATGAATGTTTGGAATGGGGAAACAATTGATCAAAATGATGAAATGGGTGCTCAGAATGATGAAACGGGTGCTCGATATGATGAAACGGGCGGTAAAACTGACTATTCAAGGGGAAGGTACACCTATCCAAGGGTAGGTCTGCCCATCCAAGGGAAGGTATGCCTAACTGGGGTCAGGTACTCCCCTACTAGGGAAAGTATGCCCCTTTGAAGGGGAAAGTCTACCTATTCAAGGGCAGGTTTGCCTGTTTGACAAAAAGTTGGGAAAATCTGACAAAAATAGGCTAAAAAGAGACTGAGACAGAGGGAAGGTTCACCCCTAGTAGGGTAGGTCCGCCCCTCTGCAAGGGAAAGCCTGCCCCTCTACACAAATATGAACTTGATTTTCACAAAAAATGACTATGGAAAAGGACCCAAAACACAACAAACAACAATCAAAGGATAAGGCTGACTTGACTGAACATAAAATCACTGGTTTTGCACAAAGAAAATAGTTCAAGCAGCATGATCCTAAGATTAGTAGAATGGGTATGGCCAACAAAGTCCTCTATCTAGGATAAACAAGGTGGCTAAGGAGTCCTCGATATACACCTGGTACGTGAGGCCCAAACCATGAACACCAGCCTGTCACAAGCGTGAGTCAAGAACCTTAGCGAGATACTAAAGGCTCAAACCAAATTTTCACGTCATCCTGACACTTCACCAATAATGACGTGGCTGTATTGGGGTACAAATTTGGTCTCCCCCCTTTGTATACCTTGCCGATACGCATGGTTGGGATCGTCCCTTGGGGTGATGAAATCCCCAAGCAAGTCACCTAAAAATAAATAAAAAGGATGACTCAAGGACTTGGTAAGCTATGATTTCTCATCACCCAAGATCGCCAAAAAGTGCAAGGGGATTGGATACGTCAATAGCCTACCGCAAACACAACACACAATATAAATTTGACCCCTGCTAGTTAAGCTATGTTCCTAAATTAACAAAAAATGATAAGCAAACAACTAATAAAGTTTCAAAATGAATGGCCTTGCACAAAACTTGTTAATAATTTATTTTTCTTGTTCTTCGCCAAATGCTCATCAAATCATTGCACAGACACAAACAACACATGTTGGGAGGTTAGAAGTACTCAAAACAACATAAAATGGTGCCTAAAATGTAGTTTTTACCTTCTGAAAAATGTTGTTTTGGGCAAGTCCACCCCTTGGTAGGCAGGTCTGCCCCTCTATAGGCAGGTCCGCCCCTCTGCTGAAAGTTGGAAAAACTTGTTGTTTATGGGCTCTGTGGAGGACAGGTCCGCCTCTGTAAGGGCAGGTCTTCCTATCTGTGGGCAGGTCCACCTCTCTGAAAGGGTAGGTCCACCTCTCTACAACTTGAACCTGCAAATAGTGAAACAACAAAAAACTTGAGAGCAAGAGACCCGTTTGTGGGTCCCACTAGGCATGCCAAAAATGTGTGCAGGTGTTTGTGATCTATCTAAAAATGAAAGACAACTTAGAAATTCAAGAGAAAACAAACACAAGACCACCTCACGATTAGGCTACGATGAACACAAATAAAAACAAGATAAAGTAAAACAAATGATATACCTTGTATTCACGTTGTCCTTGGTTGGCCCTTAATGTGATTCGTGATGTTGATCCTTGGATGGAAAATGAGATGAAAGATGCAAGATGGTTGAAACTGGATGAATAGTGGATTCAAGTGCTATGATGAAGACAAAAATGTGCAAATTGGCTAAGTATGGCTTTAAATGGAAAAATGACAAGAGTTTGGTATCAAATGCATAAGGTCCCTAAATGAGAGAAAAGAGGGGGTATTTATAGAAGAATTTGAATTCTCTAAAGAAATAGACGGTTAAGATTGAGCCACCATGGCCAAGATGTAGGGCTATGGTGAGTTGAGGACTCACAAGCCCTCACATCTTGCCATGTGGAGGATGAAGTGTCCAAAGGACATGATGAGATGGAAGAAGGACAAGTACTTTGAAAGTACATTTGGAGAGGAGAAGATTGCCTTAAAAGGCAAGTTCTTGTTCCCAAATGGTTGGAAAGTGACATGAGAAAAATTTTAGTATTCCTCAAAAATCTCCATGGGGAAGAGGAAAGTAGTTGGGAAAATAAATGTGAATTAAAAATTCACATGCTTGGAAGAATCCCATGCAAAAGACAAGGTTCCAAAAAGGGAAGCACTTGTCCACATGTGACTTGATGTGACAAGTCAAAGATTCTAGAAGATGCATGGGAAAAGGGATTCTAGGAGGAATAAATGTGAATTTTAAATTCACATGGGCAAGAGGGTCAATGCTAAGAAAGGAAAATGAAAAGGTTGACTAAAAAGGCATGCTAAATGTGGCTAATGACTTTGATTAAGGTTGTGCAAACACATGATTAGGAGGATTAATGAAAGATTAAGGAGAAATTGGAAGATGTGGGGATGTGACATTAATTTTTTAATTAATGTGTGCACATCCTAATCCAAAATTAATTAAATTAATCCGGATTAGAGGAGGGTTATTGAGGATGTGACAATGAGAGAGAAAAAGAGGAATTAAAAATTGGCTTAAATTCAAAGAGGTCACATGACTAAATTAAATAAAGTGATGTATTTATTTAATTTCGAGAGGAAAGAAGTAAAAGGTAAAAGTATTTAATTATTGAATTAAATAATTTAGGAACCTTATACAGATGATGCAATATTAATTAAATGAGTGATTTAATTAATACCGATGAAGAGGATGAAATAGACGAGTAAAGGGATGAATAAGGAGATGAGTTTCACCATATGGAAGTGGTCAAATTTGGATGTCTACAATACAAATACAAAAAAAGCTTACAATGATTTAAAGTTTTGTTACACCTATGAAATTATTATTACAATAATACCAATAAATATAGAAAGAAAAAACCATAAGATAGAATATTATCATAATTTGTCATATACAAGTTTTCCTAAAGATCTACAAATGACCAAGGATACATTTAGTTACAAAGATCTACTATAAACTTGCTACTTCTTTGTGACTTACAAAATATGTTGTTCTATGGGAAATTTTGGACTTATATTAGTTGAAACCCTAGATAACAATTAGCACTTGTAGTCACATAGAAATACAAAAGTGATTGACCCTTATTTTGGAAAAAAAATGGTATTTCAAGCACTTTGTTCAATCATCTATTCACTTGCAAGAATTTAACTAAGAATTGAATATCATAAATGTGACATGTGAAACAGGTTGGAATTCTATGAAATATGTTGAATGGGCATTTTGGAAATAGTGTGAAGATCATTTTCATTAAGAACTTCAAGCATCACATTTATGGAAGCATGGTTTTTTATCACCCATCATTAATTTTGCAAGAAAATGCACAACTTTAGTATGGACATAGGTTTTTAGGTGGGAAAACCCTTCTAGAGTAATTGTAAGGTGAAATCCAATCATTGATGACATCTTAGGAAGGTTAGGGGAGTAGTTGAGGTGAATAGGAAGAAATACAAAAATTCAATGTAGATTAAGAGGTCAGAGAAGAGAATATGGGATTTCATGTTGGGGAAAGTGTCTCAACCTTGCTCCTAATGTGAAGAAAAAAACTTCTATTTTTTTGATATAAAATGGAGAAACTCATTTTCTAGGCTATAGGGTTAGTTTTTGGTCAAAATAAATTTTCCAATTGCTCTAAACTTCCTATGGGAGTGTCCATTGTGTAGATTTATTTGAGTACTTCAATTTTTTTTAAATCCCAATCATTCCACTGGATCAAATGTTATGGTCTTTAAAAGTCTACGTAGGAAATGTAAAAAGTTGTTGGACACATTGTAGTGTCTAAAATTGTCACCCTTAACAATTTCACACTATTTTTTGGCCCCCCTAAATTTTTGAGGCTAATTATCCCCCTAATGTCCTAAAATTATGTATTGTAAAGCCCATTTGTATCATTTTTCAATAAACTGCAAGCATTGAATAAATGCATCTAACTCATATGTTGCCCTTGACATTCAATGTCTTGGAAATCTGGGCCAAGACCCTTACACCCTTGGGTGTATGGGTTCCCCTTCTTAGCCAAGACCTATTTTTGGGCATGCTGTTGGGAGAATTTTAACATTCAAAATTTAAATTTTAAGTGTAGTCTTTTGGGATCTAGTTTTTGAGAAATTGGATAAATGCCTATAAATACCTAGTATTTTCACCATTTGAAACTAGAAGGAAATTAGAATGAGAACTTGTGATCAAGAGAAAGTCAAGAGAAACATTTCAAAGCATTATTAAACCAATTCAAGATTCAAGCATCGTGTCAAAGTGTATGTGACTTCATGTTGTTTTATCATCATTTTTTTAAGAAGGCTAACCATTTTGTAGGTCTCCAAAGTATTTAAACATTCAAGAAAAGCAAGATCCAAATACTTGAAGTGATGCGTATGACTTCAGTCCTTCAAGGAAGCCATTGAAGGGTGGTGAGTTGCAGCACTTTGTGATTTCATCATTCCTTTCCTTTCAATTATCATTTATCATTGACATTGCCATTGTGAAAGTGGAAACACTAACACAGGGTTTGACCAAGGAAAGCCCCTTAAATAACACAACATTTATTCTCTCTTTGAATGTGCAAGTTATAGGTTTGAAGAGGATTGAACGAAGATTGAAGACAAGTTTTCTATAATTGCATTCAAAGCCCTAAAAGTTGTCAAGCTACAAAAACTCAAATACAAAATTATTTGACAACGTTCTGACAACTTTGTAAGTGGAAACATGAGTCTTATATCTACCACCAGAGGACCCCAAAAGTTGATCAAGACCCCCCATCAAGGACCCATATGCCCCTAGGCGTCTAAATCCTCCTATAGTGGTTGAAACAAGCTTTTTTGGGTTGGTACATATCGCTTTGCACTCCCCAAATCATCCTACAAATTGTTGTTTATGTATGTCAGTTGTCGAGATTTTGCATTTTTCATATTAGGTTATATAGCTTAATTAGGTTAATCATTCCAAATCATTTCTAATCCATTCTCGTCTTCAATCAGATGTAGATCTAGGTTTGATTGGCTCACCTTCATGGATGTAAGTCAATCTAATCACCTTATTGATCTACATCTTAATGTAACTTGGAAAAAGGCCCTTTTGCTTCCTAGGTTCTTTGCATTTAGGACCTAAGACCCCTTTTTCTATGTTTCACATATAAAAGAGTTGTAAAGGGGATTTATACTTGTTTTCCAACTTATGGTGTGTGTTATGACACATCGTAAGGAATCTTTGATTGGGGGATAATTTGGGTGCCACTTTTGGGTGGTTGTGGCTTGTGGGTTTCTAATTATCATCGATAGTTTTAAGTTTTATATCTCTTATACATTAGATTCTTGATATGGAGGTATTGTGTATATTTTTGTAGATACTATTAAGTTATTATAATTCCTTCAAATATTTGGCTAGTGATACTCTTGTGAAGGCTTGCTCTGCAACTGTATTATAATTGTGGTTTATTGAATAATACATTAAGTTCCTTTGGATTGAGGGGTTTTTCTCTTGAAAGGATTTTATCATGTACCCTATATTATGGAAATTATTTTTATTTTATGTTTAAATGTGTTTATGTTTTTTGTAATTATTAAATATTAAAATTTTTGTAACACTCTTCTCACAATATTAGTGTATCGATAGTTTCCACATACCCTTATTTTCATTCAATATCAAAGTCTGATCAACTTAGATTCTAAGGGTGGGAGCTTGTATAGAGAGAGATTTTATCTTAAGACATGAAGAGATGAAAAACACATAAAATATAGAGATGGAGAAATTCTTTGGCACAAAATTTGAGTTGTGGAAGCTCAAGATAGAGTATGTGCTTGTAGACTGATATCTATTGGTTGTAGTATATGGATTGAAACCTAAAAGTACATCACAAGAATGTTGGAACAAGAAGGATAGAAAATAAAAGTGTCTTAGTAGACTCAATTTGGTTGATTTAGTGTTGTTGAATGTGCATGAATAGATTATTGCAATGAACCTTTCGAAGAATCTTGGAGAACTTTATTAGGTTAAATCCCTAGTGAATAGGATTTTCCTAAGAAAGAAGTTGTATACCCTCAATATGGAGGATGTTGGGTTTGTGGTTGAATATTTAAATGCCTTCAATATGGTAGTTACCAAGTTGCACTCTATCACAGTGAAAATGGAGGAGGAGGATTGGTGTATAAATTTTTGATGTTTTGGCCAAATTCATGGGGCCACCTTTTTATGGCCATTGGGAACATGCCATCAAGTTCAATATGGATGAAGTGGTTATATCTTTACTTTAAGAAGAAATGAGAAGGAAGCGTTTTGAGTTGGAAAAGGATGCCCTGAAATTCATGTAATATCCAAAGAAAAGGAAAGAAGAAGGACAAGAAGCAAGATAATTCCAAATCTTGTGGGAGATCCAAATCTCTTGGTAAGGTCAAGGCAAAATGTTAGAACTGCAACAAAACTAGACATCTAAGAAGAGATTGTTTGGATGAGAAGAATAGGAAAAAGGTAGATTATAATGATGAGTCTAAGATATCCTCTTAGGATGAAGGTGATGCTTTTGTTATTGCATTGGTTATTCATGCACCAAAAGTTGTTTGGTTGATAGAATTTGGTACCTCTTTCCACACAGCCTCATATTGAGTTTGGTTGATAAAATATAAATAATATGATGGTGGGAAGGTATACCTTAGAGATTATTATCATCTAAAGACTGTTGGTTGGCGCAGAGTCCTAATTTGATTCTTTGATGGATGAGTAAAAGGGATTAGTGGTGTATTGCATATCCTTAGTTAGGCATAAAACCTTCTTTTATTAAGTAAACTGAATGATGCAGGTGTGCAAGTTGTTTTCTTGAGTGGAGGGTGCAATATGGTCAAAGGAGTTATGGTTCTTGCTAAGGGTGTTTGGATTGGAACTTTGTTTTAGCTAGATGCATGCATAGTTTAGTGTATTAGTTCTTGAATTCATATAGTGAAGATATATGCATAATCTTCACCTTCACAGTTTGAACCAACAAAAAAGAGGTGTGTCACGTCAATTTTTTATGGCCATGATTTTGGGTACCTAAGGGTGGACATACCTTGGAGATTAAGTTACTAGTAGAGGAAACAATGTTATGGCACCAAAGAATGGGCCACATAGGTATGAAGGTTTTAAGGACCCTAAAAAAATAAAAAAACTTGTTGAGGGGTTAAATGGTTGTAATCTTGAATTTTACTTTTATGTACATTGTATTTATAGAAAGTAAAATCACATTTTTTTCTCTAATTCTCATAAATATTTTGGGGTGTTGGATTTAGTTTGTTCTAATGTATTTGGTCCTATTATTGTTACTTCAATTTTCAAATCTATATATTATGTTTCTTCCATTGATGATTACAGTAGGAAATGGGTATATTTCCTTATAAGTAAATCTAAATTATTCAATCATTTTAAAGAGTTTAAGGATCTTGTAAAGAGTTAGGTTGGTAAGAATATTTTGAGGATTGATAATGGTAGTGATTTTTGTTCAACATATTTTGATATATTTTCTAAGGACCATGGGTTAGAAAGACATAAGATAACTTTGTACACCCCTCAACATAATAGAGTTGCAAAAATAATGAATATGACCTTAATTGAGAGGGCTAGGAGTAAGCTAGGTGGAGTTGGCCTAGAATAATTTTTTTGGAAAGAAGTAGTTGCCACAACTTGCTACTTGGTTAATAGATCTCCTAAATTAGCTCTTATTCATAAGACGCCTATCAAGGTATGCTAAAAAAAATCCATCATTGAGACATATGTGAGTCTTTGGTTGTGAGGTATATGCACCTATGCCTAGGGAGAAGTAGTCACAATTATAGAACAAGGCTATAAAATGTATATTCATTGGCTATAGTGGTGGTGTGAAAGGAACAAGATTCAGTACCACATGGATGCGATATTTTTATATAGAAAAGTGTTATATTTAGAGAAGTTAAGTCTTCTTTCACAATATTACAACTAGAGAAGGATGGAAATAAATATTTGGTTCAAGTAACCCCAAAGATCAAGAAGGTTGAACCAAAAGCCCATGAAGGACTTAAAGATGAAGAGAGTTCAAATAGTTCTAAAGAAGAGATCTAGAACCTCCACCTTCGTCATTAAGGAGGTCCACTTAGCAAATAAATCAACTAAAAAGGTAAACTCGCTCTGCTTGGAGATGTATTTTTTCTTTGATTACTAATATTTATGAGCCTAGTACTATAAAGGAGACTATGGATATTTTTGTGTGGTTGTAAGGCTCTTGTAAAGAGTTAGATTGGTAAGAAGATTTTGAGGATTGATAATGTTAGTGAGTTTTGATCAACATACTTTGATATATTCTCTAAGGACCATGGGATAGAAATACATAAGATAACTTTGCACACCCCTCAAAATAATAGAGTTGTAGAAAGAATTAATATGACCTTAATTAAGAGGGATATGAGTATGCTAAGTGGAGTTGGCCAAGAATAATTATTTTGGGAAGAAGTAGTTTCCACAACTTTCTACTTGATTAATAGATCTCCTAAATTATCTCTTATTCATAAGATGCCTATCAAGGTGTGCTAAAAAAATCCATCATTGAGACATATTTAAGTCTTTGGTTGTGAGGTATATGCACCTATGCCTAGGGAAAAGTGGTCACAATTATAGAACAAGGCTATAAAATGTATCTTCATTTGCTATGGTGGTGGTGTGAAAGGAAACAAGATTTGGTACCACATGGATGAGAGATTTTTATATAGAAAAGTGTTATATTTAGAGAAGTTAAGTATTCTTTCACAATATTACAACTAGAGAAGGATGGAAATAAATATTCGGTTCAAGTAACCTCAAAGATCAAGAAGGTTGAACCAGATGCCCATGAAGTACTTAAAGAGGAAGAGAGTTCAAATAGTTCCGAAGAAGAGACCTAGAACCTCCACCTTCATCATTAAGGAGGTCCACTTAGCAAAGAAATCAACTAAAAAGGTAAAATCCCTCTGCTTGGAGATGTATTTTTGCTTTGGCTACTAATATTGATGAGCCTAGTACTATAAAGGAGGCTATGAGTATTGTTGTGTGGTCTCACAACACACCCTAAGAATGTAAGGCTTGGGGACCCAAATTAAAAAATTATTGTTCCTTCGATTTTCAAATCTATATATTATGTTTCTTCCATTGATGATTACAGTAGAAGGACATGGGCATATTTCCTTATAAGTAAATCTAAATTATTTGATCATTTTAAAGAGTTTAAGGCTCTTGTAAAGATTTAGACTGGTAAGAATATTTTGAGGATTGATAATGGTAGTGAGTTTTGATCAACATATTTTGATATATTTTCCAAGGACCATGGGATAGAAAGACATATGATAACTTTGTACACCCCTCAAAATAATAGAGTTGCAGAAAGAATGAATATGACCTTAATTGAGAGGGATAGGAGTAAGCTAAGTGGAGTTGGCCTAGAATATTTTTTTGGGAAGAAGTAGTTGCCACAACTTGCTACTTGGTTAATAGATCTCCTAAATTAGCACTTATTCATAAGACGCCTATCAAGGTGTGCTAAAAAAAACCCATCATTGAGACATATGTAAGTCTTTGGTTGTGAGGTATATGCACCTGTGCCTAGGGAGAAGTGGTCACAATTATAGAATTCGGATTTGAAACGAACAACTATGCACAAATAAACTGCTCTTTAAATTAGGAGGGGAAGCTCCCTCTTACTGATGGTGTTTAAGAAAGTAAACTAAAAGTAAGTTGCCTATCTTTTTGATAAGCTAAGAGCACAAAGTTTATAAAACTCAAGTGTCGTAGCTGAGATTTTCTGATTTAAAACTTCAACTACAACTAACTTACACTAATGACATTTCTATTTTCTCAAGTAAACTCAAAGCAAGAGAAATAGAAATGGACGAAGTATGATTCTCTGACAAAATGCTTAAATAAACTCTCCTTCCAACACAACATCTACTTACTTTCAATGCAAGTTGAAATTAAAGATCATATAAGCATAACACAAATAACGCAAATCTGAGACATTATATCAAGAAGAATAGGCTCAAGACTTTATTTCTCAAACTTCTAGAACAAAGATTACACTAAACACATGCACGAAACAAGAACTTTCAACTAAAAGAGACTTGCAATCTTGTTCTTACACAAAGTGAACATAAACTACAACAACTTGGCTAAAAGAGACTCAAAAATTCGCTATCATAAGCATGATTGAACAACACTAAATAACAATAGAAGGCACTATAGGCTCAGTGTTTGTTATCACAAGCATGGTCGAAAATAAATGAGCAAGACTGCTCTTATTTATAGGAAAGCAAAGGAGTAGGGAACCCTAAAATCTCATTGCTTTTACAACTAGGGCTTGCTCAACAAGCAAGCTTTATTTCTAAAACTAAAAGAAGATAACATCTAACACCTAAGAAAGCAGGAAAAGCAGGAAATGCCAACTATTACATTTTATCTTCTTTCTCTTCTTCAAAGAATAGATAAGAATTGTTCCAAGAATAGAAAGAAAGTGGAAAGAAAGCTTCTAGAAGAAAGTTGCTTTAAATCTCGATCACATCTGCCAAAAGCTAGAAATTGTGTCCTTGTCAGGTGCATCGATACCATCAATAGCAAAGTTTCACTTTTCTAAGATTTCTTCACCATTTGCAATCGATCTCAGGAAATCTTCAACCTCATTGGCTGCTTTCTCAAACTTTGCTGACATCATGGAAATGTGACTTGGCAGAGTCTTATATTTTTATTTCATCCATTTTAGTGCAATCTTCTTGCTATATTTCTCCTTATGCATGTCCCATATTCTTTCGCATTCTTCCTTAGAGATAGTCACACTTTCAGGCCAAGGTGGAATTGAGAAGCATTTCTCAATCATGTTAGGTTTCAAACTACAAATCACTCTGCCATCTACTGACTGAATCTCCCGTGTTGTCGGATTGTAATGCTTGATGCAAGCGATTACAAATTCGAGACTCTGAACTGAAATAGGAATTGACGCTACTGCGAGGAGTCCTGAGTGTCTTAGGTTTCTGATTGTAGTGTTACCTGTGCTCTCCAAAGCATGTAGGTCGAACACCGACTTTATGTGATGCAAGTCCATCTCAGCTGTTTTGATGAAGTCGTGCTAGAGAGTTGATTTGGTCTTGAAATCATTGGGTGTGTATTCCGTTATGAAAACCTTGAAGAATGACTGTAAATTCGCCTAGGTTCAGACAAGTTTTGAGCAACTTACTATTTTTAGAATGTTGGTTTTTCTTCTTCAAATGAGCAAATTTTTCAATTTTTTTTTGAGATATGGGTTTTGCTTAGAATTTTGTTGCAAGACAACCCATATCGTTCGTTTTTGAAAATTTTGAGTGTAGATTGAAAAAGCAGCAAACCCTAATTTCTTCAATTTTTCACGAAAAAAGTTGGCACCTGGGTTTTGTTCAAAAGGAAATTTGGAATGAACCCAGTTGATCAGATTTGAAAAAAACTGAGGGCTGATTGAAAAAGCAGCAAACCCTAGAATCTGAAATTTTCTTGAAAAAACTTTGATCTGGGTTTTCTTCAGAAGAATGTTTCTTGAGGACCTAGATGATCAAAATTTGAAAACTCTGATGATTTCACTGACATGCAAGGAAAAAGCAGCTGTAGCAACTTGAGAAATTTCTTCAAAAATTCTTTAGAATGATGAGATGAAAAGACCCAGATGGCTGAAAATTGAAAACCTTGACCTTCTTCTTCAAAAATTCGATGTTTTGGATGAAAAAAGCATGAAAAGAAGAGGTCTTATGTTGGTCTGAAAATTAATGGAGAACTTGAAAATCAACAGCCTTGAGTTCTTGAAATGAAAACCTCAAAGTTGTCGCTCCTCTTCAACTTGGACGCCACGTGCAAAGAATAATGAATTTTGAATGATAAAAGCCTCTTAAATAAGCTCTAGGCTTGAGATAACTCTGCTTTCTTTTTGCTTTTATCTTCAAAACCCTAAAATTTTCCTGTTCATTGAACTTGGATATTCATCTTCATCTTGCAATTTTGAAAATTTGAAAATTTTGACTAAGGCATGGTATTTTGGGCACCCCTCTTAGCTAGAGGCACCGACTTTTCCCAGACTTAACCATTTTTCTGAGTTTTTCAACTTTTCTCAACTTTGAAACCCTATTTTGATTTTGATCTCTGGCTTCCAAGTTGATTTGAAAGATGAGCTGAATGTTTCATCGCGAAGCCTAATCGAATCTGAGAAGATCATCTGGCACCTTTCGCTAGAACTTTCGTTTGATCCTTCAAAATCATGGGTGCCTATCTCCTTCTGGGGCACCCAACCTTCACAATGTTAGCTATTTTTGTGTTCTTCATTTTCTCCATTTCCCTTTGATCTTCTGATGAATCCTCGATTCTGGGAGCTACACTGATCCGATTGACTGATCGTCTGCTTCGTTGGATAGCTTGGTTGAATTTGAAGAGATGATCTTGGAGAATGTATTTGAAAATTCCATCATTTCAAGCTTCAAAATCTTGGGCGCTTATTCTCTCCAAGGGCGCCCATGTTCATCAGACTTAACCATTTTTTACGTTTCTTCATCAACTCCTCTCCTTCAGATGATCTTGTCATTTTAGATGATCCAGAGTTCCGATGGATTGATGGCTGGATTCATTACGAAGCTGAGAAGATTCTGAGAGGGGTCTTCTAGGAGTGATATCTCCTGAAAACTGAATCTGAGGCATCAAAATCTTGGGTGCCCCTGGCAAGCTGGGGTGCCCAGCTTCACCAAAGTTAGAGTATTTTCCATAACTTTCACCTTTGCTTTTGACTTTTGACATTTAGCTCTTTTTCTCCCTCTGTTCAACCCTCGACATCTGATGACTGCCTCCTCAGATTGATGAGCTGAAGGTTGCGTTGGAAAGCTGGTTCAAATCCGAAGCAGACATATTGGGGGCACCTTTGGAAAATTCATCTATTTAACCCCTCAAAATCTTGGGTTCCTTTCTCTTTTTGGGGCACTCAACTCCTCAAGACTTTGCCATTTTTCATCAAATTTCATCTTCAAACTTGAACTTTCATTTTACACCTTCAGCTTGATTTGGATTTGCCAGAGATTGACAAGTCTAACGATCTGACGAAGACATCCGTTGTGAAGCTGAGTGAATCTTGAAGAGATTGAGCTCTTTTGAAAACCCTAACTGCTGGGTTTGATCTTTCAAAAGACTGGGCACCCCTTGGCACTTGGGGTAGTGAAAGTTCCCAAACTTAGAAAAATTTCAATGATTTCCATGATTTGCATTTTATCTTCTGGTTGAAACCTCTCCATTTGATCTCAAATTCTGCGTGACTAGATGATTTGATGACTGCGCTACTGAGCTCAGAGGAATTTGAACAAATTTTCTTGGAAGCATGAACCTTGATTTCATCATCTGATGCCCTAAAAAGTTGGGCGCCTATCTCCTTTTGGGGCGCCTATAGCTGGCAGACTTAGTCATTTTTTGCAGATTTCAACTCCTTTCTTCATTCTCCGTTCCTTGTGCACGCTTACCATCCCATATTTTGTTTAGTGTTTGAGTGTTGAATTTGATGCCTGGTAGCTGACTGGCCTCCATTGATGACTTTTGGAGCTCACGAAGTGCTTTCTGAAATTGAAAAAGCAGAATAGACCCACTAGGGAAAAATTGATCGCTTTGTGATTCTGACTGCACCAGCTTGATGAGGAAGTATTTTGATCCAATCAAAATCAGTTTGAACCCTAGCAGACAAAATTTCTATTTTTAGAAAATTTTGCTAGCATCTGTTTTGAAAGAAACCCAAAAAAACCCAAAAAAGTTACTATTTTTAGAAAATTTCTAAAAATAGCAGTTTTCCTAAAAAGTAGGGATGAAAAACTGAGATTTGGGTTTTGTAGACTTGGTCACTCTAAGCAGACCCAGATCGTCAGATTTTGGAAATTTCAAGTTTTTACCCTCATGCAAGACATGCATACCCAAATTTTGACATTTTTGACAAATTTGACAAGACTTTTACTCACTTCCTCAAAATGCCTGAGTGTAGCAAAAAAATTAATTTGGGGTACAACATTTGGCTTTGTCTGGGGACCATGGCGGATACTTACAGCATAGGAGAACCAAAGAATTTTTGGAGTTTTGAGCATAGACCAGTGCCTTATCCATTGGGCATCAGAGTCAACAACATTTCCTAATCACCTATTTGTAAGACTTTCCTAAGTCACCTAAAACAAGACTCCTAATCACCTAAAACATGACAAGACTGTTATGGAAAGGGAAAACACAACATAACAATCACAACACAGAAAGGGGAAACACTTCACGAAAACACAACGAAAAATTATTTACAAAGATTAATTTTCAGAAATACTTACTCCACCCCCGAAGGGATGAAGTGCTTCAGGTGTGCCCGTTGTGTGGTAGAGGGAGGATACTTCCATCTAAGCATGAGAGAATATAAGTGTTCTCCCCTACGAGCTCGTGAATCTTGAACGACCCCAACCACAAGGAGTCAAATTTGTCGCTCATTCCCTTGGGCTCATGTCTTTTATCCCACAGGAGGACTTGATCTCCAACCTCAAAATCTCACTGGCGAGCTTTCTTATAATTTTTTTTTTCACTCGCTCCTAGTGTTGAGTGATTCTATCTACCACCTCCACCCTTTTTCTTGAAGCTTAGTCAGGTACAAGATGTGTTTTTGAATACGATCTGTGAGCTCCCCATCTTCTACTGCGGTTGCTAGCTGCAAAGCAGACAACTCCAGTGTGATAGGTATAGTTTCCTCCATACCATACATGATGATGAAAGGTGAAGTACCAATGGCTCTCTCTGGAGTAATCATGTTGGCCCTGTTGGCGTAAAAACTAACACCTCTGGAGTGCAGGTTTGTACGGACAGCTATGCACACTGCGTAATGAGTGCTCTTCAAATTAGGAGGGGAAGCTCCCTCATTGTGCTGGAATGCTTGGAAAAGAAAAGTAAGTCCTATCTTTTTGTTCTCAGCTGGAAGAGGCACAAGGTTAAGAAAACCAAGAACGTTGCAGCTAAGGATTTTCTGGTTTCGCAGATCATTAACTACAACTAAGCTAACTACTTTAAATCTATCTAGTTTCCTCAAGAAAATAGAGCATGAGGAAATGGAGCAAGGTTTGACTATCTGACGATAAACGAGTATAGATTCTCAACTTGAAGGCAAGGTGGCGCATCTATCAGCTCAATCTAGACAAGTTTATTGGCAACAACATCACACGATAAACTGAACACGGATTCTCTACTTGAAGGCAAGGTGGCGCATCTATTATCTCAATCCGAATTAGTTTATTGTTCACGACAACACACGATAACCAAGCGCAGATTCTCTACTTGAGGGCAAGGTGGCGCAACTATCATCTCAATTTGAACAAGTTTATTGGGCACAAAACAGATTTATCTAAACTATGGGAAGAATTTACCATGACAATCGCATGAAACCCTATGTGGCATAACAATTGATCATAATAGTAAAGACTCACAAAACAGATTTATCATTACAATCGCATGAAACCCTATGTGGCATAACAATTGATCACAATGGAAAAGATTCACAAAACAGATTTATCATCACAATCGCATGAAACCCTATGTGGCATAACACTTGATCATAATGGTAAAGATGCACAAAACAGATTTATCTAAACTATGAAAAGAATTCACCATTACAATTGCATGAAACCCTATGTGGCATAACAATTAATTTGTAATAGAAGACACATGAACAAATACCAAAAGAGCAATATTGAGGGCAAGGTAGGCGCAGCATATATTTCTCTCTCAAGCAAAAGTTATTTACAAATGAGCAAAAGCTCTTATTTATATACATCAAGGTGTAGGGAACCCTAAAATCACCTTGAGTCATCCTCTGCAATGCATGATGCATGCCAAACCCTAATGAAGTAAACTATACAGTCAACTGGAAAACTACCATCAGTTAACCGAAACATCTAATCTAAAATGGACAATTGTGCAAGCATGCACTTCCTTATTGAAAGCGAGTTAACTGGAAGACTACCATCATTAACGAAAAACCCTAAATAAAACTCCAAGTGTAAAGCTGATCTCGGAATAGATATGCATGTGAGACAACCAGTTAACTTGAAAGGGTAACACCAAGTTAACTCCTGTGTGTAATGTCTATCTGAGAAGTGGGAACTGAAGTCTACTGGTCATGATCTTGAGCAAGCAATCCCTCAACGAGATTGTTAACTGCATCAGCATTTGAATGTCAGCAACTTGAGTCAATCTTGGCAATCTTTGCACACTCAAACTAGCATTTCACTGACTTATAACTTTGGTGGCTCCGTAACTGAAGTGATGGCCACTATCTCTTCTGCAGCTTGATGCTTCTGACGCTTTGGCATGACGAAACTGTGAGGTTTGACTGCGCACACTCTAGTTGTGAGAAATGCAAATGAACTTGCTGCACATGCAAAACTCCAACGGTATCAACCCTCTAAACCGACTTTGGAAGACAATCGGCCATACGAGGCATGCAACCATGTGAACTTGAGTAACTACACCTGTCAACCCTTCGAATACGCTTGATACAAATCGGTCTCAGCTTCTCTGATGAAGTCATGAATTAAGACCGATTTGGTCTTGAATTCAATCTATACTGTACTCTGAAAAACTTCGCTGTTGATTGTGAACTTGACTATGTTGACAAGATTTCTGGAAAGCTAAAATAGCCTATCGAAGGTTATTTTCGGCGAAAATCTGAGATATGGGTTTTGTCCAGAAAAAGATTCTAAGACAACCCAGAATGTCAGAAATGCGAAAATCTAACTTCTACTCGACCATGCAAAGACTTTTCAGTTGAGAAAATTAGAAACTCAAGAACGAATGCTCTGAAGTTAAAAATTCCTGAAAAATCAAACGCACGATTTTAATTCGAGGAAGCTATATAGAAGTGATCCAGATGCTAAGACTTGTTGAATTTTTCCAATTTCAGGAACATGCAAATTGAAAACTGAGAGAAATCTGAGAACCAAGGAGGAAAAAGACGTTTTTTGTATGCTCTTATTCAATGAAAATCGCCCTTGAATTCTTCAAATTGCTGACAATCGTGAACTTTTAACCTGCAAAAGAATGTGATTGGAGAAATCGCCTTTGGAAATAGATGAGAAATCTGCCTTTTTTTGAGAAATACGAATCTCCCTTGAAAATACGCCTTGTGAATGAAGAAAAATGAATTTTGCTTGAAAATATGCCTTGTGAATGAAGAAAAACAAATTTTGCTTGAAAATACGCCTTTGCCTTGAAGAAAAATGAATTTTGCTTGAAAATACGCCTTTGCCAATTGGTAACTACAAGAATTCAAAATCCTGACAAAAATAGAAGACCTCTGATTGGCTGCCTTTCAGTTGAACTACCACTGACTGGAAGTTTGGATTTAAATAAATAATAAAATATTTATCATGCAATTAGCAAGGGTGCCAAAAATAGAAAATCGCCATTTTTAATGCTAAAATTGCAAAATAAATAAATATATATTTTGAACTTCGGTTGACAATTCAGATGAAGCTTTAGGATTCACCGTTAGGCTTCACCGATTCTGAAAAAGTCATCTCTTGAGCTCATAGGCGTCCATTTGCTCAAGATGCTTCACTTTTTATTAACTTCCTATTTTATAGCTGACGACAAAGTCACGACTGGCCAACTTCGACATTGATTTCTGAATGACCAGGTGATGCTGAGACTGATCTGGAGAATTCATCAGAAAGCCTACTGAACAAGGAAGAAATGTCTGCTGGGAGACACTACTGCAAAATCCATCGTTTAACCCCCTAAAAAATTAGGCGCCCCTGATTAAATTCATTTACGGGTTCCAGACTTAACCATTTTCCTAAACTGCCATCTGACACTTCAAACGGCTGCTGACGCGAACATCAAACCCTGCTGATAGGAAACGAAGCTCACTACATGACTGGAGACATTTTGCATCCAACGACTGTACGCATGACCTCTGAAAAGTTCATTAAGGGCCTCAAAAGTAAAAGCGCCCCTGGCTCTCAGTTGCACTGATGTCATTTTGACGAAAGTCGAACTTTCATCCAGGTACCCTACTTTGACCTCCGATATCTGGAGCTGGATGACCCGATTCGAGCCACGTTTGTTTTAACGGACAGCTAGAAGGGCCCACAAGAGAAGTCTCTAGAGGTGATGAAGCAAGAAAACTGCTTCTAAGACCTCAAAAACGCCAGTGTGTATTTTATTTAAAATAATCGCTCCAGACTTGGCCATTTTCCGAATGTCTTCTCTTTTCAGCATTTCGCCAAAGACCTCGCACGTACGAGCGTCTTCCAAATCCCGAAGGCTGATGGCTAGGCTTGTTGAATAGATAAAGTAATTACGCTTGAAAGCCGTGAAGACTTCGAACACGAACGACCTCATCTGACAAGCCTAAAGGCTAGGCGCCTCTGGACTGTAGAAATACAATGAAAATCTTATGTTGGTCCGCCCGTGAACTTATGTGCTTGGTAGAACCTCTGCCACGATCACCTGGAGTGTCAGATCGACAAGCAGGATTATGCATTGCGGAGCTAGGCTAGAGTAGTACTGATGTCAAGAAGACCTCATCTGCAAATTTTGGCATCTTAAGGCTCATTTAAACCAGCGCCTCTAAGCTGTACTTGCATTGGAAACAAATGGAGAAGCTCAAAAACGTGAAATGTCCATTATAAGCCCATCCTCAGATGACTGCTGCCGGAGTTTTGAGATTCGGATGACTACGTTTGATAGTTCATTGGATAAGCAGATTAGTTGTGAACAGATTGACTATATTCGCAATCAGAAATACCAGAATTTTCCCCCTCTTTAAGATGGGCGCCCTCAGGCTAGAGTTGCGGTTTTTCCTGAAAAAGATAAATTTCTCATACATGGAACTTTGGGAATTTCAACTTCTGTCGCTGATTGCCAGAGCTGCGGATCTCGGAAAGCTTCGCTAGACAGCTCATCGGATAGCTAGACCAATTCTGAAGAAATTGACTGTATGCTTGAGCACTTTCCTCAAAATCTTGACCTTCAAAAAGTTGGGCGACCCTGGGCTATAGTTGCGCTTTTATGCTTTTCTCTGAGAAATCTCCATAATTTAACCATTGAAAAATCTGTCTCGCTCACTGAAATGACCGTGTGCAACTTTAAATGCTATCGTGAGATGCTCCTCCATCATGAAAAGCTCCATTATGAGTCTCTGCTTCAGGTTCTGATCAATAAAACTGACTTTGACTGACAAAATATTGACAAAAACTCCATGCTTGATATTGCCCAAAAACTGTATTTTACATCATTTTAGCAAGATTTAGACTCTTTTATGCAAACTGCCTTGATGAAGTAATTTTTTTTTGGTTTGGGTACAACATTAGGCTTCGTCTGGTGACCATGTCGAATACCTACGGCATAGGAGAACCTAAGAATCTCAGCGTTAAGTAGACCAGTGTTTTATAATTGGGCATTGGAGTCGGGACTTTTCCCTATTCACCTAAAAACATTTGGAGTTTCCTAAAACCTAACCTAAAAATCACCTAAAACAATACTACCTAAATCACCTAAAACACGACAAAACATGACAAAACAGGGAAACACAATACGACATAACGATAAAGCATAAAAAATTACTTACAGAAAATTTACTCCACCCCTGAAGAGATGAAGTGCTTTGGATATTGTTCGCTGCATGGTAGCAGGGAGAGCCTCCAATCGATGTCGTTTCTGCCTAAAAGGCTTAACTTCTCTTCTTCTGGGAATTGCAAGAGGCAATCCTTCTGGACTAAAGATTCTCAGGTATTCATATATCCATACAAAGGTACTCTGAGAAAAGTCAGAATATGATGCAAATGGGCAAGCTGATACCGCTGAGGCATTAGTTCTGCTGTAGTCCATCCTTGGGATGTTGAATTCTTCAAACCAGTCAGTCGAGTTCCAAACTCGATTTCTATAATGCCGTAGGTGATCTTTTCTAACCGGGAACCATCCTTTGATCGGCTCATCGATCAACTCTAAATCACCTTTAACACATAGGAGTTTGATTCCCATGTCTTCAGCATCTTTGAGGCCTTGCAAAAGCACCTCTTTTTCAGCTTCAGTTAATTCCAATTGCAGGAAATGTGCAACTGGGTCCAACTGTTCTTTAGGGGATATGATCAATTCCCCTTCTTCTAAAAATGTTGTTGAACAATCTCCATCAAACTGTATTGTCCATGACTTTGTCTTCTCTGTCAGTTTCTTTTCAGAACAAACAATGTTCTGGTCTTTAGCTTCTACCTCTGACAGAGTTACATAATTACCAGGATCCATTTTAGGCTTTGCTCCTATTGGAATAGATGACTTGAACACAACCTGCTTCTTTGCAACCTTGAGAATTTGATATAATTCTTCTGGATGATCCTGAAGATATTCCAGTTGGGAGATTTGTACCTTGGTCTTCATCATGGAAGCTACGATGTCAAAATTTGCTGAAGACGTCTCTTGAGCAACTGGCATAGTAATCGCATGTGAAGGTTTGGGTTTTGAAGTGAGAGGCACTTCTTCACCCTCTTCATTTGATTTCCGCCTTTCTTCTTCTTCTTTCTGTGCTTTAAAATGTTGAGCATTTGTAAACACAGGATGAGTGTACTGACGGTATTCTTCTTCTTCTTCTTGATTTACGGGTTCTTCATCAAAGTATCCCGCTGCGGAGTCGCCATCAAAGTTGTCCATCTGTGGTAAAACAACCTTCGAACTTGGTGTTGGTACAAAACTAGAACTGGGAGCAGCTTCAGTGTATCCCATGATTTGGATCATTCTCAGGTTCTCTAGACATGTGGATCTGGAATGTTCATCATCATCATGGAAAGGACAAAATACTGCACTGTGTGCAACCTCAATCATTGATCTTGGTGGAGATGTTGACAACCGTGGCTGAAGATTGTCTCTCTTTGGCTGGTACAGTTGTTGAACTGGAGATCTGATAGAATCTATTTTCATCAAGCCGGAAGTGATCATATTATCCTCCAACTCAATGGCATGTTCTTGTGCACTCTTCAACTCTGTTGCTTTGGCCATCTTAAGAAAGAAGGCTATCTCTGATGGAAGAGCATTTACGAAACAACATATCAGAATCTCCGGTGATGGATTGAGTGTAGAAGAAATTCTTGTAACAAGACGATTAAATCTTGCTACAAAATCCCTCATGTGTTCTTTGTGCTCCATCTTTGAATTTGTAAGTTGGGCGAACAACATATGATTGTCTTCAACGGGCTTGAATCTCGCCAAAAACTTCTCACTCATAGTTGCCCAACTTGTGATACTGCCTGGCGCCAGGTGATTGAACCAGTCGGTAGCATTTCCCGCAAGAGTCTCAACAAAGAGACGCACCGCGATGTCTTCATGTTCTACGTGCAAGATGGCACAAGCCGTTGTGAACGCAGAAAAATGGTCCTCCGGGTGTTGAGTTCCATCGCCGTGAAACCGAGGAAAACGCTTCCTTGACCCTTTAGGTAACTCATGATTTACCTCAAAAGCCAAAGGTCCAATGTTATTACCCCAAGGTAATGGGGGTGGACGTTCGCCTGTCATCATCATTATTGTTATCATCCATTGCCTCTTTGTGGATCATGCAATGGGATGCCAGATATTATCATTCCCGTGAAATAAAAGCGTTTTAGCTTTTCTTAAGTTTTCTTGCCTTTGTTACGGTAGAAGCCATAAAAAGCTGTTGGCGTAAAAACTAACACCTCTGGAGTGCGGGTTTGTACGGATAGCTATACGCACACTAGCGTATTAAGGTGCTCTTCAAATTAGGAGGGAAGCTCCTCATTGTCTTTGGAATGCGTGGAAAAGAAAAGTAAGTCCTATCTTTTTGTTCTAGTTTGGAAGAGGCACAAAGTTAAAAAACCAAGAGCGTTTGACTAAGGATTTTCTGGTTTGCAGATCATTAACTACAACTAAGCTAACTACTTTAAATCTATCCAGTTTCCTCAAGAAAACAGAGCATGAGGAAATGGAGCAAGGTTTGACTATCTGACGATAAACGAGTATAGATTCTCAACTTGAAGGCAAGGTGGTGCATCTATCAGCTCAATCTAGACAAGTTTATTGGCAACAACATCACACGATAAACTGAACACGGATTCTCTACTTGAAGGCAAGGTGGTGCATCTATTATCTCAATCCGAATTAGTTTATTGTTCACGACAACACACGATAACCAAGTGCATATTCTCTACTTGAGGGCAAGGTGGCACAACTATCATCTTAATCTGAAAAAGTTTATTGGGCACAAAACATATTTATCTAAACTATGGGAAGAATTTACCATGACAATCGCATGAAACCCTATGTGGCATAACAATTGATCATAATAGTAAAGACTCACAAAACAGATTTATCATTACAATCGCATGAAACCCTATGTGGCATAACAATTGATCACAATGGAAAAGATTCACAAAATAGATTTATCATCACAATCACATGAAACCCTATGTGGCATAACACTTGATCATAATGGTAAAGATGCACAAAACAGATTTATCTAAACTATGAAAAGAATTCACCATTACAATTGCATGAAACCCTATGTGGCATAACAATTAATCGTAATAGTGAAGACACATGAACAAAATACCAAAAGAGCAATATTGAGGGCAAGGTAGCGCAACATATATTTCTCTCTCAAGCAAAAGTTATTTACAAATGAGCAAAAGCTCTTATTTATATACATCAAGGTGTAGGGAACCCTAAAATCACCTTGAGTTCACTACAGTCATCTATGCATGCAATGGCGCCAAATGCCCCTGAAGTAAAACTATCTGAGTCAAATGGAAGCTACCATAGTTAAGCAAAACATCTAATCTAAAATGGACAATTGTGCAAGCATAAGCGTCCTTATTGAAAGCGAGTTAACTGGAAGACTACCATCAGTTAACGTAAAACCCTAAATAAAACTCCAAGTGTGCAAAGATGATCTCATAATAGATATGCATGTGATGACAACATCGAGTTAACTTGAAAAGGGTAACGCCAAGTTAACTCCTGTGTGTAATGTCTATCCTGAGAAGTGGGAACTGAAGTCTACTGGTCGTGATCTCGAGCAAGCAATCCCTCAACGAGATTGTTAACTGCATCAACATTTGAATGTCAGCAACTTGAGCAATCTTGGCAATCTTTGCACACTCAAACTAGCATTTCACTGACTTATAACTTTGGTGGCTCCGTAACTGAAGTGATGGCCACTATCTCTTCTGCAGCTTGATGCTTCTGACGCTTTGGCATGACGAAACTGTGAGGTTTGACTGCGCACACTCTAGTTGTGAGAAATGCAAATGAACTTGCTGCACATGCAAAACTCCAACGGTATCAACCCTCTAAACCGACTTTGGAAGACAATCGGCCATACGAGGCATGCAACCATGTGAACTTGAGTAACTACACCTGTCAACCCTTCGAATACGCTTGATACAAATCGGTCTCAGCTTCTCTGATGAAGTCATGAATTAAGACCGATTTGGTCTTGAATTCAATCTGTGTGTATTGTACTCTGAAAAACTCGCCTGTTGACTGTGAACTTGACTATGTTCTGACAAGATTTCTGGAAAGCTAAAAATAGCCTGCTGAGGCTAAAAATAGCCTATCGAAGGGTTATTTTCGGCGAAAATCTGAGATATGGGTTTTGTCCAGAAAAAGATTCTAAGACAACCCAAATGTCTCAGAAATCGAAAATCTAACTACTCACGACCATGCAAAGACTTTTCAGTTGAGAAAATTAGATACTCAAGACGAATGCTCTGAAGTTAAAAATTCCTGAAAAATCAAACGCACGATTTTAATTCGAGGAAGCTATATAGAAAATGATCCAGATGCTGAGACTTGTTGAATTTTGCCAATTTCAGGAACATGCGAATTGAAAACTGAGAGAAATCTGAGAACCAAGGAGGAAAAAGACGTTTTTTGTATGCTCTTCTTCAATGAAAATCGCCCTTGAATTTCTTCAAATTGCTGACAATCGTGAACTTTTAACCTGCAAAAGAATGTGATTGGAGAAATTGCCTTTGGAAATAGATGAGAAATCTGCCTTTGTTTGAGAAATAGAATCTCCCTTGAAAATACGCCTTGTGAATGAAGAAAAATGAATTTTGCTTGAAAATATGCCTTGTGAATGAAAGAAAAACGAATTTTGCTAATATGAGCCTTGTGAAGAAAAACGAATTTTGCTTGAAAATACGCCTTTGCCAATTGGTAACTGCAAGAATTCAAAACCCGACAAAAATAGAAGACCTCCGATTGGTTTCCTTCAGTTGAACTACCACTGACTGGAAGTTTGGCTTTAAATAAATAATAAAATATTTATCATGCAATTAGCAAAGGCGCCCAAAATAGAAAATCGCCATTTTTAATGCTAAAATTGCAAAATAAATAAATATATTTTGAACTTCGGTTGACAATTCAGATGAAGCTTTAGGATTCATTCACCGATTCCGAAAAGTCATCTCTTGAGCTCATAGGCGTCCATTTGCTCAAGATGCTTCCTATTAACTTCCTATTTTATAGCGTGGCGAGTCACGGTATGGCCAACCGACCGATTTGAGATGGCGATGATCTTTGACCTGGAGAATTAAGTCGGAAGCCTCTTGAACAAAGGAAAAGGAAATGTCTGCTTTGGGAACACTCTTGCCAAAATCCATCGTTTAACCCCTAAAAATTAGAAGCACCCACGATTAAATTCATTTATGGGTTCCGGACTTAACCATTTTCCCAAACTACCATCGACTTCAAGCGGTAGCGTGGCCGAGCAGAAACCCTAACGATAGGAAGCGAAACTCACTACAGTGGGGACATTACGCATCCAACAAGCATGCGCTGACCTTGAAAAGTTCATTAAGGGCCTCAAAAGTAAAAGCGCCCCTGGCTCTTAGTTGCACTGATGTCATTTTGACGAAAGTGAACTTTCATCCAAGTACCCTACTTTGACCTCCGATATCTGGAGCTGGGATGACCCAATTCGAGCCACGTTTGTTTTAACGGACAGCCAGAAGGTCCCACAAGAGAAGTCTTTAGAGGTGACGAAGCAAGAAAAATGCTTCTAAGACCTCAAAAACGCCAGTGTGTATTTTATTTAAAATAACCGCTCCAGACTTAGCCATTTTCCGGATGTCTTCTCTTTTCAGCATTTCGCCAAAGACCTCGCACGTACGAGCGTTCTGCCAAATCCGAAGGCTGACGGCTAGGCTCGTTGAATAGATAAAGTAATTACGCTCGAAAGCCGTGAAGACTTCGAACGCGAACGACCTCATCGACAGGCCTAAAGGCTAGGCGCCTCTGGACTGTAGAAATACAATGAAAATCTTATGTTGGTCGCCCATGAAATTACGTGCTTGGTAGAACCTCTGCCACGATCACCTGGAACGTCGGATCGACAAGCAGGATGATGCATTGCAGAGCTAGGCTAGAGTAGTACTGATGTCAAGAAGACCTCATCTGCAAATTTTGGCATCTTAAGGTCTTTAAACCAGCGCCCCTGAGCTGTACTTGCACTGGGAACAAATGGAGAAGCTCAGAAACGTGAAACTCCATTATAAGCCCATCTTCAGACGACTGCTGCCGAGTTCTGAGACTCAGATGACTACGTTTGATATCTCGTTGGATAAGCAGACTAGTTGTGAACAGATTGACTATATTCGCCAATCAGAAATACCAGAATTTGCCCCTCTTTAAGATGGGCGCCCTCAGCTAGAGTTGCGATTTTGCCTAAAAAGATAAATTCTCATATATGGAACTTTGGGAATTTCAACTTCTGTCGCTGATTGCGGAGCTACGAATCTCGGAAAAGCTTCGTTGGACAGCTCATCGGATAGCCAGACCAATTATGAAGAAATTGACTGTATGCTTGAGCACTTTCCTCAAAATCTTGACCTTCAAAAAGTTGGGCGCCCCTGGGCTATAGTTGCGCTTTTCTGCTTTTCTCTGAGAAATCTCCATAATTTAACCACTGAAAACTCTGTCTCGCTCACTGAAATGACCGTGTGCAACTTGAAATGCTATCGTGAGATTCTCCTCCATCATGAAAAGCTCCATTATGAGTCTTTGCTTCAGGTTCTGATCAATAAAACTGACTTTGACTGACAAAATATTGACAAAAACTCCATGCTTGATATTGCCCAAAAACTGTATTTTACATCATTTTAGCAAGATTTAGACTCTTTTATGCAAAATGCCTTGATGAAGCAAAAAAAAATTGGTTTGGGTACAACAGGCCCATAGAGCATCATAGAGCTTCTTATGCCAAGTCCGTTGACTAGAATGAACTAACTTGCAAATGATTGTGACTATGTTCTTATTTGATGACTCAGCTTGTCCATTACCCTACGGGTAATAATCTGATGAATGAGATAGAGTGATGCCATGATCAAAACAAAGCTCCAAAAGTTCTTCAGATGAGAAACATGTTGCATTATTTGTCACAATTTTGTGAGGAACTCCAAAGCGTGTAACAATATTTTCCTTCAAGAATTCACACACGACCTTGGACGTAGCTCGCTTGGTGGGAATGGCTTGAATCCTTTAGTGAAATAATCTATGGTTGTGAGGACATAAATATGCCCTTTACTGGAACATGGTTTGATCAGACCAATAAAATATAAACCCCATTGTTGAAATGGAGCATCTATAACAATTGGCCTGAGAGGAGCGGCTACCAACTTCGTCTTGCCAACAAACTATTGACAGAACTCACACTTGTGCACCCATTCATATGCATCGCAAAACATAGTCGGCCAAAAGAACTATGCTCACAAAATTTTGAAAGTTGTTACCTTCGAAGAAAAGTGGCCACCACATGCTTGATTGTGAAAAGCTTCCAACAAATGTCATTGTTGATCTTTGGTGACACATAGCAAAAATTCCCATCAAGCCCTCGCTTGTATAGAATGTTGTTGATAATCACATAATTTTGTGCTTTCAGCTTTAGCGTTCTCTTTTGTTGCTTGCTGAAGTGACTCAGGAAATCACCATAAGTTAGGTAATACCATATCTCAATAAACCATTCTCCTGAAGATTCAATCAATAGGACCATGGGAAGATATTCTTTTTCTTCATGTTCTATTTTAGGTATACCTTTGGCTTCAAGCTTCTTATCACCATCCTCTGCTATTAACTGACAAAGACCTCTTCCTCGAACGAGTTTGGTCAGCTTGATCTCCAAGTCATACTCTTATACTTTCGCGACCCAATTTCCTCTCTTTGAGCCCATCTCTTGCTGAGTTAGCACACTTTGTTAGGGTTAGAAAGGAAAATGTCTAACAATTAAATGCAAATTTAAGTAATAAACATAGAAACTAAAAACACACAAAATAAATTATAACATAGAGAATTTAACATGGTTCACCCAATCTGGGCTACATCCACCAAACCACAGCCATCCAATGATTTTATTATCCAGTGCAAAACCTATTACAATCTTGCGAATAATCACATTTTTCATTATCTTGTAACACCCATCCGAACCCCTTTTTATCAAGCTTAGAAGCTTCCAGATTTTGGGTTCTACAAAATTGGATTAGTCGCCACATACCAACACACTTTTCACTGCTGGATTAGTGACATATACAATGGTGTGTGGATTCAAGATATAAAATCTGAAATTCTTTACAACTCGAACTACTGCATACACATTCTTTTCAATCTGAGAGTATCGTGACTCACTATCTTTGAAATTGTTGCTCATGAAAGCTATAGGAGATTCAGTTTCTTCATTCAATTTTTTTTTAGTATGGAAGATAGAGTATGCTTTGATGCATAACAATAAAGGATAAAATCCTTTTCAAAATATGGGAAAACTAGTACTGGAGCTCAGCTGATAGCTTCTTTTATTGTTGCAAATGCCTTCTTACCTTCTTCCATCCATTTGAAAATAATATTCTTCTTCATCATAGCAGATATATCTTTAGTCAATTCAGAAAAATTTGGTACAAACCTTCATATGAAATTCACCCTACCAAAGAAAGAGTGTACCCTTGTTTTGCTTGTTGGAAGAGACAAACTTCTGATAGTTTCAACCCGACAAGGGTCAATTCGAGTTCCCTCCTTGGAGACGATGTGGCCACTTGCCCTCCATCACTGCGAAGATGGATTTTTTGGGATTCAGTGATATTCTATGATATTTGCATCTCTCGAAGACTTTCCCTAGATGTGATAGGTGATCTCCTCATGTCTTCAAGAAAATAGTGAGGTCGTCTAGATAGACAACAATTACTTTATTCCTTAAGTCTCCAAATGCCAAATCCATGGCTCTCTAAAATGTAGCACCGACGTTGATAAGGTCAGAGGGAATTCTTTCATATGAAAATGTACCCCATGGGGTTGTGAATGCCATCTTGTATTGATCTTCCTCTACTGCAATTTGATTGTAACCAAAAAAACCATCTAGTAAGGAAAACATCTTTGAACCGGTAACCGTCTGCAAGTTATGCTCCATGATCGGCAAAGGATAATTATCCTTGAGAGAGGATTGATTCAAGTTCCTAAAATCTACACAAATTCTAATTTCTCCATTCTTCTTTTGTACAAGAACTATATTAGACACCTAGGTGGAGTGATGAATTGGAAAGATGATCTTCACATCCACCATCTTTTGGATATCTGCGTAGATGGTATCTTGAATTTGTAGATTGTAGTGTCTTTGCTTTTTCCTGAAGGGCTTTGCTTCAGGTTTAAGAGGAATTGTATGCAACAATTCTCTTGGTGTAAAAAAATTCAAATCTTCATATGACCAGGTGAATACATCTCGGTATTGCTTGAACAAAGAGATGAACCTCTCACTTTCCTCTATTGTGCAACTGTACCTAGATTAACAAGCCAAGGCTTGTCAACTATACCAATATTCACTTGTTGATATTCAACAAAGGTTCTTTCGCTTGAGTTTCTTTGATCTTGAATGTATCTTTCGTTCCTATCAAAAATATTCTCCAAGGAAACCAAACCCTTGGGAATTTTATTTCCTTTCAACTGGATAATGCTTGTATCTGGCTCTTCTAGACTTTCTTTGTCTTCAACAATCTTTGACACTTCTGAGGCTTCTGTTACTGATTCTCTACAAGAAAATGAACTGCCCTCAAAGAATAATTCTTTGAAATTATCTCCCATAGCAAGAAACTCCTTAATGTGGTCATCGTCATCAAAGACTTGCCAATTATCGCAGTTGTTAGGTACAACTGGCCTGTATATTAGCTCAATGGAAAATGCATTCTGACGGAAGTCAGAATATGGCATGAAAAGTGAAGCTGACACTGTGAGGGCATATGCTCTGCTATTATCTAGACGTGGAATGTACTTGATATCAAATGCTTTGAACCAATCTATTGCATTCCACACTCTATTTTTGTAATGTCAGAGACGATTTGCTTTCACTCTAAATTGATCTCTGACTTGCTTTACAATGAGCTCTGCATCACCTTCAACTTTGAGATGTTTAATACCCATGTCCTTTGCATTTCTGAGACCTAGTAGAAGTACCTCATATTCCACTGTATTGTTTGTATAGTCAAATTGCAAGCGGTATGCAAATGGATACAACCGTCCTTTAGGAGAGATTATCACCACTCTTGCTCCCAAACCAATAGTAGAACAATTGCCATCAAATTGCATAGTCCATAGCTTAGGATCATCTGCTGATTCATCTGTAGAACACACGACCTCTAGGATTTCTTTAGGTATCTTTGATAGCATGGCATAAGTACCAAGACCCGTTTCTTAATATAGAACTTAAGCTTGAGGATCTTGAGATTTCACCACCGCAAACCGAGACTTGGGCTCTAGTTCTAGCTTGAAAGTACCATTCTTCAATGGAATATTTGCAAAAGACCAATCCATTTGAATCTCTCCACCGAGGTCCTTGCAAAAGCTTCTGCTCAATAGCATCTCGTAGCTAGCTGGAATGTCATCCACCAGGATGGTCATCATGATTTTCTTCTTAGGATAGGCCGCTAACCTCACTTGAGCATCCTTCAACTACCCGACTAACGACACCGACTTGGACTCCAGTGAGTAACACTTGTCTTTTTTCTTAGTGCATGAAAGTCCTAGAAAATTCATCACTTGTAGAGGCGTGACATTGTCTGAGGCTGCTGAATCAATGGTACAATTTCTCAATTTGTAACCCCCTATATACAAAGAAATATAGAAGGGTTTAGGATTTTCTTCCGCTGGAGCGAATGATTCAAGCAATGTGGGTTGTTTGACAGGTCCTTTCTTCACCAATTTAAGAATTCGGTCCACTTTCTCTGGATGATCTTGGAGATATTCTAGTTGAGAAATTTGCACTTTGTTCTTCATCAAGGCATCTATAATATCAAAATTTGCTGAAGATGAATCTTGAGCAACTACTTTCACGTTCTCTTGAGAAGGCTTGATATTAGAAGTAGAAGCCACTTCTTTTCCTTTTTCTTTTTCTTCATGTACCTTCAGTCTCTCCTCTTCTTCATATCTTTGTGGCTTCAGATGTTTAGCTCTTGTGAACATAGGTGTGGTGACATTGTCAATATTTACTGCAAGCGAGTACTGACAAAAATCTTCTTGTTCTTCAAAATCGGGTTCACTTTCAAAGTAGCCCATTGCGGAGTCACCATCAAAGTTGTCTAATTGAGGTAAGACAACATTCGAACTTGGAGTTGGTATGAAACTTGGTGTAGGTGCAGTTTCAACATATCCCATTATCTCGTTCATTCTAAATTTTTTGGGGCAAGTGGCGCCAGTATGTTCATCAAAATCATGGAAAGAACAAAACACAACATTTTGTGTGTTGTCAGGTGGCTGCCTTGGCGGAGTTGGCCCTCATGGCCTATAATTGTTGTAAGGATGAAAATTATTTCTCCTCGGCTAGTACGACTGCTGAGGTTGATATGGTTGCGGTGCTTGATATGGCTGTGGAGCAGGCAGGGCAGGTGGTGGTCCCACTTGAGCAAGAGGTGTAGGTTGAAGAGGTAATTGCCTCTTGAGAATAGTCACTTCATTGGAAACTATTTGAAGTAGTGGATCTACAAAAATTTGAACCAAAGGCCTAATAGCATATCCCTTGATCTTTCCTAAAGTGATCATGTTGTCTTCAATTTCTATGGCACCTTGTTGTGCATTCTCTTGTTTTGTCTCATTAGCCGATCTGAGGAAAAAGGCTATCTTAGATGGAAGTGTGTTAAAAAAAATGCTTAACAGGATCTCAGGTGATCGATTGAGTGTATACGAGAGACGAGTGACTAGGTGATTAAACCTTTCCACAAACTCCCTCATTGGTTCATTGTCCTCCTTTGAATTTGAGAGCTGGGCAAACAACTGGTGTCTATCTTCAGCTGGCTTAAATATTGCAAGAAACTTCTCGGTCATAGTATCCCAGTTGGTTATGCAACCCGACTCTAGGTGATTGAACCATTCAACAACAGCTCCCACAAGTGTCTCAACAAAGAGACATACAACAATGTCTTCATGAGCCACATGCAAAACAACACAAGTCATTGAAAAGGATGAAAGATGATCGTCAGGATGTTGAGTACCATCACCTTGGAATTGTGGAAAGTGCTTTCTCGATCCCTTAGGTAATTCATGATTCTCTCCTAGGGCCAAAGGTATGATTTGATCACCCCAAGGCAGTGAGGGTCCTCTTCTCCAATTGCAATTGTTATTGTTGTTGTTGTTATCTCCCATCGCGTCTGGTTGAACTACAGGTTCTTCTTGTTCGATCTCAGGTACAATGTTGAACTCAGGAATTGAGTTGGATGACTCTCCAACTTCTGTAGGTTGTGCTTGTGGAAGGAAAGGATTTGTTGAATTAGCTTCTTCTTGGAAGAGAGGATTTTTTCTTGTTCTCCTCCTTGTATAAACTATGTAAGCCAGGATTGTCTAAACCCACGTGGGTGGTGGCTAGATAGGCCTTTCGGCTGCAATATCGACTTTCTCTTCCTCTTTGTCTAGAATAGCAGCAATGTTTCTCCACTGAGCAAGGGTCTCCTTCTTCTCAAAGGTGAAAATCCTTAAGCTGCTGATGACGTCTACTTGCTCTCCTTCAATTATCTGGAAATTCAGCTGAATAAATGGAGGTGTAAGATCAGGCTATTGAATTGGAGCAATAGGATTCCAGAGTGTCATACCCGTGACATAAAGCCTAAGATTTCTTTTTTGTTTTATGCCTCGTTCCCCACGGTGGGTGCCAAAAAACTGTTGGCGTTCAAATTCGCACTTCTGGAATGCAAATTTGAAATGGACAACTATGCATAGATAAACTACTCTTCAAATTAGGAGGGGAAGCTCCCTCTTGCTGATGGTGTTTAAGAAAGTAAACTAAAACTAAGTTTCCTATCTTTTTGATCAGCTAAGAGCACAAGATATATAAAACTCAAGCGTCGTAGCTGAGATTTTCTGATTTAAAACTTCAACTATGACTAATTTATGCTAATGATGTTTCTATTTTCTCAAGCAAACACAGAGCAAAAGAAATAGAAATGAACGAAGTATGATTCTCTGAAAAAATACTTAAATAAACTCTCCTTCCAACACACATCTACTTACTTTCAATGCAAGTTGAAATTAAAGATCATATAAGTATAACACAAATAATGGAAATCTGAGACATTATATAAGGGAAAAATAGGCTCAAGAATTTATTTCTCAAACTTTTGGAACAAAGATTACACTAAACACATGCACAAAACAAGAACTTGCAACTAAAAGAGACTTGCAATCTTGTTCTTACACAAAGTGAACAAAAACTACAACTTGTTGGCTAAAAGAGACTCAACAATTCACTATCATAAGCACGATTGAACAACACTGAATAACAATAGAAGGCACTATAGGCTCAACGTTTGTTATCACAAGCATGGTTGAAAATAAATGAGCAAGATTACTCTTATTTATAGGAAAGCAGAGTAGGGAACCCTAAAATCTCCTTGCTTTTACAACTAGGGCTTGCTCATCAAGCAAGCTTTATTTTTAAAACTAAAAGAAGATAACATCTAACACCTAAGAAAGCAGGAAAAGCAGGAAATGCCAACTATTACATTTTATCTTCTTTCTCTTCTTCAAAGAATAGATAAGAATCGTTCCAAGAATAGAAAGAAAGCGGAAAGAAAGCTTCTAGAAGAAAACTGATTTAAATCTCGATCACATCTGCCCAAAACTTGGAAATTGTGTCCCTATCAGGTGCATGAATACCATCAATAGCAAATTTTTTATTTTCTAAGATTTCTTCACCATCTACAATTGATCTCAGGAAATCTTCAACCTCATTGGCTGCTTTTTCGAACTTTGCTGACATCATGGAAACGTGACTTGGTAGAGTCTTATGTTTTTATTTCATCCATTTTAGTGCAATCTTCTTGCTATATTTCTCCTTATGCATGTCCCATATTCTTCCAAATTTTGCCTTAGAGATAGTCACACTTTCATGCCAAGGTGGAATTGAGAAGCATTTCTTAATCATGTCAGGTTTCAAACTGCAGATCACTCTGCCATCTACTGACTGAATCTCCCATGTCGCTGAATTGTAATGCGTGATGCAAGCAATTAAAAATTCAAGACTCTGAACTGAAATAGGAATTGATGTTGCTGCGAGGAGTCCAAAGTGTCCTAGGTTTCTAATTGTAGTGTTACCTGCGCTCTCCAAAGCATGCAGGTCGAACACTGACTTGATGTGATGAGAGTTCGTCTTAGTTGTTTTGATGAAGTCATGGTAGAGAGCTGATTTGGTCTTGAAATCATTGGGAGTGTATTCCATTATGAAAAACTTGAAGAATGACTATAAACTCGCCTAGGTTCAGACAAGTTTTGAGTAACTTACTATTTTTAGAATGCTAGGTTTTTTTTCTTCAAATGGACAATTTTTTTGAAATTTTTGTAAGATATGGGTTTTGCTTAGAATTTCGTTGCAAGACAACCCAGATCATCTATTTTTGAAAATTTTGAGTGTAGACTGAAAAAGCAATAAACCCTAATTTCTTCAATTTTTCACGAAAAAAGTTGGCACCTGGGTTTTGTTCAAAAGGCAATTTGAAATGAACCTGGGCAGTTGATCAGATTTGAAAAAACATCGAGGGCTGATTGAAAAAGCAACAAACCCTAGAATCTGAAATTTTCTTGAAAAAAGTTGTGATCTGTTTTTTCTTTAGAAGAATGTTTCTAGAGGACCCAGATGATCAAAATTTGAAAACTCTGATGATTTCACTGACATGCAAGGAAAAAGCAACTACTGCAACTTGAGAAATTTCTTCCAAAATTCTTCAGAATGAAGACCCAGATGGCTGAAAATTAAAACCCTTGACCTTCTTCAAAAATTTGATGTTTTGGATGAAAAAAGCATTAAAAACAAAGGTCTTATGTTGTTGGTCTGGAAATTAATGGAGAAATTCTTAAAAATGAACAGCCTTGAGCTCTTGAATCTTGAAATAAAAACTTCAAAGTTACTGCTCCTCTTCAACTTGGACGCCATCTGCAAAGAATAATGAATTTTGAATGATAAAAGCCTCTTAAATAAGCTCTAGGCTTGAGATAACTCTGCTTTCTTTTTGCTTTTATCTTCAAAACCCAAAAATTTGCCTATTCATTGAACTTGTACATTCATATTCATCTTGCAGTTTTAAAAATTTGAAATTTTTGACTAAGGCATGGTATTTTGGGCGCCCCTCTTGGCTAGAGGCACTGACTTTTCCCAGACTTAACCATTTTTTTGAGTTTTTCAACTTTTCTCAACTTTGAAACCCTACTTTGATTTTGATCTCTAGCTTCCAGGTTGATTCAACGAACGAGGTAAATGTTTCATCACGAAGCCTGATCGAATCTGAGAAGATCATCCTGGAGGCACCTTCCGCTAAAACTTTCGTTTGATCCTTCAAAATCATGGATGCCTATCTCCTTCTAGGGCACCCAACCTTCACAATGTTAGCTATTTTTGTGTTCTTCATTTTCTCCATTTCCCTTTGATCTTCTGATGAATCCTCGATTCCGGGAGCTACATTGATCCAATCAACTGACCGTCTGCTTCATTGGATAACTTGGTTGAATCTGAAGAGATGATCTTGGAGACTGTATCTGCAAATTCCATCATTTCAAGCTTCAAATCTTGGGTTCCTATTCTCTCCAGGGGCACACATGTTCATCAAACTTAACCATTTTTTATGTTTCTTCATCAACTCCTCTCCTTCAGATGATCTTGTCATTTCAGATGTTCTAGAGCTCGGATGGATTGATGGCTAAACTCATTATAGAGCTGAGAAGATTTTGAGAGGGGTCTTTTGGGAGTGTTATCTCCTGAAAGTTGAATCTGAGGCATCAAAAACTTGGGTGCCCCTGGCAAGCTGGGGCGCCCAAATTCACCAGAGTTAGAATATTTTTCCATAACTTTCACCTTTGCTTTTGAATTTTGACATTTATCTCTTTTTCTCCTTCTATTCAGCCCTCGACATCTGATGAATTTCAACTCAAATTGACGAGCTGAAGGTTGCATTGGAAAGTTGGTTCGAATCTGAAGAAATACTGGGGGAACCTTTGGAAAATTCATTTGTTGAAGCCCTCAAAATCTTAGGTTCCTTTCTCCTTTTGGAGCACCCAACTCCTCCAGACTTGGCCATTTTTCATCAAATTTCATCTTCAAACTTGAACTTTCATTTTACACCTTCAGCTTGATCTGGATTTTCTGGAGATTGACAAGTTTGACGATATGACGAAGACATCCGTTGTGAAGCTGAGTGAATCTCCAAGAGATTGAGCTCTTTTGCAAACCCTAACTGCTAAGTTTGACCTTTCAAAAGATTGGGCGCCCCTGGGCACTTGGGGCAGCGAAAGTTCCCAGACTTAGAATTTTTTTAGTGATTTCCATGATTTGCATTTTGTCTTCTAGTTGAAACCTCTCCATTTGATCTCGAATTCTGGGTGATTGGATGATCTGATGATTGCATTGATGGAGTCACTACAAAGCTAGGAGGAATCTAAACAACTTTTCCTGGAAGCACGAACCTTAATTTCATCATCTGATGCCCTTAAAAGTTGGGTGCCTATCTCCTTCTGGGGCGCCCATGGCTGGCAGACTTAGTCATTTTTTGCAAATTTCAAGTCCTTTCTTCGTTCTTCGTTCCTCGTGCATGCTCACCATCCCATCTTCTATTCAGTGTTTGCGTGTTGAATCTAACGCCTGACAGTTGACTAGCCTCCATTGATGACTTTTGGAGCTCTTGAAATTCTTTTTGAAATTGAAAAAGCATAATAGACCCACTAGGGAAAAACTGATCGTTTCATGATTCTGATTGCACCAGCCTGATGAGGAATTATTTTGAGCCAATTAAAATTAGTTTGAACCCTAGCGGACAAACTTTCTATTTTTAGAAAATTTTGCCAACATTCGTTTTGAAAGAAACCCAAAAAAACCCAAAAAAGTTACTATTTTTAGAAAATTTCTAAAAATAGCATTTTTCCTAAAAAGTAGGGATGAAAAACTGAGATCTGGATTTTGTAGACTTGGTCACTCTGAGTAGACCAAATCGTCAGATTTTGGAAATTTCAAGTTTTTACCCCTCATGCAAGAAATGCATATCGAAATTTTGACCTTTTTGACAAATTTGACAAGACTTTTACTCACTTCTTCAAAATGCCTAAGTGTAGCAAATTTTTTAATTTGGGGTACAACATAAAACAGGGCTATAAAATGTATCTTCATTGGCTATGGTGGTGGTGTTAAAGGAAACAAGATGTGGTACCACATGGATGAGAGATTTTTATATAGAAAAGTATTATATTTAGAGAAGTTAAGTCTTCTTTCACAATATTACAACTAGAGAAGGATGGAAATAAATATTTGATTCAAGTAACCCCAAAGATAAAGAAGGTTGAAACAAAAGCCCATGAAGGAATTAAAGAGGAAGAGAGTTCAAATAGTTCTAAAGAAGAGATCTAGAACCTCCACCTTCGTCATTAAGGAGGTCCACTTAGCAAAGAAATCAACTAAAAAGGTAAACTTCCTTTGATTGGAGATGTATTTTTTATTTGATTACTAATATTGATGAGCCTAGTACTATAAAGGAGGCTATGGGTATTGTTGTGTGGTCTCACAACATGCCCTAAGAATGTAAGGCTTGGGGACCCAAATTAAAAAAAAAATGCTTATGGCAGGCGTTGGTTGGCTAAGGATCACCAGGGGAGAAAATGTTAACGTAGAAATATTTAAAATAATTCATGGAAGAAGGTACTGGGTGTTAAATATACAGGGCACCAGGACACCGAGTTGATTAAAATGTTTAACTGGAGTTTGGTAAGTTGTTGCATTCCCCGAGAGATATAAAAGTTTCAGTGGTAATCGGAATCGAGGTGAGTTTTGTTCCGGTAAAGCTGAAATATGTCGGGTATCGGGTAAAGGATGCATTGGTGCTGAAGTGTTAAAGTTGATTGTTTAATATTTGCTTGAATGCCTAAGATGCCCGGTAGCCCACCCAAAGTGATAATTACACGAGAATGTATTAGAAGCGTGTTATATATGACTTGTTTTAAGAATTGATTTATTAATGATGGTTTTCTATTGGTGAGAGTTATTAATATTTTTTAAAAGGGATTAATATATGGAATTTTATGTAGGATAAATAGTTTGTTGGAAAGTGTTTTGGTATGGATGGTTAGGAAAATTTGGGTTGCAAGTAGATCTGATGATGTTACCAGGTTTGGTGGCACACTCTAAAAGCTCATGCGAGAACAAAGTTTGTCACGAAGAAACACTGGCAATCGAGAGACTGGGGACTTGGGTATTACACATGTGACAAATGAGGGTGCCTAGCTCTAGGGTGATTTACTTCTGGGTGTTTTAGCCTGAAGCCCGAACTTGAATGTAGGAACAAAAGTGTTAGTGGATTTGAATAACTAGTTCCACCTGATCAGTTTGAATATATAGCAAAGGAAGTTACTACATTTTGTTTGAAAAATTTGTTCAATCCAGTTTCACTTTCTAATTGAATTTTAAAGACATAAGTCTGAAGGTTTCAAAGTGTTGAAGGTCAAAGTCTGTTGACTTATTTAGAAGTTCTCTTGCCAATTGTCATATGCCACATGCTTTGTTGTGATTCATCCCTTGGATTCCCTCTCATGTGTTGATTGAATTTACCAAGTTTCTTGTTCTTATAAAAGGTTGATAGCTGCTTCATTTGAAGTTAAGTTCAAAATTTGTGGATGTTGGAGAATTTTTTTTTTTTAAGTTTTATTCTTTTTCCTATTTTTTGTTCCATTCCAGAATAAAAAATTGTTTCATTAAAAGTTAACTAATATCAGAGCCATTTTCAAAGCTATTTCCTGATATGAAATCTTACATAGCTGATTGTTTGTTCCTATTGGACAAGACTATGTGTTGCACCATTTAAGGGTGCATACTGACACTATCTAGTGGCAAATGATCCCCCTTTCTTTAAACTCTTGCAGCGTTTTATGCCTAGTTGTAAAGCAATTTGGTGACATGTATGGAATGGTTTGCTTTGGTTTAGTTATTTCTTGAGGCATGCGTGGATAATACTTGGGAGAAATTTTACTTTTCAATAATTTTTTATGCTTTATTTTAGAATAGATGCTTTATATTCTAGAAAATGTTCCAAAAATGATAAATGCATGAAGTTTTATTACAAATATTTTGATTCCATGAAGTTTTTGGATGCTTAATGCTAAATCTACTTGAATGTATGCAAGTTAATTTGAGTTTCATGAAATATTATTCCAAATTCTTTGATTTCATGAAGTTATTGAGTGACATTTGAATGACCTGACTGAGATTATGTTTCTATCTTTTGGATACCGACCAATACTTAATGATAGTTTACCCCTCATGTTTAATAGAAAAATCACAACAAACCCTGAGTGAACCTAGTGTGTCAAGACTTGACATAAACAAGCCTTGGGATCAAACTGAGTTTTCCTTAGATTTAGGTTTCCTAGTGGAGTCTTTCAAGAGAGGTAGGTTCCCACGGTCCTCTGTGAGAATTTATCTAATTGTTGGTGTGCGTATAGCATCCGTGTCCACAAGTATGTATTTGTAGTGTTGGAAATTGTCACCCTTAACAATTTCACATTATGTTTTGCCCCCCTAATTTATTGGAATTAATTAAGCTCCTAATTTTTACTGTTTTCCAAAGGATTACAAGCATTGAATAAATGCATCTAATTATTATTTTAAAGCATCTTAGAAATTTGGGCCAAGACTCATTCACCCATGGAAAAATGGGCCCCCTTCTTAGCCAGGACCCAAATTTAAATATGTTGTTGGTGGCATTTTAACATCCAAAATTCAAATATCAAGTGTCAGCTTTTGGAATCTAATCTTCGGAAAGTTGGAACAATTGCATATAAATACCTAGTTATTGCATCATTTCAAATATAGCAAGATATAACATAAAATCTATTGGAAAAATTATGATCAAGAGCACTATTAAGCAAGTCAAGAGCAGTATTTTAGAGCTTTATTGCAACAATTCAAGATTCTAACATCATGTCAAATTCTATGTGAGTTTATGTGTGTTCATGTTCATGTTTTGTGAAGGCTAAGCCTTGTTGTATGTATCCAAAGCATTCAAGCATTCAAGAAAAGCAAGATCCAAATCCTTGAGGTGATGTGTATGACTTCAGTCCTTCAAGGAATCCATTGAATGGTGGTGAGTTGCAACACTTTGTGATTTCATCATTCCTTCCTTTTTATTATCATTTATCCATTGATATTTACTATTGTGGAAAGTGGAAATACTCACTTGGGGTTTGACTAAGGCAAGACCCTAAGTGGCCCAACATTTTCTTCCTCTTTGAATGTGTACATTATAGGTTTGAAGAGGATCAAGGAAATATTGAAGGAAAATTCTTCATTGTTGCATTGAAATCCCTAAAAGTTGTCAAGCTATAGAAACTCAATTACATAATTCATTGATGAAATTCTAAAAATTATATGACCAAGAATCAAAATCTTAGATCCAACATCAGAGGATTGTAAAAGCAGTTTTAGGACCTCTCATCAAAGACCCATTTTCCCAAGGGTGACTGAGTCTCTCTGCACATGCCAAATCCTGCTTTTGGTGATATGTACATATCATCTAGCACTTCCCAGATCCACTTGTAATTTATAGTTTCAATCTATCCAACATCTTTAGAATATTACATTTTTAATATTTGGTCATATAATTCAATTAGCTTATCATTCCAAATTGTTTTCAATTCATTTCTAAGACTCAAAAGGATCAGATCCAGGTCTAATTAGCTCACCTTTGAGGTTGAAATTCAAACTATGCACCTTGTGGATTTGTATCCTAATAAAAAACCCTTAGAAAAGTGGAATTGATATTAGGTTCTTTGCATTTAGAACCTCAACCATCACCCTCTTCCATTTCTCCATGGTTCATTTTGGTGAACCTAATGTGATATATCATAACTTTTTAATTTGGTAGTCTTTCAAACCCTCCATCTAGGTTTTGTATTATTTTGTCTTGCTTTTCTCATTTAGAGTTTCATATTTGCATCATAAAAAAGTCATAAAAACTCAGAAATATTGCATCCATATGCCATCATAGCTTGCATTAGGGTGTGTTTCAGTCATTTAGATAAGATTTTCATTCCAAAATTGCGTTCAAAAAGTGTCATTTTATTTCAAAATTGTCATACATTTGCATTTGCATTACATTGGAAAATTTTGAAAAAATAATCACTGTCAAACCTATTTGCAAATAGGAATAGTAACCTTAAACAATAACTTACAAATTTAGTTTTTCAGTTTTCAAAACCCTGAACAAAGACCCATTCGCCCTTGGGAAACCCTGTCCTTGTATAGGTGCATCAATAATCTTTTACAAACTTGTTTGTTTTTGTTTGCACTTGCATATCTCAGTTTGAAATTCATAATTGCATATTTTAAGGCATTTTGCATTTAGTTCATTTGGTGAAAGAAAGTGCATTATTTGTGTTAAAAATTTGGCATTCAAAAAATTTATCATTTACAAGTCTTTTGCATATTAGAATTAGTCAATTATTACATTTTAGATTTGAAGTTTACATTCAAAATTTGTTCAAAAATCTTTAACATCATTGCATACTTACATTTTACATCAAATTGGGATACATTAACCAAATTCTAGAAATTTATTTACTGTTTCAACTGTTTGCAAGTAGAATCAAAATACTTAAATAGTGTAGTACACAGTCAAAATTTAAACTTTTAGAACCCCTAACTAGGACCTAGATTCCCTTGGGAAAATTTGTCCTATTACCTAGGCATCAATCAACTTTTTGTGACAAAATTCTCTCAAATTTCTTGTTCAGAGTTGCTATTCTTCACCTATGTTTTTAACAATCTGAACCTCATTGCCAAATGGATATGTGTTTTGGTAAAATTTGGATGTCCTTGAAAACTTTGGTTGATGTTTCAAGTTGTGTGTTTGGTGATGACCCTAATTTTGATAATGAGAATCATGATAATCCATCTCCTATTTCAAGTCTTTTTGATGTAATAGGTCAAGATGAAGATAACATTCATGAATTCATACAAAATTCCCCACACAACCTTGAGAATAATGTAACCTTTTATCCTTCAATGCAAAGGCCTAATACTCCATACCAACAACATCCTACCATACCACCACTTGAAATGCTCACTATTTTACAACTTGAAAAAAAGTCACAAAGCATACCTCAACCAATGCACATGGAAGCACCTATCAAAAACAATCACAAGGAAATTACATAAACCAAACCTTCATCATATGAGAAAAAGGTTACAAATACACCCATTGACTTGGAAGAAACTTATGGACAAGGCTTTATGATCTTGAATAAGCAAGGAAGTGACATTAAGAATGAACATGAAGTCCACTCTCTTTAGGAACAAAAACCATCTGAAGATACTAAAGGTTAGGTTACTAAGATCCTCCACCTTCACATAAAATAGTCAACAAACCAAATAAAATAAACCTTATAAACTTAAGAAGTTACCTTTTTTTTGCATTCTATAACCAAGACTAAACAAGCCTTATAAACACTTCTCAACCTAGGACTTATCACATTACCACCTATCCGTGAATGAGATGATAAGAAAAGAAAGAGTACAAAAATGTCTTATTGTGTGTATCATAAAACACTTGGACATCTTACTGAAGAATGTTGTGCTTTAAAGAAGAAATTGAGAGAGTTTGATCCTTATGGCCCGATCAAATTGAATGCATAATCTGTTAACTTTCATTGTTCTTTGCTCCTTTCCATGTGGTATTTGTAGTATCATAACATATTCACCACCATTCATGAGGGTATAAACTAGGATTTATGTAATCATCTTTTATTTTACAAGGAGCGACATATCTTAATCCATTTGGCTCATCTTTGTCCCTACACGAGGGGCAAGGGGTTAGGTAGCCTTCTCCTAGGAGTATTCCTTTTAGAAAGGGATCCCTTTATCTCCTTAAAAAGTTAGTGTAGCAAGTACACTAACCTTTTAAAGGGGGGCATATAGTCCCCCTCTCATTGTTTGCATAGGAAATGGTCCCTTATTAGTGATGATAACATACATCTCCTACAAAGTGTGACCTTGTAAACCAAAGTGTGGCCTTCTAAATCCATGCGATGTGTCTCCTTTTTGGTGATATTGGACTTGATGTCCCATAAGTGTGTGACCTTTCTTGGAATATGATGTTCCCCTTAGTGGTGATGCTATGGTTGGTATGCCCTAAGGTGTGATATTTTATTCCTCAACTAGTCCTCTCTTGGTGGTGATATTGTGTGTGATGTTCCCTAAGGTGTGACCTTTATTTATTAAGTAAAGATTCTTTAATTGTTACCTTTTGTGGTGATGTTATTACAACATCTCTTGACACTTTAAAACCTTATCATATTCATCCCCTGTGACGTCAAACCTTTTCATATTCATGGAACATATTATAAGACAACTTTCTAGCCATGTGAAAACCTTTTTATTTCATAGAACCTAGCATAATATAGCTTGTCATCCATGTGTAGCTTATTTTGCTTCACTTTGTTTACAGGGGCTAAAATTAGTGTAGCATTGACATAGCATCTTGTGGCACCTTATCAAGGTTATCAGGGAGTACAACTCTTGGTATGGTTGTTATGGTCATACCTTGTAGACCTAGTGTGTGCCTCTCATTTTACCTTGTCTTGGGGGCTTACCTAGTGAATATTAGACTTCACTACCTCATGTGTCTCCCGATTTGTGATTCACCTAGCAAATGTCGATCTTTTCTATTGTGTGAGTCATGCACGCCTATTAACATGACCACCTAGCATAATACAACTTGATTTACAATGGATACATGTGTTCCATACATGATGTGTACGACTTTAGTCCTCATGGAGCTTTTTTTTCTTTATTTGATGGATGTCATTTGGTATTAGATGATTTGAGATTGAGGTCTCTTTTCCTTATTGACTCGAATCTTTTAGTACTAACCCTGTGTTTCTTTGCATTTGTATTCTTCATGTTTACATCGTGTTTGTTTTCATTTCATCGCCATCTTTATGTTCCATGGTATCATGTGTGTTTTTATCGTGTTTGCTTTGTGTTTTCTAAAATGTATGTGGTCTTTCTACATTTAATACATGTGTTCCTTTGTGCTTATGTTGGTTTTCCATGGGATCTTGGATCCTAGGGGCTTGGTCATCTCCCTTGATCATTAGTCATCCTATCTCTTCAAAATTTATACATTTGAACCCCTATTTCTCTACTTTAGTGTGAGTCTGAGCGTAAGTTCATACTCACTGAAGTGGGGGCTAAATATAGTGTCAAAAATTATCACCCTTAACAATTTAACATTATGCTTTGGCCTCCATAATTTAATAGACTTAATTAAGCTCCTAATTTTCCAAATTATGCATTCCAAAGCCTAATTTTTACCATTTTCCGAAGGATTACAAGCATTGAATAAATGCATCTAATTGTTATTTTGCTCCCAACTAAGCGTGTCCTAGAAATTTGGGCCAGGACCCATTCACCCATGGGTGAATGGGTCACCCTTCTTAGTTGAGACCCAAATTTAAATATGTTGTTAGTGGTATTTTAACATCCAAAATTCAAATATCAAGTGCCAGCTTTTGGAATCTAATTTTTGGGAAATTAGAACAATTGCATATAAATACCTAGTTATTGCATCATTTCAAATCTAACAAGATATAACATGAAATCTATTGGAAAAATTATGATCAAGAGCACTATTGAGCAAGTCAAGAGCAGTATTTTAGAGCTTTATTGTAGCAATTCAAGATCCTAACATCATGTCAAATTCTATGTGAGTTTATATGAGTTTATGTTCATGTTTTGTGAAGGATAACCCTTGTTGTAGGTCTCCAAAGCATTCAAGCACAGCAAGATCCAAATCCTTGAGGTGATGTGTATGACTTCAGTTCTTCAAGGAAGCCATTGAAGGGTGGTGAGTTGCAACACCTTGTGATTTCATCCTTCATTTCTATTATCATTTATCCATTGAAAATTTCCATTGTGAAAATTGGAGACACTTACTTAGGTTTTGACTGAGGAAAGCCCCTAAATGGCCCAACATTCTCTTCCTCTTTGAATATGTAGGTTATAGGTTTAAAAAGGATCAAGGAAATATTGAAGACAAATTCTCCATTGTTGTATTTAAAGCCCTAAAATTTGTCAAGCTACGAAAACTCAACTACAAAATTCATTGACATTCTAACAATTTTACAACTGAGAATCAGAAGCTTAGATCCAACATTAAAGGATTGTAAAAGCAACTTTAGGACCCCTCATCAAAGACCCATTTTCCCAAGGGTGATTGAGTCCCTATGCACATGCCAGATCCCGCTTTTGGTGATAGGTACATATCATTTGACACTTCCAAAATCCACCTGCAATTTATAGTTTCAATCTATGTATCTTCAGAATATTGCATTTTTAATATTAGGTCATATAGTTCAATTAGGTTAATCATTCAAAATTATTTAATTCATTTCTAAGACTCAAAAAGATCAAATCCAGGTCTGATTGGCTCACCTTTGAGGTTGAAAATCAATCTATGCACCTTGTGGATTTGCATCCTAGTGAAACACCCTTAGAAAAGTGGAATTGATACTAGGTTCTTTTCATTTAGAACCCATCCATCACCCTCTTCCATTTCTCTACGTTTCAATATGATGCAGATTTCTAGAAAGTGACCATGGATGAGGAGGTGGTTTCTTTAAAGAAAAATAACACATGGAACATAGTATATTTTCCTAATGGATGAAAGCTTGTTGGATGAAAATGGATGTTCAAAAGAAAAATAGGGTATGATGGTAATGTTGAGAAGTACAAGGAAAGATTAGTTGTGAAGGGTTATTCCCATGTTGAGGGAATAGATGTTGATATTTTCTCTCTAATAAAAAAGCTAACAACCATTCAATTTTATTATCTCTTGCTATAACGTATATTCTTGAGGTTGAGAAAATGAATGTGAAGAAAACATTCCTTCATGGTGATTTGGAGGAAGAGATTTATATAACACATTCAAATCACTACATTGAGAAAGGTAGAGAATATTTGTTCTATAAGTTGAAAAATTATTTGTATGGTCTTAAACAGCCTCCTAGGACGTGGTACCAAAATTTTGATTCTTTTATTTTAATTTTGGGATTTTTTGGATTAAAATTGGATCATTTCATCTACTATAACAAGAACCATGATCGTATTCTCATTATTGCATTATATGTTGATGATATATTATTCTCAGTAATGGGAAAGTTTTGATTTATGATTTGAAGTCTCATATTTCAACATAATTTGAGATGGAAGACTTAAGGGTAGTCAGGTATATCTTAGGGATGGAGATCAAAAGAGATAGAGTGAATAGAAAAAAATAGTTGGGCTAGAGTGAGTATGTGAACTTAGTGTTGGAGATGTTTAATATGATAGATTGTAGGTCATTGTGTGTTCTTGTTGTGATGGGGAAAAATTTATCAATTGAGCAGTTTTTAATTTATCCTAGTGAGATTGAGGATATGAGAAAAGTACCTTATGATAGTTTATTCGGGAGTTTGATGCATGTTATAACACCCCACCGCACAAACCCCAAAGGAACTAATAAAGACGCAACAATTTTTTTTTTTTAAAACATATTAAATGTATTTAAGTATTCCAACATTACAATGTTCTAAGTTGCACAACTAAATCCCTTGGGGTACACGAGGTGGCATTATACAATAACCCATAACAAAGATAATAGATTAAACAATTACGTAAAACCATCCATTCTCACATCACCATTTAAAAATTCATTAACAATAACCATATTAATAAAAGTAATCCATATTAAACCATATATGTAAAACATAAATGAATTAATCATAAAGATAACAAATATATATACATTTCGACAGATACAACACAACATAATCAATAACCACAAAAGATAGTTCTCAATGATTACAAGGCCTGAATATACATTATATCAATATGATATTACAACATAATGAACATATAACAAATTACATCAAGATCCTCCCAACACACGTGGGAGTAGATACATCAACAAATAAATTACATCTGAAGTATGTACATACATCTGGTACATAAGAACACTGGATCAACAACATCTACCAAAACCTTGCAATAAAAGATACAACTACAACCAAAGGGAACCCAACGGGGTGCGAAGCATGTTCCAACCAACCACCCCCGTGCTGGGAGTTAACAAGGAAGGATCCCTGACCAAGCACATCAACAGTAACACAAAACTAACTCCATACCAGATAACATAACATCAAAAGACCACATAGAAACTAAACCACAATAAATCACCAAAAGACATAACAACATACCACTTTTGAAACATAACATTAAATCACTTTACAGATGATACAATAGTAACTCATATAAACACATCATCAATAAGTTTCAAGACATAATATCAAAGGACTACTTCAAGAGGACCTCAATAAAAACAACTCAAATAGAATGTTAGAGGAGAGTGTCATCGCATGGTTTCACATGGATTATCTAAACAACCTATCACAAGGTGCCGCTTCCATCTCTACATGGATTATCTTGATAACCTAGTTCAAGGTGCCGCCTCCATCTATGGTTCTCCTGACAGCCTATCTCAAGGCGCCGCTCCATAGGGCTACTCATGCGGAATCGTTAATCTTTCATGAAGACAAGGCAACGATCTTGCCAACCACGGCCTTCTCGGTCCCCTTTAGTCTGTGATAGCACTAACAGACGGATGAGGCATCACAATTATCTTGTTAATATTTAAACCCCACCCATGATTTATTACTTAGATTATCACTGATTACTCTAACTCTAGGTGGGTTACCCTGACAGCCCCTTTGTGCGCCGCCCCCCACTAGAGCCACTCTCTCTAGACACTCAAACACAAAATACCCAACACAAAAAGGATTGTTCCACAAGAAATATTGAACCAATCACATGGATCCTCTGCGAGGCATAACCATCTCGCCAGCACATATGAACACATCCACAACATGGTACAATCCAAGTGCAAACTAAATCACAACCATGGTCAAACATAGGTCAAACATCAAAATATGAGATCACAACTAACATCAGTATCCCACCTTTGGAAGCCCTTAACAATAACTTAAGTTCCTACGAAAGATAAGATAAATCTAGGGTTTTCCCATACGACACAATAAAACAATGAAGAGAATACCACAATAGACTTAACGAATAATCTCAAGAACAACAATTACGTGTAATCAACGCTATATTAAACATTTCCAATACACAATAACTCCAACAAATAAATACATCGATTACCCAAGAAAACTCTATTTTATTTAAAATACATAATTTATTTCTAATTAACACAAATTCACTATAGCACTACAAAGTTATATAATTTTTCCCCATAAACACAGCATGCAAAATTCCACCTTTATTTGCATATATATATATATAATAAAACATATATATCAAAACATGTATTTAAATCATCTTTTTAAGTCACATTATAAAAATTAACCTACTAATCCTTTGCAATTAACAATATATATATATATATATATAAATTACATTTATGTAATAAAATATACCTACTTCATTTTATAAAATTCTCATAAACACTATCTGTAATATAAAATAGTCCGTGTATATATATATATATAAACTAAATGTTAATTAAAAATCGAATTATAAATAAGACGAAATAAAAATAAAAATAAATTAAAACTTTGAATATTGCCCACCGCAGTTATGGGTACTGCGCACCTCCTAAGGGGAGGCCACAATCCCCACAGACTGCGTACCACAGTCGTGGGTACTGCATGTACCTCCCAATGGGAGGTGCACAGTACCACAGGTGGGTGGTACGGCTTCGACCGTCCACTCACCCCAACATAAATTTTTTTATTTTTATATATTTTTTTTCTTTTATTTTTTATTTTATATTAAAATCTTTCAAAAAGAAAGATCACAAATTTCAACAAAAATGTATACAAATATTTATATATAAATATATTTTTATTTCTTCAGAAATCAAAACATCACATATATTTATATGTATTTTATTTTTAAATACCCAGAACAAGATGTTATATATATATATATATATATATATATATCAAGAACTCAAACAAGTATATAAACAAATTGGTTTTCATAATAGATTCAATATAAATTTGGGCATGCAAATACAATCCAGTAATAAAATGATTTTCACCTCAAACAATAATTTCATAGTTAAATTATATTGAAGAAATTCCAAAAAGGATTTTCACTATAGTTTTTCTACAGAAAATTTCAAACGTTTATAACAACCAACTTCAAATCACAAAAACTTCTTTCAAAGAAAACATAGAGAAATTGATTTTAAAAAACACAGCAACCAAATTTTGTTTATGGAACAATAAAATAATAATAACTTAAAAGAAGAAAACCTGGAGTCCTTCGTTTGATGTAGGATCCCTTTTGTAGCCTTCTCTCGATTTCCTGCCTGCAGCTCTCTTTTCAATCTATCTTTCTTCAAAACAATTCTTTTACCCAGAAAACACAAAAAACTATTTTTTATTTTTTATTTTTTTTTACAGACCAAAACAACAGAAAAACTCCCCTCCCTCTAAAAAACTCTCTCATAAAAATAATAAATCAAAATCAATAAAGCTCTTCAGCTTTTTCCTCAAAAATCCTCTTTACTCATTGGTCCTTTCTCCAGCTTTCAAAAGCACACACTTATCTACAATTTTTAATTAAAAATTAATTAATTCCACATGATATTATCCTCAGCTTTATTTCTAATTTATTATCAAGAAACAAGATAATATATAATTATCTTCATTCTAATTTAAATTAATTTCTTGCACTTTTAATTATTTAAATAACTTTTTTAATTACAATATATTTAAAATTCAACATTTAACTAACTCACAATTAATTTAAGCAACAAGATCACATTAGTTAATCTTATAACATAAGATTAATTAAATAACTACTAACCATCAATAAAATAATAATAAGCAATCAAACTACACAACGACAAGGACAAAACCTCAGTCATGACACAACAACTAATAACAGGACGACGGACTTGGGATGGGGACACTTCCAAATCAACTCCCTTTTTCAACTTTTTACCCATTGGGTTAATTTAATGCTCGCCCTATCTTGCCGAAGCAGGTGGAATCGAGACTTTATACCTGCAATTCCTGCATACCAATAAACGTCAAGTAACACATATATATATAATTGAAAACATGATATCGTGAGAAGGAATTACAGCGTAGCAAGGCACTCGTAAACGAGTGGTGCTACACTGTCCTCTCACCACATCTATTCTAACAATTACAATATCAATGATGAAATAACATTTCTAAACTAACTAATCATATGATAACATGATTACTTATCTACTACATCATAATATAATACTGAACCCAATTAACATCATCGTAGAATCATAACATCAACATATATAATACTAAGGAAAAACCATTGCATAATCAAATAATCTAAATACCACATAAAGTATCATAAATCATAATAATAATGTCAATTGTAGCAGTCAACTAAACTATGCATCCACACACACCAAGCCGGTGAACTAATCACCATCACAAACCAGTATCACACTAACACATAAGAGTAACAAATAGTAGCAAAGAGTATCAACAACATGGGGGTATTACACATGCTATGGTTTGGACAAGACCAAACATTGCCCAAGTAGTGGAAGCCCTTAGCCAATTTATAACTAATCTTAGATGAGTACATTGGGATGCAGATGCAATGAAGATGGTATTCATGTGTTTGAGGGATAAATCTATGTATCCCTTATGTTGTCATGGTTATCTTATAAGGGACAAGTATTATTTTTACATTCATGAATTTTTGGATTTACATTGAGTTATATATATTAATAGTAGAAGATCCACTAGTGGATATGTTTTCACTATGTTTGGTGGTATAATTAGTTACATGAGTAAGCAACATTTTGTGGTTTTTGTTTCCACTACATGGAAGAAACTCATGCTTGTAAGGAATTCATATGGCTTAAGATATTGTGTTCAAATATTAGGCTAGAAGCAAGAGTTGTGGTTCATTGTGATAGTCAGAGTACCATAGTCTTACACAGAACCCAACCTTTCATGCAAGGAAAAAGAATATTCATGTCCAGTACCATTTTTTTCATGTTATGGTAGAGGATGGGAGAGCGATGTTGGAAAAATTTAACACTTTCAAGAATGTTGCAAATGCAGTAACAAATCTAGCGAGCATTGAAAGTTTTAGGTGGTACTATGAGTCTATGGGGCCTTTTAACCCCTATAAATTAGATAAAAGGTGTTGATACCCCCTTTTCTTTTGCAAGGTGTTTGAAATGTGGGAGAATATTAGGAAATATTTCCTAACCTTGCTCATAATGTTAATATTATAAAAGATGTGATGTTCGAATATAAATGGAGAAACTCAATTTCTAGGCTATAGGTTATTTATGACCAAAATAAAAATGATTGGTTGTACAATACCACATACAAGGGTTATTATTGTGTAGATCTCTTAGATTAATTTAGTTTTAAAATAAGGGTCCAATTGACCCACTAGATAAAAATTTATGGCATGTTGAAGTTTACATATGGAATGTAAAAATTTGTTGAATGTATTAAAGAGTTGTAAATGGGAGTTGCACTTGTTGACTAGCTTATGGTGTGTGTTATGAGACATCATAAGGCATATCCAATTGTGGAATAGTTTGGGTGCCACTTTTGGGAAATTTTATCTCATGGGCTTCTAAATACCATTTTATGATTTCAAGTTTTGTATCTCCTATATATTAAATGCTTGAAATGGAGACACTATGAAGAGTTTGTAGATACTATTAAGCTTTAATAATTTATCTAGATCTCTAGTTGGTGATGTAGTGTAGGAAATTATATACCTTTACAATTTCACACTATGTTTGGGTCCCTTAATTTATTGGAATTAATTAAGCTTCTGATTTATCAAATTATGCATTCCAAAGCCTTATTTTTATCTTTTTTGAAAGGGGAACCGATATTTAATTAATGTATTTAATATTTTACTCACCATAGAATATGTGTGTGTTGGAATTATAGGCCACCCCTTTAAGTCTTAAGACCCATTTTTAAATATGTTTCTGGCAATATTTTAATGATTCAAATTCAATTTGCAATTGTGGGATTTTGGAATCTAATTTTCAAGAAATTAGATAAACACCTATAAATACAGTCTTTTATCATTTAAAATATAACACCTAGCAAGAAATATAATCAAGACTTCCTATGAGAAAATATTATTGTCAAGACCATTCAAGAGTAGATTTAACAATCATTTGTTGCATCAAATCAATATCCTAACATCATGTTCAAGCTTATGTGTGTTCATGTCATCTTGTGAAGGTTAATATGCATTGTTGATCCTAAAGCATCCAAGCATTTAAAGTATCCAAATCCATCAAGCAAAGCAAGATCAAGTTCCTTGGAGTGATGTGTTTATCTTCACTCCTTTAAGGGAAGCCATTAAAGAGTGGTGAGTTGTAGCAAGCAAGTGTCCATTCATCATTTCCTTCTCCTTTATTATTATATTTCTATCAAGGTTTAATTACCAAACTTGGGTTTTGACCAAGGAAAACCCCTTGTTAGACACACATGACAACTGAGAGGGAGGGTGAATCATTTTCACATTAAAACCTTAAACCCTCATTAACCATCAAACCCTTATTATCATCAGTAGAATGTAAACAAATGAAACACAAACACATTCAACACCATACACAAGAGAACACCATATTTATGTGGAAACCCCTAATTAGGGAAAACCACAATGAGGATTAGCTCAAATATATATGAATAGCAACACCGAATACAATAGGATCACTGTCGAAAGGGCCCACTATCCAAAAGAGAAGAATGATTCACAACCCAAAGGATTCACTATCCAGAAGAAAGAAGAATAGAAGAAGACTTACAGAGAGATTGACTATCTTAGAGCAACAGGAAAAATCCACATGCTACAACTCTGCACCATCTGCAACCTTTGGCTCACTTCCTCCTACAACTTCAAGCACACTGAAAAATGTAGACACCTTTTTCTCACTGCATCAAGTAGCCTTAGGCATTTAAGCTCACACTCAAATCACCACAGTTGATCACATTTTCATCACACAACACTCACACGTCTGCTACACACATATCCAACAGTTAACCTTTCTCATATATCTTCCACAACCTCAAAAACCTTCTCCATATTGACCTCAATAAAACGTATGCACCTAAAACATGCAACCACTAAATAGGTCGACACCAAACACTTTTGTAGTGGAAAGAAGTGAAGGAAGACAACAACAAGGGTTAACTAGGACCAAAATCTACACCAACACGCTTCACCACGCTTCCATAAACAACAAACAACCTCTGTAATTAGCACTAGCACACCAAGTTGACCAAACCTACACTAACACTAACAAGCGACTACATACATGCCTTTCCAGGTCTAGAAATACCATGCAGACCATATATCAACATTCCACAACATCTAAGACTATTCAACACCATTAGAATATTAAACACCACTAACGTAACCACCTAAAACTGAAGAACACATTCATTCTGTCTAACCAAACATACTGCCACAAAACACACTTTATGAATCCAAGATTTTGGAGAAGTTGAACACTACATATTCTAGGGAAAGGTAGGAATAGGAAAAATTAGCATGTTCCTAAATCCATAAGAAAAGAAACCTCAATGTAGAGAAATGCAGAGCAATCTCATTTCTCCTAGAAAACCTTCTTCACAAACAACACACTCTCAAACAAAAATTCCACTGATGCATGATCTAGAACCTAAACTCTGGATATAACACCTCTAAAACCATTTGATCATCACATCCAAACTGCGCAAGCATATCTTCAACCATAAAGAAATGTAGAGCACAACACTGAACACACCTCTACCACACTACACACTCTTTTACTCAAATCTTCTCAAAAGCACTTGGAAACCAAGTGAACCAGCTGCATCAACAATTCCACAAACACCTGCTAAACATATCTACAATATCTACAACACCTTCTCAATACCACAAACATTTCTCATCATGACCAAACTAGAGGTTGACATCAAATCACAACACTAATGCCAAGATAGTGCAATAATCACCAAAAATCTCTCTGACCATACTAAAGGTTGACATCAATGAAAACACCAACAAATCTCCAACAATATCCCCCTTTTCGTTGATGGTAACACTAGTTCTAAAAATCCATCAATCAATAGAAGAAACTCTACACCTCCAACACTCAAATATCTCTCCCCCTTACTTTAGTTTCTCCCCCTAACTGGGACATTCCTTACACTTCTACCACATTCTCAAACTTCACTCTCTATTTATTTTTCCTTCATTTTTCTCCCCCTTACTTGAGGAGTTTTTCAGACTTCAATCTCTCTCCCCCTTTGACATCAATGGCAAAGAGAAATAGCCTCTCCCTTTGACATCGACTAAAAGTTTCACTTTAGGCAACACTAGCACACTACTTTCTCTATCTCCACTTAATCCTCTTTAGGAGTACAACATATGCTCCCCCTAACTACACCAATTAAAACACACCACTACTTGCTTCCCCTGAGATGTAGCCTTCATTAGCCTAGGACCAAGAATGTATCTTGAAATGCTCCCTGGATAGATGCACACTCTTATGCATCTAATTGAAAGGAGGGGTAATAACCCCTAACTTCTGCCAGAGATACTCAAATGTATCTTTTGGAAGAGCCTTTATGGAAATGTCTGCAACTTGATCCTTTGTAGGCGCACACTCTAGCTTCACCTCATTCTCTCTGACTTTCTCTCTTAGAAAGTGATACTGGATAGAGATATTCTTTATCCTTGAATGTATTATCATTTTTTTTTAAATATTGATAGTAATTGTATTATCACACAAGATAGAAATAGGTTCATCATATGACACTTTGATATAATTCAATATCTGATTCATCCATAACACGTATCTACAACATGATATTGTTGCAATATATTCTACCTTTATAGTAGATAATGAAATTGAATCATGCTTCTTACTCAACCAAGAAACCAACCTACTTACAAGAAATAAATCACCTCCACTTGTACTTCTTTTTTCATCTACACAACCTTCCCAATTTTCACCTGTATAAGCATTCAAAGAGAAATGAGTATCCCTCGGATACCATATAAAAAATCCAGAGTGCCCTTCAAGTATATAAATATCCTTTTAGCTGTTACCACATGTGATTCTCTAGGATCTTCTTGAAATCTTGACACAAGACAGACTGCATGCATGATATCTGGTCTAGTAGTAGTAAGATATAGTATTCCACTAATCATTGATCTATACTTGCTCTAATATATCTTAGGAGATCCATAATTTTTTCTCAACTTGCAACTGGTAACCATAAGAATACACATTGGTTTAGAATCCTCCATTCCAAACTTCTTCAACATTTCCTTGACATACTTTGACTATGAAGTCAAAATGCCCCTTTTTGATTGACATATTTGTAACCCAAGGAAGAAATTCATCTCCCCAAACATTGACATCTCAAACTCTTTTTGCATATGCTCTGCAAATCTCTTACACATACCTTCATCTCCTCCAAAGATTATGTCATCAACATACACAACCACAATCAAGATCTGATCTCCCTCAACCTTGAAGTAAAGATTATTATTTGTAGTGCCCTTTTTCAATTCCTATTGCAACAAGTATATATCCAATCTTGCATACCAAGCTCTAGGAGCTTGTTTGATTCTATACAATTCCTTTTTTAATCTACAAACCATATCAGTATCTTCTAACAATGAAAAACCTTTCGGTTGTTCAATGCAAACCTCTTCTTCTAACTCACCATTCAAGAAGGCTGACTTGACATCCATCTGATATACTTTGAAGCATTTATGTACTACAAAATCCAAAAAAAATATAATAAATTCCATTCTTTTCACTAAAATAAAATTTTCTTAAAAATTTATTCCTTCCACTTGTGATTATCCCTTACACACAAGTCTAGCCTTATTTCTAACAACCTTTCCATCCTCATTCAATTTGTTCCTGAAAACCCATTTAGTTCCTATCACATTCTTGTTTCCTAGTCTTGGGACCAATTCCCAAGCCTAATTCTTCTCAATCTATCTCAACTCTTCTTCCATAGCTTTGATCCAATTCTCATCCTTACATGCCTCAGTTATAGTTTTAGGTTCTATTTCTAAAAGTAAACAAAAGTTTACTTTTTCCTCTGTCATAGCAACTTTTCTTCTTGTCAACACACCTTTTCTCTTATCTCCAATTATTTCATCTTCAAAATGATTCTTTTGCATATACTTAGAAGTCTTAGGGATCTTTCTTAGAGCTTCCTCCTCTGCCACTATCATCTCTTTTTCTTTATCTTCTTTTTCTTCTTCATTGTAAGGGGGTTCATCAAATTCATATCATTCTATCAACACAAAACTTTGATGTGGTTCTTCATCTACTTTGACACTTGCACTTTCAAAAATCTTCTTCAACCTTTTGTTATAACATTTGTATGCCTTGCTTTTTGTAGAGTATCCAAGGAAGATTCTTTCATCAAATCTTGCAACAAACTTTCCTAAGTTTTCTTTATCTCTTTTGATATAGAATTTACTTCCAAACACTTGAAAATATTTCATAGTAGGAGGTTTTCCATATCGTAACTCATAAGGAGTCTTTGAACTATTCAATCTTGCTTGTCCTCTATTAAGTATGTATATTGTAGTACAAATTGCTTCTCTCCAATAAACATCTGGTAGATTTTCTTCCTTCATCATGGTTTTTTCCATTTCATGAACTATCATGTTCTTCCTCTCCACAACTCTATTCTGTTGAGGAGTCCTAGGAACTGATAACTATCTCTTTATTCCATGATCTTCACAAAAGTTGTTAAACTCATTAGAGGTGAACTCACCACCTCTGTCAGACCTCAAGCACTTGATTTTCAAATCCATAAATCATTCTCAACTGTAGATTTAAATTCTTTAAACTTATCTAGTGCTTCTGATTTTTGTTTGAGAAATATCACCCAAGTCATTCTAGTATAATCATCTTTTAATAATATGAAATATCTATCACCTTGAGAGCTTCTTATTCTGGTAGTTCCACATAGGGACCTATATGCACCAACTCCAAAGGTCTGGCGGTAGAATATTCTTTTGTTCTGAAGCTCTTCTTTGTTTGCTTTATGTGAGCATAATCATTACCTAAGCTAAACATGCCAAATCCAATAGATTTTAAGCAATATAGAACTAGTTAAGCTATACTCCAATGAAATTCTTGAAAACAATGAACAAAGAAACCATTAAAACATGAAACAAACCAGAATGCATAATATAAACTATTCTAATGTCTCAAACTTCATCCCATTGGGGGATTGGTGCTACACTGGTGTGGAATGTCAACCCTTTCCCAATCCCTTTGATGCAACAAGCTCAAAGATGGGTGCCATTGATGAAAATAAGCTAAAATGGATGCATTGTAAGCTAAAATGGATGCATGGTAAGCTAAAAATGGATGTTAAATGCTAAAATGAGTATGTAAATGTGCAACATAACTTTACTAAAATGGAAGTCAATCCTTTTCTCATAGAAATGAGGAGTATTTATAGGAGAAAATAGTGAATCAATGGTCAAGATCAAATTGTCCAATCAATGGATGAGAGGAAATGAGAGGAGATGACATGGATTAAGGATTCTCATCAATGGATGAGAATGCAAGTTGGCAAGGATCAAGGAATTAATCAATGAATCTCATTGATTCAAAGAAGCGTTTACTTCCTAAAAAATAGGAAGTTGTTAGAAGAATATTCCTATTTTAAATGAGTTCAAATGGAGGAATATTCCAAGGGAATATTCCCTTGCAAGTGGGTGAGGGAAATTATCCATTTAGATAATTAAAACAATGTTTGCAAGATGGAGGAAATTAGGATTATCATTAAATAATTAACTTATTTAATGGAAGAGGGTTAAATGACATTTAATTGAATAATTAAGATTATTTAATTAAATGAGAGGACATAAGGGGTTTAATTTAAATACTTTACATTATAGATAATTAAACAGGAAGAAAATTAGTGTGAAAGGGTGTGAATTAATCTAATAAAACTTATTATCAGATTAATAGATGAAAATGATGAATTTAATTAAATGATTAATATTATTTAATTAAATGGTGGAAAAGAGGTGATTCAATACAAAATAGTGTTAGTAATGAAATTTAGATGTGCAATATTAGTTAGGACAATTTTAATTCAAAGACATTAGATTTCCACAGTCCATATCTGTAAGTGTTTGTTGCTTCTAGATTAAACTGTGTATTTGTTTTTGGATCAATGTTTTGGATAACACTCTATGATCCATCATCATGATGCAAAAAGAGATGTAGGAGTACAAGATGCAAATCAAACCAGATATAAAGGAGTTTGGGAGAAGATTACATAAGAACCAAGAAGGTTACAAAAGAAAGAAGGAGAAATTAATAAAGAAATATAATGACAATAAAAAAAAATCAAAAATCAAAAATAGTAATTATTTCAAAATTGGAAAAAGTCACCAATCATAAGAAAGAAAATACAACAAAGAAAACCAAGAGAAATATAATGTTGAGAAAATTTAAGAATTTTCCAATAGATTGGACTTAATTTTTAAAACTAAAAAAGGAAAGAGCTAGAAAGAAAATTAAAAATAATTAGCAACAATTAAATTAATCATTTTTAAAAAATAAATAAATTCAAAGCCAAAAATTATAAACAATATATTTGTAAACATATTTGCAAAGATAATATGTATGGTAATATATTTACAAATCTATTTGCAAATATGGGAAACCTCCAAATAGAAGACAAAAAATAGAAAGGAACCAAAATTAAAATAACAAAAACAAAGAAAAAACTTGAAGGAATATAAAAAATTGAAAATGAAACACATTAAATACAACAAACTAACAAATAATATAGGATAATAATAAGGAAAGAGATAAATAATAAAATAAAAAGTACAAAATAAATTGAAAAAGATAAACAAGAGAAGAAATTGGACTAACAAAAACAAGGAGAAAACAAGAAGAAATATAAAAATTGAAAGGTAAACACATAAAATAAAGAAAACTAACAAATAATATAAATGCAAGCATATGTGCAAGGATAATATGTGTAAGAAAATATAATTGCAAATCAATTGGAAAATAAGGTAAACCTCCAAATTGAAGACAAAAAATAGAAAGGAACCAAATTAAAATAACAAAAACAAAGAAAAAACTTGAAAGAATATATAAATTGAAAATCAAACACATTAAATACAAAAACTAACCAAAAAATAATAATAATAAGGAAAAAGATAAATAATATAATAAAAAGAACAAAGCAATTGAAATAGATAAACAAGAGAAGAAAATGGACAAACAAATCAAAGAAAAAACTTGAAGAAATATAAAAATACATAAAACAAAGGAAACAAACAATTAATAAAAGATGAAAAGGAAAGAGAAAATTAATATAATAAAAAAGAACAAAACAATTAAACAAAGATAAACACAAAGAAGAAAATGAACTCAATTCAATAAAACAAAAACTAGAAATAGGACAAAGAGAAGGAAATAACCAACCATAAAAATGAAAGACCAAAAGACCAAGAAAGACCAAAAGAAGAAAGAATATAATTGAAAAAAACGAAAAAAATAACGAAGCAATTCAACAAAAATGAGAGAGCCAACAAAAAGAAAATACAACAAAATGAGAACAAAATATGAAGGAAGAAAAACCAAATAAGAAGAACAAAAAGGAAAATAAAAGCAACAAATGACAAAAGAAATAATTGAAAAAGGAAAATCAAGAGGAGATCGGAAAATAGAAAAGAAAAACACTACGTCAAAAAAGAGTAAAAAGGAGAAAAGGAAACCAAAATTGAAAAACCAAAAAAAGAAAGAAGAAGACCTCGACAGGAGCGGAGCAAGGAAGAAAGAGGAGAGGAGAAGAAGGCTAAGAACACAAGGGAGGAAAAAGAGAGAGAAGGAAGAGGGAAAGGATGGGAAAGAAGAAAGGGGCATACAAGAGATGAGAAACCACAAGAGGGAGATAGGGGAAGCTAGGTAAGGGGAAGGACTCACGGATTGAAGTTGCATAATAGAAGTTTCCACGAGGAGCTCAAGGTCCAACCATTGTCTTGATTAAGATTTAAGGGGTGGTTGTTGATCTCAATAGCTTCCTTGAGCTTTCTTTTGAAATAATTGCTTTCAATGGATAAGATTTGGGTGTTTTCAAGACAAATATTGTGTTTATAAGAGGAAGAATGGTCAGAAAGGGCAGACTTGAGGACATGATTGTGCTTGATATCAGCGCAATTCTCTTTGATTCTAGTTTTAAAAGAGGGACGAATTTCACCTATATAAGAAATCCCACAAGAGCAAGACACCTTGTAGACTCCTGAATCAAGGTAGATGTCCTTGGGGTCTTTAGGGGATGGGATGAGGTTTCTTAAGGTGGGGATAGGTTTGAAAGCACACTTAATGCCCTTTTTGAGAAGGATTTTAGAAATCTTTTTAGATAAGCCTTCTATGTAAGGGAGGGAGGCAACCAAGCTTTCTCAGAATTCCAACGGCTCTTCACCGTCATTGCCAGGTACATGCAATCGTCTGTCCCCAGATGGTCTCTCTAGCAATAGGACAAAGAGAAGGAAAGAACCAACCTTTTTACTCTTTTTTGACGTAGTGTTTTTCTTTTCTATTTTCCCATCTCCTCTTGATTTTCCTTTTTCAATTATTGCTTCTATCCTTTGTTGCCTTCTGATTTGGTTTCTCTTCCTTCCTATTTTGTTCTCCTTTTGTTGTATTTTCTTTCTGTTGGCTATCTCTCATTTTTGTTGAATTGTTTCATTCTTTTTTTCATTGTTTTTTAATTATATTCTTTCTTCTTTTGGTCTATCTTGTTTGGCTATCTCTATGGTCTTTACAACTTTTTGTCATATTCTTATACATGTAATTGTAGTGCACGTTTCTGTATATTTATTCTTTCTTCTTTTGGTCTTTCTTGGTCTTTTGTTCTTTCATTTTTATGGTTGGTTCTTTCCTTCTCTTTGTCCTCTTTCTAGTTTTTGTTTTATTAAATTTAGTTCAATTTTCTTCTTTGTGTTTATCTTTGTTTAATTGTTTTGTTCCTTTTTATTATATTAATTTTCTCTTTCCTTTTTATCTTTTATTAATTGTTTGTTTCCTTTATTTTATGTATTTTTATATTTCTTCAAGTTTTTTCTTTGTTTTTGTTAGTCCATTTTCTTCTCTTGTTTATTTATCTATTTCAATTGTTTTGTTTTTTTATTATATTATTTATCTCTTTTCTTATTATTTTCTTATATATATTTTTTTGTTAATTTTTGTATTTAATGTGTTTGATTTTCAATTTGTATATTCTTTCAAGTTTTTTCTTTGTTTTTGTTCTTTTAATTTGGTTCCTTTCTATTTTTTGTCTTCAATTTGGAGGTTTACCTTATTTTCCAATTGATTTGCAATTATATTTTCTTACATATATTATCCTTGCACATATGCTTGCATTTATATTATTTGTTAGTTTTCTTTATTTTATGCGTTTTTCTTTCTATTTTTATATTTCTTCTTGTTTTCTCTTTTTTTATGTTAGTCCAATTTCTTCTCTTGTTTATCTTTTTCAATTTGTTTTGTTCTTTTTATTTTATTATTGATCTCTTTCCTTATTATTATCTTATATTATTTGTTAGTTTGTTGTATTTAATGTGTTTGATTTCAATTTTTTATATTCCTTCAAGTTTTTTCTTTGTTTTTGTTATTTTAATTTTGGTTCCTTTCTATTTTTTGTCTTCTAGTTAGAGGTTTCCCACATTTGCAAATAGATTTGCAAATATATTATCATATATAGTATCTTTGCAAATATGTTTACAAATATATTGTTTATAATTTTTGGCTTTGAATTTTCATTTTAAATTTTTTTTTATTAATTTTATTATTGCTAATTATTTTTAATTTTCTTTCTTCTAACTCTTTTCTTTTTTAGTTTATTAATTAAGTCCAATCTATTAGATTTTTTTTTAAATTTTCTCAGTATTATATTTCTCTTGGTTTTCTTTGTTGTATTTTCTTCCTTATGATTGGTGAATTTTTCAAATTTTGATTAATTACTATTTTCTATTTTTCTTTATTTTAATTCTATTTCTTTATTAATTTATCCTTCCTTCTTTTGTAACCTTCTTGGTTCTTATGTAATCTTCCCCCAACCTCCTCCTTTATATCTAGTTTGATTTGCATCTCCTACTCCTACAACTCTTTTTGCATCTTGATGATGGATCATGGAGTGTGATCTAAAAACAAATACACAGTTTAATCTAGAAGCAACAAACTCTTACAATTTTAAGTGTCTACATTTTTCCCCTCTTTGAAGCGAGGTACTTGTTACATTGGTTCAAAGATTGATGCTTTTCAGATTTACATTGCTACTCAGATCAAAATTTTAAAAATTCTTGATTTTTTGGATGCCCCACTGTTGCCCCAATGGAAGGATTTATGCTGTTACCCTACCCCCTCGAGAGACTAGGTGAAAATTTTAATTTTCAAGTCGAGATCATGACAAAGGTTCAACATGGGTTCAAGTGCATAAAAAGGCTCTAGGACACTAAAACAAGCTCAAAAATGTGAAAAACATCACAAAATAGGCCCCATAGCTCAAAAATTGACAAAAAGGATTAAAATCCCATTTCCCCCCTCAAATTAGGGGAAAAACTCTAATTTGTAGGCTTAAATAGAGGTGGAGGGGTCATTTTCAAATCATTTCCACATTTGACCTTAGTGAATTGTTGTTGATTTTTCTTTGACCTCCTGGGGATATGGCTGATCATGCGCTTCCCGCGCACCTCGTGGACAAGGTGTGAGAGTTCCAGCGGCCCACCGATGCAGAACCCCTAACTTACACAAATCAAAACTTTTCTTGTTTTTGCATTTTTCTTGCATTTATTAGGGGTCAAAGTTAGTCATACAATAGCAGTGCTATATTGCATCACTTTTGCTATGGTTGAAAATGCTATTGTTGCTAGGGTGTCGCTATTGTGAAATAGAGATGCTATATCAAATTTTAGTATAGGACCGCTTTTGTAGGATGGAGATGCTCTATGCAATTTTAGTAGAGCAACACTATTGTATATAGCATCACTTTTGCAGGATAGTGTCATGAGGATAGATTTTGATCTAGCATCGTGTGTGAATGTCGATTCACTTTTTCTGAATCATGTCGCCATTGTCAAATTGTGTCACTTTTGCAGAATAACCAAAGTGACACAATTGTAAATTGTGAGGCTATTGCAGTTTTAGGGTTCAAACTTATCGTTTTCATCATTTTTTAGCAAATTTGATGTGGATCACTTCATGCATGCAGGAGATTATTCGATCGCTCATGTCCCGTGAGCATCAATCTAGTATTCTTCGTTGTGCCCTATATCTTTTTGATGAGCAAAAGATGTTTCTAGGCACAATTGGATTAGGGTTTGTGGCATACATGCCAAAGATTTAGATGCATCTATCCATGATGATCACTTTAGTGAAGCATTGGCATAGAGATACCTCTTCCTTCCACCTTCCCACTGGCGAGGCCACAATTACCTTGGAGGACATGTGGCATGTCTTGCGGGTCCTGATCCATGGGGAGAGGGTGATTTATGACACCGAGGCAAGTTTTGATGCCACTTTCAAGATTCTTGGTGTAGATACTCTTATGGTTGGGAGCTACCAGATCAACTTGCACGATTATGAGGGACGGGCTCCCATCTTGACTTTGGTGATTAGAGCATTGATTTCAAGGGTACTTATCCCTGATAGACGAGCCAAAGGTTCTAGCCTTGGTTGGGGAGTTACTTGGGTAGGGATGGTATTCAACATGACTCAGAATACTCGGGGCCCAGTCATACTTGCCTCACTATATCATGACATACACCAGGTTGTCTACCTGTGAGGGAAGATTCTAGGAGTTGGGATCACATTGTTATAAATCTGGACTTGGAAGCACATTGTCATGCTCAAACCTATGATTACACTTGTTGACACTGATCCCACTGAGCTCATTGTTTATAGATACAGAGACATGACCAGCCTGTAGCATAGGTACGAAAAGGATCCTATACTATAGGTGAGTCATTGATGAGATGACAGTGTTCAGATGGAGACCATGGATCCAGGCCTATCCATGGTATGACAATCAGTAATAGTTATTCCACTAGTACATAAACAACTATAAACTACTAAAAAAATACTAAAAACTACTTATAAATGACTACAGTTGGTTGCGTGACCACTAGTAGTTTATTGTCAGTCATATATAACACAACCAAATTGACGAATAAACCATTTTTAGTTATTTATTGGTTGTTTTGATTGATCGATTTGGTAGTATATTTATTCATTGATTTAGTCATGCATTGTTGTGATCCAATCACTTATTTAGTCACTTTTTTCCACTGTTATATTTAGTCATTGATTTAGTCATTGATTGTTGTAATCTAGTCACTTATTTAGTCATTTTTTATTCACTGATATATTTAACTGGTCACTTATTTAGTTGCTGATTTGGTCATTGATTGTTGTAATTTGGTCACTTATTTAGTTATTTTTTATTCACTGATATATTTAGTCATTGATTGTTGTTAACTAGTCACTTATTTAGTCATTTTTATTCACTGATTTATGTGCATTGGTAGTGTATTTAGTCATTTTTATTCACCGATTTCATTGGTCATATATCTAGTCATATTTATTCAATATTCACTGATTTCTGTCAATTGGTAGTATATTTAGTCAATTTAATTATTAATTGATGTCAATTAGTAGTATATTTAGTCATTTTAATTGACCGATATTTGAGGATTTAAGCATAAAACACAAAAATACACATCAATCATCAATTGGACACAATAATACAACCATTAAGAAGGCAAAATTGGTAAAATTTATTAATAAAAGAAAGGTGTTTTAGTTACAACTTACAAATAGAGTATTACAATTGTTATTTTTAGTCACAAGACTGAAAATATGAGGTACAATATTGCAGAGAAATGACTACAAGAAAGAAAATTCTCCAAAAGACTTTTGCAATGATGGAAACACATGCTTGAAGCCCTTCAATGCGAGCACATGTCCCTTTCATCTCTTAAAAATTCTACAATGTGGGAAATCTTCCTAGAGAATGTTGTAATGTGTAGAATCCAAGGAGAATGTTGATCGTGTCTCATATATGAAGCTCTCTCCTTCAACACAGTCAACAATAACCCAACTAGAATATTTCCTCCTTTATATGCAACGTGCCATCTGATATGAGCAATAGGGTGTTGCCTTTTCCACCATGAATGAAGTTGTGCCTCAATTCAACCAACAAAATTAATATTAGTCTCAATTCATAAAGAATAAAAGTGCATTGTATATTGCAAGTTTACAAAAGAAAGTCCAAACACAACAAAAAGATAAATCAATTAAAAAATTGTAGCCTTTTCAACAAATGCCTTAAACAAAGTGTTCAACATAGGCCTGAAATATGCATATTGAACCCTTGATTTCAGAACCTTGTTCAAAATTTAAGAAAGGTGATATGCTCAGATTATAGAATGAAGTTGACATATTATAGAATGAAGGCTATCAACACTAACTAGATTGGAACAACATTATCAACTGAAATTTCCTAGAAACCAAGCCCAAGAATGCCATCAGATTTGGACAACAAAAATGTCAACCCTGATTCATGTGTTGTCTTAGTAAGGACCTGCACCATTAACGAATCCATTTATACATAAATTCCAAATTAAGTTGATGAGAAAAGATATTTGATATCCAATTGGGAAGCCTTAACATCCAAAATTACTAACCTAATGTTTCACAACAAGTTTTCCAACTGTGACATCATCTTTACTTAAGAAACCGGATATTGATCCACTACCATATTGAATCTCACAGGATTCTCCTTCACAAACAAAAAATGATATATATTAATTTTTACCAACTTCCTTCATATCCCCATGTAAGTAGACTAAACTAAGTGAGGTTGAGGGTTTGAAGTAGAGTACCATCTTCTTGGTATGTGCTTGACTTTGATGACTTGTATCTCAAATGAAAATAGCAAGCTAGTTGCACTATAAAATCATTGTTACAAAAATAACCACAAAATCCTCTTTAATTCAAATAATCCTTCTAGATATTTCAGTTAATTTCTAAGAGAGCTAATTTCACTATCCAAACAACCATCAATCTATTTACTGTATATAATTTCCTAGAATTTAGAATTTGAATGTAATGAAACTAACCATAATTACCAAAGATTTGACACCAAAATGTAGTACAAAATGAATTGTTTGACATAATGCCTCAAAGAGATGTCATCTCATGGAATGAAATGATATGATTGCATAATGTGCACAAAATGGATTTTGCAAGGAAGCTCTCAAAATATTTGAATTAATGAAGCACTCTTGAACACCGACATTGTAAACTTTACTTGTGTTCTAGATGCATGCAATCATGCAGGTTTAGTGGATGAGGGCTACACATACTTCACATGTCAGTAACCCTTATTGCGTTACATATATAGTTGATCATTAGGTGTGCATGGTTGACCTTCATTCCCATGTTGGCTATCTTGAGGACACCCTAAACATTATTACCGAGATGCCAGTTAAACCTTTGGTTCCTGTGGATCATATATGAATATAGGCTGAGTATTCCAACAACACTACTTTTTTAGTTGGATCCTAAAAATGCTGCAATTTATGTTCTTCTCTAAAACATCTATGTAGAAGCGAGCAGGTGTGGTGAGGTTCAAATAGTAAGGAGATTGATGAAAGATAGAGGAATTAAAAAGATACTTGCATGTAGTTGGATTGAAGGGTATAAAATGGTGCATACTTTTTTGTGTAGGAGACAAATCACATCCACAAACATGGGAGATCTATGCAAAATTGGAGAAATTGGCTTGGAAAATGAAAGTAGTAGGGTATTTCCAGATTCAAGACTTTTACTCAATGTTGTGGAATAGAAGAAAAAAGAATCTACTACCTTGACACAACAGTCTTATGAAACTTGTCAATATCTATGGGCACCTTTTAAATTACATTCAGATCTATAAGGAAACTATCCTATAGGGATGACAATCCCAAGAAACATGACAATGGTTACACCAATAAATAGTTAACTAGAAACCATGAATTTTCAATGCATAATGGAGAATATACAGAGAGTTAAGTCAGTGAGCAAACATCCTTGGAGAATTGTCATCAAAATTATGACAATCTAAGAGTTCATAGTAGAAAATCATATACCCTCAAAGACCTAACAGTCATAATAGACCTAGTGATAGCTTTCAAAGTCATAAGAATAAATTCATAAGAGAATAGATGCAAGAGCATGAAAAGACATTGAGATGGAAGGGCAGTTGATAGAGTTGAAGAATCAGACTTGTAGTGAGAAGGTAGGGAGAACAAAGTAATTTACAATCAAGAGCATTATGGAAGTTTCTCAGGTGACTATATTTGGGCAAGGAGAGAACTTAGTGACAATATTACCATAAAAAAATAAGGATACTCAAAACCCTACCAAACCCTAGGGCCTTTTTCATCACCTTGTAGAGATCTCAAACATGCATGAAAATATTTCAAAGAGACTAAAGTCATCTCTATTTTTGATGATCACAAAAAGTAACAAAAAATTAGATTTACAAGTGATGAAAAGAAGTACATGGAAAGTATATTATGTTGAATACATTTAAAAAAAAAAACTTAACTATTAACTATCCAGTACAATCTAACAAAATACAAATATACAATGAAATATTATGATTAACAAAATGATAATTTTAACGGTTATCTTAAGGTAGACATTTTTTTTTTATAACACCTTTAGATTATTCTGAACAAATAACATTTTCATTTACATCATTTTCAAACAACAGTTTTTTAGATCCATCCAGCTGTAAAAAAATGAAATCAAATATGCAACGATCTCAAAGATCTGAAGGTTTAAAAATTTGATATTTTTAGATCTATTCTTGGGTGTATCCTGCAAACTTCATCATAGAAGGATCATTCATCATGTAATGCCCTCCCGAAAATGAAATTTGTAAATGTGTATATATATATTTGATAAAAGAAATAATTTATTTATTTGTCACCAATTTTTATCTTTCTACATTTATCTAATTTACATTATTTAATAATGTTCTTACCTTTCTCAAATGTACTAATGTTTCAAATAAAAGTATTGCAGGTAATTCTAATTGCTGCTCAATGACAGAATTGTTACCTGGGATGAAAAGTCTAGAATTAAAGTTTACATTTAATAGATTTAATAGATTAGTTATTAGGCCAGTTTTTATTATAAAATTTATAGTAGTTTTGGGAAGTTATTCCTAAGAGGAAGTTGGAATGGTTATTTCACAGGAAAACAATGGCTTTAAAAGCCCATGTATTGGATGTAAGAAGGGGGGTATTTTATTTATTATCAATAAAACAAAGCCGCAAATCTTTCTTGGGTGGTTTTTCCCCAGTTTGAGGTTTTCCACGTAAATTTGTGGTGTTCTCTCTCTTTATCTCTGTTATCTCTGTTATCTCTCTTTATCTCTGTAATTCATCTTATGAACAGTTTTATTTTAAGTATCGGTAATTATTGGTTGTTGCTAATTCAATGCTCCTTACTAGTAACATCCCTGTAGCGTTTCATATAATCTAAGTTGGAAACACAGCCGGTGCCCTGCATCTTACAGTTGTTAGCCCCTGCCCGTGCAATGAGTCTCACAGCCAATCCTTTTCCCTTTCTATCAATCTTTATTGTTGTCCTCTTTCCTTGTTTCATACGCAAAAGTATAACTGCTCATTAGCCGATAGGCTATTCTATGTGGGGCAACCCCACTGACATCTCCTCCAGTCAGACGTCGGTGGGAACCCCACGAACTATTCCGGGAACGCCATATTCATTTTAATTATTTAAAGAATCATTGTCACTTTTAGTGAGGTAAGGGGTGACGATGTAACACAATTCCTAATGGTCAACGAGCAATGACAAAATCAAGTTTACCCGCCAAGAGCACTATACAGACTTCTGGACTGGTACTGTGAGCCTGTGGAGAACGACAAGTGGGTGACGTTGGTCCTAAATGCTTTGGGGGCTTATACGACCTGTGCAACTGAAACCCTGGTGGTTGCTTTGTCACATTTGGTTATGTGGTGCTTGATTTGTTACAAAATTTGGCTGATAAGGAAGGATTTTTCTGTCAAGATATTTTCCCTGCAATCACACTTATATAACTATGGATTGGGGGCTCTCGCGGCCTATAACACGACAGAGCCACTATACAGGGCTGTTATGGGAATATTTGTGGTTAATTTGGACGGCCAGGGTTCTCTCACACCGTTTGAGGTAAGCAGTTTTTTATTCACAAAGCAATGGTTTCTTGGAGATTATTGAGGTTGGGGCACTCAAAAATTTATATATAGAAATTGAGAGAATAGGCGAAAATATGAAATCACTAATAAATGAATAATTTTCCATCACCAGATGCTTTTAATTTCGTTTATTCCAATGCTATCTCTAGGAAAGGAGACTCGAGATGTTGGAATTTAAAATAATTATATGCTGATATATGATACCTAGTATGTCTGACTAAAAAATTGACATCTTTGATCATCAGATCGCTTTTAATCATAATTCCACGGAGTCTTGGGATGTTAGGATGGGGTATGGTGGGGTTGGGTTTCAGGGACTACAGGTGTAGATTTATGGATGGCAGGGGACGACATGACAAATATATAATAATATATAATATTTAAAACAATGGTTATAAAAAAATATACAAAGAATATCATATGAAAATTTGAAATATTCAAAGGTATTTAATATTACATTGAATGAATAATGAAAATGTCGAATAGTCGTATATTTATATTATATTCAAAATGATGATCACATTAAAAAATATAAATGCTTAATGGTCCAATGCCTCAAATCATCTCTCATTCTCAAAGTTTTCATTGAAGAACCCATCACTCAAATTGTTGGACTCCTCAAGCCCAAGGTCCTCCAAAGCAATACCAACCAACCTTGCCTATGCTACATCTTCATTAACTTGTGTTGGCTCCCCTAACTCTACATCCCATCAGGTTGTTGGACTCTTCTTGTACATAAGCATGTTGTGGTCAATGAGACATAAAGAATTATGTACAACTACAAGCTTCTCCACCCTCTTCGAGGTAAGTCAGCCCAAGATCCTCCAAAGCAATACCAACCAGCCTTGCCTATGCTACATCTTCATTAACTTGTGTTGGCTTCCCTAGCTCTACATCCCCTCGGGCTATTGGACTCTTCTTGTACATAAGCATGTTGCGGTCAATGAGACATAAAGAACTATGTACAACTACAAGATTCTCCACTCTCTTAGAGGTAAGTCAATTACTCTAGCGCCGACGGGAACCCCACGAAAAACCTAAATATATTGATTTAAAAATAATTCACCTCTAGATGATGATAATAAGAAGACAAAGAAAAGAATTAGAAAAGAGAATAATAGAGAAAGAGGTTTGAGAGAAGATGTGACAAAATTGTACTATGAATTGAAAACCTAGAGGGTAAGAGAAAGGGAGAGATGGAGAGATGAAAGATAGACATAGAGACAAGAAGTGATGTATAGAGAGAGATAGAGGGAGAGAGGGAAATAGGTAGACAAAGGGGGAGAGAGGTAGACAAAGGGAGAGGGAGAGATAGAGAGAGGTGGATTAATAGAGAGATGGAGATATAAGAAACCTCGAGGGTAAGAGAAAGGGAGAGATAGAGAGATAGAAAGATAAACATAGAGATAGGAAGTGATGTATGGAGAGAGGTAGAGGGAGAGAGGGAGAGAGAGGGAGAGAGGGAAAGAGGTAGAGAGAGGGGGAGAGAGGTATCTAGAGAGGGAGAGGGAGAGGGAGAGATAGAGATAGAGAGAGGTGGATTAATAGAGAGATGGAGATATAAGGAGAGAGGGGAAGGGGGAGATAGAGATATAGAGGTAGAGAAAGGGAGAGAGATAAGTATAAGGAGAGAGGAGATGGGGATATAGGGAGAGATAGACCAATCCATAGAGAGGGAGAGGGAGAGGGAGAGATATAGATCGAGGGAGAGATTGAGAGAGAGATATATATATATATATATATATATATATATGGATACAAAGAGATAAAGAGAGGAGCAAAAGGGAGATAGATGTAGTGAATAAGAGAGAGGTAGAGATAATGAGATATAGATAGAGAGGGAGTGGGGAGATAGGGAGATAAAAATAAAGGGGGTAAGAGAGAGAGAAAGGAGCTGATAGAGACAAATAATAGAGAGAGATGGAGAAATAGAGAGGGAGATGGAGAGAGAGGGAGAGAGATGGAAAGATAAAAAGATAAAGATAGAGATCGGAAATCATATATAGAGGGAGAGGTATAGGGGTAAGGAGATATGGAGAGATAAGGAGATAGAGGTAAAGAGAGTGAGATATAGGAGAAATATGGAGAGATAAAGATAGGGAGAGAGATAGAGAGACAAATATATATATATAGGAAGAGGGGGAGAGAGTGAGAGAGGGATGGGTAGAGATAGGGAGAGGTATGTAGAGATAGAGAGGGAGAGAAATATAGAGATGGATATGGAGATGAATATGGAGAGGGAGAGGGAGAGAGGGGGGGATGGATCGAGATAGGGAGGGAGAGAGGAAGATAGAGATGGATATGGAGATGAAAATGGAGTGAGAGAGGGGGGGAGAGGGAGAGAGAGGGGGGAAGAGATGGAGAGGTAAGGAGATATAGATAAAGGGAGGGAGAGATAGAAGGAGAAACATGAATAGATATAGGAGAGAGATAGAGAGGAAAATGGAGATATAGATATAGAGGTCTACGAAGAGGGAGAGAGAGGGATGGAAAGAGAGAGAGAGATGGAGATAGAGATAGAGATAGAGATAGAGATAGAGATAAAGATGGAGAGGGAGATGGAGAGGGAAAGAGACCTGGATAGAGAGAGATGAAAGATAAATATATGGAGGGAGAGGTAGATATAGGAAAGAGGGAGAAGGAGAGGGAGAGGGAGAGGGAAAGAAATGGAAAGATAAATATGTGGAGGGAGAGGGAGAGATAGGAAAGAGGGAGAGGGATAAATAGAGATAGAAAGAGGGAGAGAATAAGAGAGGGAGAGTTAGAGTGATATAAATATAAATATAGAGATAAAAAAGTGATATATAGAGGTAGAAGTGGGAGGGATATATGGGTAGAGAGAGATGGAGAGATAAGGAAATAGAGATAAATAGAGGGGAAGATGGAGGGATAGATAGAGATAAGGGAGATAGATAGAGATACAAATAAATAAAGAAATGAATAAAACCTATAACTTTGTTTGTGAGAATGCATTACAAATAGCAACTGGCACGAACTTGGAATCAACAAGGCTGCTACCTCCTCCAAGTATTTCAAAGCTTGGCCATAGTGTTCAACGGAAGAGATGATATATAAGTTTCTTGAGCAAGTATACGATCTTCAGATTTAGGCACAAGAGTATGTATAGATCTTACAATCAGCCTATCGGTGTAAGCATTGCACCTCATTGGTGCAAGTGGTGGTTTATAATTTGGTGTATATTCAAAGATAGGAATAAAACATTAACTCTGTCATTCTAGCAATGGTATTTTCATCATCATGGAAAGTTTATATATTTGTTAATAGTATGCACTGGTATCCTTAAATCTGTCGATATGATAATATCTCTTGCTGGAACAACATAGTCTCTAATCGAGTAAGGTAAAGTTCTGATCCCGTTTCTTTTCAATCGGTTATGCGCTCTTATGATGGTAAGGGTTACATTTTCTTCTGAATGATAGTCTATGAATGTGAATCATTTATGGGGTAACCATGCTTAGTATAATAACTATTTCCGCTAAAGTTATTAAGTGGTGCTTTTAAATCTATTTTTCCACTACTGTTATTTAACCAATCGGCATTCAATGTGCAGCCTGAAATATTGGGTTCTTGTGTTTCTTTAGAGCTATTTGATCTCCAGTATTTGCTCATCTCTCATCTCGCCCGACGTCTATCCCTTGTTATCAGCATTAGATGATAATGTTTAAAGTACATGTTCCTGCATTTTTAGGAAACAAGTTCATTCCTTTGGGGCATTACTCCATAATAGAAGATAATAAGATTTTGTCGGCGTTTTGTTTTGCATTCATATCTTAGTTTTATTTTGATTGGCAACCCTTGTTAATATCCTTGAATCAATACGAACTAGATTATAATGGTCCAGAGGATTTGTATTAATTATTATCCGTCCCTAGGCTCGGTAGCAGAATCATTTTATTTTACAATGTTGTTAAATTATGTTGAGTTTCCAATAAGTAGGTGCAGGCGTTTTTGTAAAAAGTGCTATCTATTCGGCTTTACTTCTGATAAGTCGATAGAATGAAACTTGATGCTTCTTCTCTTGCTTCAATTATAAGTAGTACTTGATCGATTCGCTGCCTATCCCTTTCCGTTTATTTGTAATTCCTGCCTTCGCCTAAACCTTTAATGGTAACCTTGTAAGTATTTATCTCTGTTTCCTCCTTTCATTGCGAAAAAGCTGCAAATTGATTCCAATTTCCGAGTGAAATGCCAACATACGGATTCTTCGCATCTGATTCACATTGTGCAGTTTTTGGAATGATGTGCATCCTTGTATCCTTTGAAGCATTTTAATAAAAGTTTTGTAATTACTCTTCAGCCCTTATTCAGCCTAAAGTAGTTGTTGCAGCTTGTAACTCCCAGAGTTTATCCAATACCCTTTAGCCGTATGCATAATTTTGTTTTATCTTTTTCACGGTCATTTTCAGTAGGGCGAATTTTGCAGATCTGCACTATTAGAGGACTTGGGTTTCGTTAAATAAATTAGAGTTGTTGTCTGACATTCCGTTATTGCCTGCCATTTTCGTGAGGAGATAATCAGTTATTGATTGTCATCTTTCTTAGGACGTGTTTTAGGGGCTGGGCCGCTGACCGATTTGGAATAATTGCAGTCATAATTTTTAATGAAAATAATGCGAAAGCAAGAAATAAAATAATACAATCTTGAATGTTGTATGAAAGGGTTTAAGTTTGTGTCAAATAAAACACATTTCCAATTTTCAATATCATTTCATTATGGTCATGCATTGTACATTGCTGGCGTTTCTTTTGTAACGGATTTATGTTATTAGTAACCTCATTCATTTTGTATTCCCTTGCGAAATTTGTAAATGCTATGTGAAACCGTGGATTCAGATCTTCCTATGCGAAATCAATAACTCTGTGAGGTTAGAAAAATCTGTTCTAAATTATGGATAGGGAAGTTGAGTCAGTCATGTCGGTTAAGAACGATTGTGATCATCCTAGGTTGCGGATTTGAAGAGGGCCTTGGCTGTTACCTTCTTGGTATCTCTTTTATATCACAAGCATGAGAAAACCTTCTGGATTATCTTCAGTGGATCTTATACCCACTCTCAGATTGTTTTATTTGGCATCACCAGTAATCCCCACAAGAACATTGTCCCTGTTTAAAATGATGGAGATGGTTCACATCCGCCAGAACATTTTCTGTTGCAACAAACGTGGAGATGAATTTAGTTGCAGTACGACAATCAGAGTGTACTCGAAGGTTCTTAACAACTCTAATAATTGATCCAAGGGCCAGGTAAGTAATTTTTTTTCCTCCTCTTCCATAACATTTATTAAATGTCTTGAATCTGGAGATTATCCCGCTACCTTCATCTGCCAAGCCAATTTCTCCAACTTTGCATAGTTCTCCTGTGTTTGTGGAGGTGATAGAATATAAAAAATATATAACCATTTTAATCATACTAGGTAGAGGATTGGTGCAACCCAGGTCATGTAATGCTTTTAAAAGGATAATATGTCAAATTGTAATGTTCAAGTCTAAAATGTTGAGTCAAGGCCATGTAAAGCCTACTATGAATGTATTCAAATCATTTATTAAGTCCTTAGGTAGTCACCTTATTAGATTTTCAAAATATTGTTAAAAGATGGGAAAGATGTTATGATGTCATTATGTAAACAAAGAGCACAAATTAGGAAAATCAAGAGGCAAAAGGTAGTTTGAAGCGAATAGAAGTTGGTAAGTCAGTTGTAAGAAGGGAAAAAACTATAAAAGCTTGAAAAGGCGAGGAAAAGCAGTAATTTTTGTATCCTTGTAACCAAAATTTGCAATAAAGCCCCTGTTTTTTCTGAGTTATTAGCATTCTTTCTATTCTTTCTATCTGTGAATTGATAGTTAGGAATTTCAAAGACAAATCCTTGTGGAATCACATTTAGGGAAAAGTTATTTTAAAGAGTGGAAAGTTAGTTTTTAAGAAACAAAGAACAAAAGGCAACTTTCAGTGCCCGAGCAGAATTCTTTTACAGTGGTTTTGAGAGTCTATTAAGGAGTTGATGGCCATTCCACCGATGTAGGGTCAGTGAGTTGGTGGAATGGACTGATTTTGATGTCTTTTCAATGTTATATGTGTCTGTGGTTGCAGGGGTATTAAGAACATGGAGTAAAGTTGCTGTTTCAAAGCAAAAAATTGAGTTTCCCCACTTGAACAATGGAGGTTACAACAGGGTTATGAAGTAATGGCGTATGCATGCACTTGGAAATGATCTCAAATGCTTTTGCAGACATTTTGTGACATATTTCAACTGTTGACCGAAGGTTTTAAGGTTTGCATGTATCTTATACAAGAAACCCTCACTGGTTTTTGTGCTTTTCACCCTAGAATCAAGGGTTTGGTAGAATAGTGGGTATTTAAGCTTTCCAATCCTGAAGGATGTTGAAATCCTGAGTTTTATAACATTTCTAATGACTGTTTGAGGTTGGTCAATAAATTGGAGTAGTATAAAGATGACCTTCTTTGTAAAATAGGCCTATTCTAGTAGCCCTTTTAAGCGTACAATCTAAGGAACTGATGATTTCTGTAGAATTAATGACTGAAAGCTGTTGTTATGTTGATTTTGACAATAATGGGATTCTAAAAGTGTATTGGTTCAGGGGAGAAACAAGTTGAGTTTGTTGATTTTCACTCGATTGAGGCATGGAGACCCAATTGGTAAATAGTGCTTTGACTTCACTAAAAGTAGAAAATTGATGGAACAGTGGAAGGAGTGAATGTAAATGTTTGAATCTTGTCTTATTGAAGTTACTACAGTTATGTCTATGCTTGGAAAGTATTGTGAAGGCAGTTTATGACAGTATGGAGGCTTGGTCATGCGTGCATGATAGTGTCTTGACTACAAAAAAAATAGTAAAACAGAAAATGGACAAAAGTTGTGAAATAGATGATTGATTATTTCTTTCAGAATATGTTAGTTGCAGGGCCTTGGATATTTGAGACAGGAGTTTGTAACATGAATGCAAGAATGAGGTTGTTTGCCTTTGTAAAGATGAAATGGGATGGTGTTTGAATGCAGGTCTGAGGAATAGAGGTATGGTTGTTTTGTATCTGTCATGATAATGACATTAGAGATGAGTATAATAGTATAATAAACATAATGTGTTGCCTTATGAAAGGCTGAGAGAATGTATAGATGTTGATATGGTGGTTGAGAATGATGTGGATCTGATTGATTGAGTCAAAAGTTTTCTAATATGGTTTTTGCTTTGAGTGAGTCAATTGGAATATTGATAATGACATATGATTTGTTGAAGTTGGAATGCTGACTTGATGCCTTGAAGTTGTGTAGTTTGGAAGATTGAAGGTGTTTTTGATGAAGTTAAGTGAAAAGTTGATGATTACATATTTGATCTTCTCCTGATTCTATTTGGAATTGAAATCCCTTAAAATGAAATGATGTTGTTGGTGTTGTTGGATGCTCTGCATCAAGGACCAAGAGGCATCAAGCAATTAAGATCAATGTTCTGTATCATTTCCATTTCAATAGGTAACTTAAAAACTCCTAGAAGGGCTGACACAAAACCTTCATTACAGTAGTCTATAATGGCAATATATCTAATGTTTCCAAGTCTCAATGAACTGTCTTGTACATAGCATGTAACAAATAAAAGAATTCGTGTTGTATATTTATGTCTTTAAAATTTAATGTAGGAAACTAGAAATATATATAGTTTAATTGAAAATGAGTTGTTCTTATTCCTAAAATAAGAGAAGTTGCACTTAATATCATTTTATTTGTTCTTAGGTAATATTTTTGGTGTAGATAGAATGGTGATATTATTACCGTAAGATATTATAAAGGGGCTATGTTCTTAATCTAGTTAGATAATTAGCTCACAAAAAGAAATATGTGATATAGCTTGAAAATGGGATTTTGATATTGGCTTTGAAATAGTCTTGTATTTATCTTTAGTCAGAATGGGCATTTTATTATTTGTTCTAACTTGTCCAAATATATAAATTAAGATTAGCTAAGTTTTTCTTTGAAATTAGGCAAGTAAATTTAATGTGAGTTCAATGCATGTCGATAAGTGTCATCAATCATAAGTTGAAAATAGATTAATACCAAAAATAGATTGTCTTTTACCAAACTATATTGGGACAACTAGCTTAAAATATAATTCCACATAATATCATTGTCATATTACAATTTCTAAATCAATATTCTGAATAAATGAATCCACAATACTACTACCTTGATAAATTTTAGTTGCGATTGCATGACAAACTATAATGTAAGTAATGTAAATTTTCCTCAAAGGAATATGAGTAACATAGGTTCTCTTTGTTTAAGAAGTGAAGCTTGTTTGTCCTTGGAAGAATATTTGAGTCTTAGCTTTGATTTCTTTTTATATATAGGATATTGTTTTCCTTTGTAGATATCTTGATACATGACATTTAAATTAGTTGGCAAAGACTTCAATATTTATTTCTACAACTTTACCACTTTTGGTATTGCAGAGCGAGCACTTTATCTTTGGTTACTTAACATTATTAATTCCAATTAATCTAGTTGTACTCTATTGGTCAAGTTTAGTGTGGCATTACATCTAGTACGTTGATATTCTATATCTCCGTTATTAGATTGTTATAGGAAACATCTTAACTTTAGAAGAAAATTTCTTGTTCATTGGATGCGAGTAAGATTACAATTATATAGTCATTAGATGCATATCACTATGGAAGTGAGTAATATAGGATCATCTAATTTGGTGCTTTAAAATGAACCTTACATGTTAGATCGATCATGTTATCTTTTATCGTTGATGAAATTTTTCTAGTAATCTTGATTGTTAGTTTTGTGAGTAGCGTAGTCGAGGAACCTTAGAGGACCTAGGACTGGATTTTTATGTTGCGTTATGTATTATATAGTTATTTGGTTTTTTTTTCTTTAAATTTTGTTGTTCCATTAATTTGACCTAGTTTAGTGTTGTCCTCTGGGGTTCCTTGGCGGGGGCATTACACATCACCTCATTTAGACCTGGATGTGGAACTACCTTTGTTGTTTCCATAGAATCCAAAATAGGCCTAACAAATGTTGGAAGAAATAACCATGTAAACATGCAAAAAGAAAGCTAAATTAGTAGTAATTTTCTAATTTTCATTCAACTTCTTTGTAATCATTTCAAGTACCTAATTCTATTGTACTTAAAAAAATTATAATATGAACTTTAGCTATTCAAATAGCTTAAATAATTTTAAGTTATAAAACTGATTAATAGGCTTTAGCAATTAAAAAAAATCCACTTCTAAAATTTTAAATACCTTTACTGTATCTATTTACCATTGTTAGAGAGTTGCAAACTATGAATTGTCCTTTGTCCTCTAGGATTGAGAAAGGAAGAACACTATCAAACAGTGATTGAATCATAACAAATAGTCCAAAAACAATGAAAGTTTCTGTAAAATGGTGACAAAGATATGTCCTCTAAGTCATTTGCACATGGTGATTAAGAACACAGTGAGTAAGAAGTAAAAGAGCGTGTTGGATAATAGCACTGCAAAATGGTCATGAGTTATGCAATTAACTTCACTGCTCTTTTGATCACAAAGGAGATCGAGATAATAACCAACATATTGATGTGCACAGAGAATGTTCATGGAGTGCAAACTTCCTTACAAAGCAATTACCACAATAGAGTTTGAGGTGAATTACACCTGCTATTTTATGCTGATATGGATATGTTCCAACATGTAGTTAATTGGTGTAGCATAACAAATAGGCTAAATAGTTGTTCATATACAATTGTTTCAAATTCTAAATTGCTATACCTTATTGTAGGAGGGGGATTCTATTCTAAGACACCATTGTTTCAAATTCAAAATAGTTGGCTCTTTCACAATTGTTCACTTCATTTATTTGATCTAAGACAACCTGCTGTATAGAAGATGCTCTCAAAATCACAGTAAAATCCTTTATTCCGGGATGACTGTTCAGAATATTTCCCATCATAACAATGAACAAAAACATCAATCATTAACCTGAACTTTGCAAGAGTTTCATCAAATTCTACTTTTCCACTCTCTTTTCCATTCTAAATTTTATTCCCAATTTCATCCATGAAGAACTTCCTCAGCCTGTAGATCCTGCTGTTAGTCATAAATTTACCAGGTGTCGAGGATAGCTTCGAGTTTTTACCCAAGCATCAATTGACAAAATTCAGCCTTACTAGATTTAACAACAGATCTACAAGCTGAGGAAGTTCTTCATGGATGAAATTGGAAATAAAATTCAGAATGGAAAAGAGAGTGGAAAAGAAGAATTTGATGAAACTCTTACAAATTTCAGGTTAATGATTGATGCTTTTGTTCATTTTTATGATGGGAAAATTCTGAACAATCATCCTAGAATAAAGGATTTTACTGTGATTTTGAGAGCATCTTCTATACAACAAGCTATCTTAGATCAAATAAATGAAGCAAACAATTGTGAAAGAGCCAATAATTTTGAATTTGAAACAATGTTGTCATATGTATAGACTCCCCCTATGATTTGCTCCTAAAATAAGGTATAGCAATTTAGAATTTGAAACTATGGTATATGAACAACTATTTAGCCTATCAATTATGCTACAACAATTAACTACAAGCTAGAACATATCCATATCAGCATAAAATACTAAGTGCAATTCATCTCAAACTCTGTTGTACCTGAGTATGACAGTACTTGATATTTTGGTGTTTCTAGACGAAACCTATAGCAGAAAAGTGTAGTCTCCATCTGAAGGAACCATCTTCGAAGCTCTTCCCTAAAACGAGGGTTGAAAACATTAGAAGAAAAGCAATACCATAATTCTAAAGTAATAATCTTTATCAAGCCAAATGTCAGAAAGTATAATTAAAAAGACAAATCCTTACAATTGGACCTCAATTTGGACCAAGTAGATTTATGATTTTATCTTTAGAATGTAGGAAATTTCTCTGTCAGAGCTTCACAACCTCAAATTGGACTGATAAAATTTATGATTTTATCTTTAAAATGTAGGAACTTCCTTTGTCAGAGCTTCACTACTTCAAATCAAATTTGAAATTGATCCAACAGATTTATGATTTTATCTTTAGAATGTACAAACTTTCTCTATCATATATTAAAGATCTCAGGTTGGATGTCCAATTGGACAAGAAAATTTATGATTTTATCTTTAGAATAAAGGAACTTCCTCTGTCAGATATTCAAAAATTACTACAGTTAGGTTCTGCTTCCTATCGAAAACACCCAGAAGTGTTTCACACTGGCTCAAGGTACTCTCCAACCTGGTTATGACACCGATAGTAATCCAATTTTGCTTGAACCATCCATACTCGAACATTGTAGCACAATCTATTCTTCCTGCACATAAAAATGCCACATATTAGCCTTGCCTTCTAAATAAAACTCAAAATCATCATAAAACCATAATTAATAAATCATTTTAGCTTCAGAAAGAATCTGATGTCATTTACTATCAAAACAAAAGCTGTATAAATCACAAAAAATCCATGAAGCAATCCATCCAAAGACAAAATAAGCAATGTAAGGATTTGAGCAATATAAGTCCAAAGGGTTATGCTATAACGATAATGGAATCACCATAAGAGCACAACCGAGGAACAAATTCTTGTGACTGTAATTATGTGATCCATAAATCTATTGGTCACGTGGTACAGTTGTGCTATAACAAATACATGATGCATTCATGTGTGACCCAAGTTTAATGTGGCTATGTTGTGATAGAAACAGAGGCACTCATATGAGCACAATTCATGTACAAATAGTTGCCATCATAATTACATGTCAATCATCATTGGGTGCATTTAGGTTGACTCAAGTTTAATAGGTTATGATGTAATGATAGGATGATCCAAGAGCGATTACCTCTTGCTGCAATAAAGAACCTATAACTCTGGTTGATATGCAGAGTAGTTGCGTTATATCAATTATGTAGTGCATTCAAGCACAACCCATGTTTAATGGGCTATTCTACAGAGTGGTCAAGATTTTCTAAACCTTATGAATGTTACTTAAGTGTACAACTTAAACTACAAACCAAGTTTGTTACATACTTGAATGCAATCTTGGGTTACCACAAACTATAATAATGTGATATGCTAATAACTATTATGGAAAGTATTAAAGCAAGACCCATGCTATATAGGATACATTTCCCTGATCGGGTTTACATACCTTAATGATCAAACACAAGCTTCCCACACACTCTAGGATACAATCCAAGATCATACCACAACCATGTCAAGATAGCTAATTTTTTTACCCAAGATTTAAGGTTGTTTTTTAATACCAATAGAAGCATTGGTAAGAGCATGACTAGGGTACAAACCCTAGGCCTTCGTAGAAACATAAACAATAACTCTAGTGGATTAGTGAGGTTGCAATACCAGAAAGATTGAGACATTGTAGCCAATAACAAAATCTTGCAATCCAAAGATTGTAGCCAATAACAAGCACACTATGTAGCTCAGTGACATTTGTAAATGCAATATATGGTAAGTCAAAAAGAGGCTGAGCAATGACAAGATAATAAAGCTCATGCCTTGCATAGTAAAGTGGAGATTTTAATAGTGAGTTTCCTTACCCCCTTGTTGACCTTAAGGGTTTTTCAAATGCTTTTGGCAGTGTTAGACAAGGCAAATGCAATCAGGGAATGACTGTCCAAATGAAGTAACAATGGTAATCATAGGTTCAATGTTTCTTCTTAGCCATTGTATAATGGAGGTAGTGGATTGCATGTTTGAGCAGTGTTTTGAGACTCATCAAAGATGGGAGAATAGTGAGTAATACCTTGTGGACTGTGAAGTAGTGACAATAAGGTTGAAGGATCTTAAGAACCACAATATCATGAAACAATGAGTCCCTTGTAGTAAGTAGGAAGTTCATAGGGCATAGTTTGATTTTATAGAAGGATGCTCATGAAAGGAATCTTCAAGTGACATTGAGTGAGTTGTTTGAGATTGCAGCTGAAGGTGCAATATCCAGTCTTAAAGGTAGTTAGCAAAGTAGTAAATGTGCAAGAAAATCAAATCGTACACAACAAACAATTCACAATGTTATCTTGCATAATTCCTTGGGTTTGAAGACAAAAATCTCATTGTATCTTGATGAAAGTAGTGACCTTAATGGTCAATCACTGGAAACCATGATTTTAAAACATGCTTTTGTGCTTATGGAGGCAACATTTTAAGCAAGGTAGTGAGTGGTGGTTTGGAACAATGGCAGGTATGAAGGATTTTCTTTATATGCATACTATGCAGTCTAGCTTAAGACAACGTTCTTAGAAGAGATTGAAGGTGGATTATGGAACTCAAGGGTTACCATGGTAAAGATTAAAGAAAAGACAAAGATCTATTTAAAAGCCATTATCATGAGATATTAAGGATGTCACATGCAAAACCCTAGCAGTTGGAGTAATGAATACAGTGCCAAAGAGGATGGTGTGTTGGGGCAGGTTTAGGAGATCTCGACATTATCTAATCATAGGAAAATACATCATTTATTTATTTTTTAAATTAAAATAAATCATTCTAAACCCTATATAGGATACATTGATACTTCAAAAGCATCTAAAGGAATTTGAGATTATGCAAATATATGTCAATTAAATACTTGGATTACAAATAGTAGCGCAAACAATGTAACCCTTGTTGAGCAGAGCAGGAATGAGATAAGCAACAATGAATCCTATGCCTCCTGTCATGCACATCTCCTTACCATTCTATGTTATTCTTTATTGAAACACTTCTCCATTTTGGCAGGCTATGCCTAAAAATAAGGTTTCAACAAAGGTTTTAGAGTATGTTCATTAAAATGAAAAATCCATTCTGGCGGGCTACACTTGAAAATAAGATTTCAACGAAAGTTTTAGAGTATGTTTATTAAAGTTTTAGAGTATTTTGGCGGGCTATATTCTTGATTCCTTAAATGGTTTATTCAAATGGATTGTGACTAAATAAATGACTAACTATTTAGTCATTTTTATTTGAGTGACTAAAAAATTTTTAGTCAACAACCAAATTAGTCATTTATTTACTCATTTATAGCTGAGTTGCAAAAAATGAGTAGAATTAAGTCATTTTTAGTTGTTGTGACTAAAAGTTTTAGTCACCTATTCATTTATTTGCCAAATTCTACTAGTGTTCTATGCCTGACAGGCTAGATATATGTAGAGCAGGGAGCACCATATGATTGAGTGGTACCTACCTGATCGAGTGGCCAAGAAGTTTGGAGAGGTATAAGATGCACCACCTCTTGAATACATAGTGATATTTGCATGGATGGCTAGGGAGACCATCTGGGGATAGATGATCCCTTCATAGGTGGTTGTCGATGATTTCAAAGCACTAGTGCCATAGCGATGGGTCTAATTTGGTGGGCCTTATGATGCAAGGACTACTCTTGCCTATGATTAATGGTGGTTACAATATTCCCCAGTACGACTAACAAATCTAGTTGGGGGACAAATCTTGGGCTGAGGTAGAGGAAAAAGGCTAGATAGAGGACAAGGTAGAGGATAGCAGCCAGGTCACGATGGACAAGTGCCTGGTCATGATAGACAGGTGGTGGGACATTTACCATTGATACATCCATTACATCAAGCACCACCACCACCACCACCATGAGATCAACAGTAGGCATAGGGTCCCGACCCATGGGACACCCAGATCTTAGTAGTGACAGCGAAGAGGGACCAGTTGTTGCAGTAGGTCCAGCAATTGACTAGTGAGTGGGATGTTGCCCATGCATAGGTTTATTAGGTCACAAGAGAGCATAACCAAGAGTGGAAACAAAGACAATAGTTGGATCTGCAGTTGGAACAAGAGGTAGGGCATCGATAGCAATTAGAGGCCACTGCATAGTTCCAGGAACATGTAGGATAGGGTAGTTTACCTGCACCACTATATAGAGATGTCATAGATGAGGCCTCTTATTATAGGAATTTTTACCTCTGAGATGTCCCCGAGAGAGCGGACACAACCAGATTAATCTCAGAGGAGCAGAGTTGTGCCGAGTGGCGCAACAAGACCTTCAATCAGGCAAACCTTAGGGAGCAACCACTGACAGTCATCAGGTGGCCACTAGGACCAATCCCATCATGATGATGGCCAGAGTCGAGGATAGTTCGACCTCCTCATAGACACATTTTTGATGTACAACCTTGATTATTGACATGTATATACATTCATTGGTTGATTTTGATAGCCTCTTGTATATCTATTTTTGGTGAAATTTACACACTGATTCAAATTTTTATATCATGATAGTCACATTTTGATTATATATATGAGATGGACCTCGATTCGATACTTATTATGTGATATTTTATTTCATGTGATGCTTTATGATCATGTATGGATGCACATGCTATGGATGGATGCAGATTTTTATGTTATTGATGTGTTTCTTTATTTATGCATATGATGTGATGTCATGTATGAGTTTATGAGGTGATGCCATATGCCATGCAATATGATGGATGGATTACTTTATTTTTTAGCATCTTTTCTATATGACATGTTATGAGATGGATGCATTTCCTTTTGTGTATTTCTCATATGATAATGATGTGTGATGATTATGATTATGATTATGTAGGATGTATGTATGCTAATGGGTTGTGGATGTAGGATGGATGCATTATTATTTTTGTTGACTATCATGATACCAGGTTAGCATGGAAAGAAGATAGAAGAATAAGATGAGTGGATTAACCATTGATTTCAAGATTGATTCAGAAGTCCAACAAGTCTACGAGTCTTTGAGACTTTACTAGATATGGTGATGAGAATGATGATTTTCTTGTTTCAAGGATTGGGATACTTCATCATTTCATTCCTTATTTTTTGATATAACACATAGACATGATGCATCACAATATTGATAACTAGGATGGATTTGTATCTAGTGTGATGGAATTTGACTCTTTAATCCTTGCTCACACCTCGACATACAAAATCCTTGTTGGAACATAGTTTATAAGTTTAGAACATCTCAAACCAAATCATACGCAATAGTCAACAATCTATTCAAAATGACCTCCATACACACAACAAAGCAAGTATTCACCAATTTTATTTTACAAGAACATACCACAAGCATAGTACATGAAAGATAAAGATCAATGCCTCATTCCTTTCTCTCTAAATAATTTTGATAGACATCATCGAGGGGTCCTTGGAATGGGTCAACAAGATAAATCATAAGACAAGATCAAAATGAACAAACAATCAATGTTATTTATATCTATTGCCAAAGTAACATAGCTAGGGTGATTTCTCACGATGATGCCCATTGTAGGAAGGATGCATCTTAGGACATGTTTATCAGATGTTATGACTAAGATTAATTGTTTGATAGGCCTTTGATACAAACATTACCAACTTGTTTACTCATGATCTAGACTTTAGATTTGCACATTTAGGTTCACACTTGATGAATTTCCACACTTGTTTCCATGTGTTTTACCAAAGGTTGATGCTGACAATCAATTTATTATGAATGGAAGTTTATTACGAGTGAAAGAGAAATAGGATGGGTGGTTTTGGACCCTTTGGAATTTTTTAATGTTTTTGACATTTTGCAATGTTTTGAGGTTATTTTTGGATCTTTTTGGGTATATGTGAATGTTTAGATTTTTAGGGTATGTGAGACTATTTAGGATTTTTTGAATGTTTTCAAGTGTTTTTGTGTTTTTAGAGTTTTGCAAATGTTTTTTGTGTTTTTTGAGTTTTGACCAAGACCTATGAGGGATTGACCTATAGCCTCAGGGGCTTATCAAAGATTAGCCTTGCCAACATTATACACATAGGTTCGACTAAATCTGACTAGTAACCATTTATTGATGACATATGAACATTTGATGGATTGTCAGTTTATTATGATGAACTCCTAAAGACTAACCTAATGCATTGAGGGTGCATCGATGATGGCCTTGCCTACGTTCAAGCTCAAAGACAACGTAGTTCGACAACCATGTTTTTGATTTTCTGAATTTTTGACTTGTTTAGGGATTTTGATGTGTTTCAAATGTTTTGGATTTTGACTTTACAACTTTTTGAATGTTTTTGGATTTTGTCTATAAAATATTTTTTATGTTTTTGAATTTTGTCTATAAAATATTTTTTTATGTTTTTGGATATTTGATCATTTTGCAAGTGTTTTTGGATTTTGATGATTTTGAGAATAAACGATACCTAGATCACGATGTTGATGTCATGTTATGAGATACAAGACATGGATCAAGAGTTATTCAAAAACAAGAGTGCAAGAACCTGCCCCTAGTGTCTAATAATGTTTCATAGTTCAATGGACAAACCAAGATAGGTAATGTATATGTGAAAAGTTCAAAAAAGTTTTATCATGCTAGGTATGGGCTACAAAACTTCATGAGACAAAATGGTAAAGATATTTTAAATAGCTTTCCATGAGTAGAGTTGAAATATATGCCAAAATTTTGTCAAGATCAAGATAAACTGGAATATCTAGATAAAGATGGATTGGATGGATGGAGGAAATATTGGATTTATCATGAATTGGATGAGATGCTTCCATCTGAAAAGGATCGTATAGAGGCTCAATTCTACTCATGATTCCTTTTTTCTAGGTTTTCATCATAGTACATGCCCAAAGTACCATTGTACTGGTTTTCATTGGAGGACGATTTTTTATTTTTTTACTATTTTCTTGAGTTTTTAAAGTTTTACCCTCATGTTGAACCACCTAGTGGTACTGATGTAGATGTGACCATCATAACATGCCAACGATATCCTGCTTGAAGAAGCTGCTTTGCTAAGATATGAGCACTTGAATGCAACTTTTGAGAACTTTGATAAGCCTTGTTGATACTAGAATTAACCTTTTCTATGTGCGCACATCATGATAAAGTGCCTTTAGAATCCTTATGATGAAGTGTCGTTTCCAACACACGATCAACGTGAGAATTGGATATCATGAATGGAGTTTATAGTGACATGTATGAAGGAATATGGGATGGATTGGTCGATGGTTTGGAAACTTTGACTCTCTAGACTTGGGTAGATGAGAAATGATGGGGGTTTTGCATGAGATTGGTCCCACCCTCTTGATATACCTTGTACACCACTTGAGAAGCTTGCTTTTGTATTTGCAGACGTCTACGATGGATACGTTTCCCTTTTTGACTTTTCCCCATAGTTTCTTTGACTAATGGAGTATGATTGGGATGATTTTCTTTTGTATTCTTTGGTATCCATTTGTATTTGCTTTGTCCCCTTTGATTTACTACATTTTCTTTGATGATATTCTCCTTGCTTTGATAGGAATATTTCTTTGTGTGTTGGTCCCAATTCATGTATGAGATAATGGGTGGATGGCGATTCATGATACGACTAGTTGTAGCATTGGAATTTTCATCATAAGGATCCTTCATGCCCCCTACATTGATGTTTGCATTAGAAAAAAATTCCTTCGAATTTGTGAAGGTATTGCTGACATGCTTTGATTCTGTTAATTTCAAGATGTCATTAACAATACCTAATCCTTTGCCCTGATAATGTATCCTTTGATTAATGGCCACTGAATATGACTTACCATAAACACATGATATTGCTATGGGTTCCTGTTGTTCAAGAATATTAACTATTTTCTCTAATTCCATGACATCTTTATTTGTTGATACCGCTTTAGAAAATGTTGGTGTTGATTCAGAAGATGTTGATGATGCACAATCACTGTAAGAATCGAGAATCTATATCATTGCTTTCTCTTGTGTGGGGATGTCAAGAGTGGGAGACCCTTATTTTTGATGAAGAACATCTATATGTCCATCAAAAGAAAACATATCTTGGGTGATGTTAGGGATATCTTTGGTGTTTAAGATAGATTGGAAGATGTTCATCAGCTCCTAATAAAACTTTGGGGAAGTGATCTCTTCATCTTGACTTAGGGTAGAGCAACTGTCACTCATGGGTTGGAAGACATTATGCAAATCATGACAATGTTGTGGGGATAGGGGTTCTTGATCCTGACTCAATTCAGAGCAACTTTCGTTATCCTTAAGAGCCTCCTCTTGACATGATCCTTGGGTGGATGATACACCATCGATAAAAGAATCTTTGCAACATTTTGTAGGAATGGGTGCAATAAAGGATATTTCTTGCTCCTTTGGAACTTCTTCAATATTCCCAATCATAAAGTTATATGTGGGAGAGATATCACAATCTGATACATACTTAATGCCATTATGGTATGAAATATTGCTAGAAACTATTGATTGGTTTGTACTTTGTTTTAAAATAATATCTTGATGTGTGTCTGATTCCTCATGTTGTGATGAATGAATAACATGAATGTGTCCCACTGTGGTATCATCAATACGGTTTACATTATTTGAGCTTGATGCCTTTCTTGAATCTTTCACTTTTGCATTATTAGGCATAGGAGTTTTGTAAATTTTTAGATTGTAATTCCTAGATTTTTTATCGACATCAATGTCTCCTTATTCAATAATATCCTACATTAGATGCTCGAGTATAAAACAGTTTTGTGTGTTAAGACCTCTGTATCAGTGAAATTCACAAAAATGATCTTTTGTATAGCTAGGAGGTTTAACTTGTGGCTCTTGATAGTTCTTGAAATCTGGGAGTGTAATAAGATTAGACTGTATCAACTTCTTCAATACATTTTCCATAGATTCCCCTAAGGGAGTAAATTTTTGTTTAGGAGCATTGTTTGTTCTTTGTGGTCCTCTTTGAGTGATTGCAACATTGATTGCTGGTTGATTTTTTGGCAGTTGCATGTATGGTTGTTGTGTGTTCATGGGTTGGGTGTTTGCTTGTCTAGGAGCACTTAGGATGACTTTTGCATCAACGACACTTTCATTAGTAATGTTTTTTCTCTTAGCCCAAAATCAAGGTTTGTCATTAGAACTAGTAGATGGGTGATCGTCCTTGTATGCTTGTGTGTTTCCTTGTGCAATAAGGGATTTTTTGATATTAAGGGCCCTAGGGATAAGCTCTTCGTATGATGTGACACATTGCATTTTCAATTGAAAGGATAGATTTGTGTCTACATTAGGAATGATGATCCCTATTTTTTTTCTCTTTGAGAATAGGCCATTTGATTTTGCTAGTTCTCTACCTCCATCGTTGTAGGAAATTTTTGAAGGATTCACCCTTATTTTGTTTGAGGTTGTATAGGTCTTCCAAGCTCATGTCCATGTTTGGGTTGTAGGAGAAATGATCCACAAACTGATCGATTATGCCTTTGAAGGTTTGAATTCCCAGAGGTAAATGTGAGAACCAATCTATCATTGGGCCTCCCAAACTACATGGGAAAAGGTGCATTAAATAGGAATTATTGTAAGCAACTTCCATAAATTCTACATAAAACTCTTTGATATGATCCACTGGATTTCCTCATCCTCTATATTTTTCAAAATTTGGGACTTCAAATCCGGGTGGGAAAGGTATCATCATGATGTTTCTATCAAAGAGGTATGGACAAAAGTCCCGTTGCTCATGTGGTTTCTTTGTTTTCCCCATTTGGATGTCTTGGATTTATTGTGTGAGTGCCTTAATTTGTGAGGGAAAATCATCTTGCAGATTTTGTGGGGGAACATATGTGTTATATTGTGGGATGGTAGATGAGTTGTAGGTGGGATTTTGATATGGGGGGTGTTATATGGTGTGTAGGTTAGATTTTGATATTGTGTAGGTGATGGTGATAGTGGTGGAGGAGTGTGTGCTCCTTGTACATTTAGGTTCAAGACGTTTTGTTGTGAATTTGTGTATGATTGGGGGTTGTAGTACAAGCCTTGTTATGGTTGTTGTTGTCCAAGCACTTATTGTTGTTAAGCATATTGTTATGCTTGTAGTTGGCCTTGTTATTGCACTTGCAATTGGGCTTGTAATTGAGCCTATTGTTGCACTTGTAATTAGAATCGTAATTGAGCCTATTGTAGCACTTTCAATTGTGCTTGTTGTTGGGCTTGTAATTGAGCCTGTTGTTGCGCTTGAAATTATGCTTGTTGTTGGGCTTGTTGTTGCACTTGGAGTTGAGATTATTGTTGTTGTGCTAGTAGTTGTGCTAGCGAGTGTGCTTGTTGTTGCACTATCATTTGAACTTGGTGTTGTTGATTTATAATGGGTTGTTGACAAGCCAATGTATGTTGTCCTTGGGATTGTGAAATAATGTTTTGGTTCAGGAAAAATTGACTTGTTTGTGTATATTGGCTTGAGATATTATGATTTTGTGGAACGTGTGGTGGATTTTGAGGGACCATGGTGTGAGTGAATTGTGGGTTGAGTTGATTGTGGGGTGGTTGTTGTGTGATGATATTTTGAGGGTTGGACATTAGATTTGGATTTGGTAAATTTTGTCCTTGATTTTGTGATGTCATTCCTTGTAAAATTTGAGATTGGGGTGGAGGAATGTAGGCTTGGGGTCCCATTTTATTTTACATTACTTGGGGGACCAAAGGTTGAGATGGTGCCACTTGGTGTTGCGATATTATTGGCATAATTTGGATTTGGATCAATTGATTGGAATGGTTCCCTTGTTGTGTTTGATTTGGGGCTAATGTGTTACTTTTGTTGATGGGATTTGTGACCAATGGGTTTCCTTGATTGATGGGATTCATGATAAATGGGTTTGATGTGTTTTGTGGGTTGGTTTGAGTGGCTTGTGAAACCATTAATTTTTTTTATGTGTCAATAGGGGGGTTTGATGTTTGACCTTGTTGTGTTGTATGATGGTGTTCACTTACCCTTGTTGTTCCACTCAAGGTACTTGGTGTAGTGTTCTTTAATTAGCTCAATAACTAGGAATCATGAATTCCTCTACTCAGGGATTGAACATCACAATTGGCAGTCATGACCTACTAAAGAACCTCATTTAATTATCAACCCAGGGATGTAAACTTGAAATGGGACATCATAAGATATGCACTAATCACCCTTCCAGACATACATGATTCCTAAAATGCCTTATACTAGAATTTAAGTACTGGAAACAAATTTATTGTTTAACTTTACTTGGAAATGAAAAAATCGTAAGATAACCTATTCTGCCTCTAGTGGCTACAAGAACAGTTGACAGCTCTGTGTTTCTGCCAGCTGCAGGAACAGTCACATTAACTTCTATGAAGGAAAATGCAACTATTCTATCTTGCAGAATAAAAGTATGGATAGTTCCCTAGGTGGGCCCCCTTAGGTAGTGCCAAAAGCAGACAACAGATTAGGCAAAAAACTTCATAAGCTTTATTGATTTAGTGCAAAAAAGTACATGGCACAATCTCTTGGCTGAATTTCTAAAACTGAAAGTGTATTACAAAAGCAATTTGTCCAGCCCCTTCTTTGAAGGAGAATGGGCTATTTATTGAAAAATGATCCTAACTACTAACCAACCTTCCCTTATAAAACAGGAGGCATTTATTACATTAACTAACTTAAGTAAAGAGGTGAATGACAATGAAGAACTAAGTCAAATTAGTTGAGCAGTCTTAAAGCGCCATCATCCTGGATTCATGCAACACTAAGACGACTGGCCTAGATTTCCAAAACACTCTCCCTGCATGGCGGATGAGTTGAAACTGTCTCCTCATATTTTGCTGTTGAACCAGTCTTTATGGATTTGGTCTTCAATTCTTCAAGTGGAAATTGAATTCCTTCCCTTCAATCGTGGTACCTGCTAAATATCTCGCCATCTTTTCTTGAGGAAGAAGGTTAGCTCAACATGTTCATCCTTTAAGACAATACATTACTTTATTCATTCATTAATTAAGTATTAAACTAAGGCAAACATTGTTTCAGATATGGCTGCAGGAAGTTTTGGTAGTGAAAGCTGCAGGAAGTTTTATGATCACACAAAACTAGAAAGTATTTATCAGACTAATAAAACATTAAAGATAATAATCATGGGACTTCTTATCACAATATACTCATCATATTTAAGTCATAAAAAGGTCTATATCTATCCCATAAACAGACTGAATGTTTGTTTTAGCATAATAAAAACAACAAAGTATTTATAAAAGTATGATAAAAATGTGCCAAAGACTTGGCTCATCACTCCCCTCAACCAACTACTTGCTGGACCCTTCAGCAAGTCTAGCATTCTTTCTTCTGGCAAACTCTCTCAGATCTGCACTCAGTTGCTGTCCACATTCACCATTCTGGAAACTCCAGAAGTGAGCTCGCATTGCCTCTAGCCTTTGCCATCTATTACCTTCATAACTTCTGTTATAAGTGATGTTATCTCCCTGTATAGCCAATAATGGCCATAGGAGAATAGGCGGCTGCATAACTAAGGGCAACCAATTCTCCTTCTTTGTTTTGGCATTCCTCATGTACCTCTCTACCCTTCTGGTTGCTACATACAAGGTATTGGGAGTATGTGGTTCTACTTTCTTTAATTGAAATGAAATATGCTCCCATCTTTTCTGAATGTGCAAGGTTGCAGCATTAAAAACAATGTTTATAATTTGGGAGTATTGAGAAAATACCTCTTGTCTTAGAGGCTCAATCAGTGGCCTGGCTCTTTCATCTCTCCACAATTTCTTCCAATCAAAGTAAATGCCCATTCCATTAGTAGATTCATTTCTTACAGACAATGGCATATTTACTTCATCATGCATATGGATATCAAATTGTTCTCCTCTGCTTATTTCATCGGTGATCCAGGAGATTAGAGCACTGATATGAATATCACCGACATAACATAAGGGATTCCATTCCTTATCCTGGGATACAACCAAATTGTGCAGATAAAATTCACACAGGAGGTTCTTGATGTGCAGAGGTGAATCCCTGTATGCTTCATAAAATTCCTCAAGGGTATCCAAAGAAGGATTCTTACCCTTCTAGACTCTAATTAGTTGGAAGTTCAAATACAGCTCCTTGAGATACATTGCATAGACAGGTGAAGGTACACGACATTGCATCAGTTGTGGAACCAACTCTACCATCTGGTTGAGAGTGTCATTCAAGTTAGCAATTTCTAGATTCTTATTCTGGATTATCCTTTGTAGTCTCTCAATTTCAAGTGCAGAGGTAGTTTGTTGTTGCCGAAGTTCTTGAAAACATGTCATTCTTGTAGCAAAGTTTGTGACATGTAATGGTGGTCTATGATTATAGCATACTGCAGGTGTCTCCTGTACTTTTTCAAACACATCTGCCTTATCTTGCTCTTCTTCTGACGGAAACACAACTGGCTCATCCTCCTTTTCATCACATTCCATATCTTCCTGTAGCTGCTCTGCAATGGCAGCTAAATTATCCAGGCCAGCCCCTTCAGGTGTTCTCACAACCTCCTTGGTAACAGGTTCTTCTTCTCTCAGTTCAGGACTGGAAGGGTTTGAAGGCGGTGCGGCAGGAGTAGTATTAAGTGATTGGTGGGCTGCCTGGCTCTGGAGCCTAGAGCTCCTTCTTATGGAAGTAGGAACTGTTTTATGCTTTTTGGAAGGTTTTGCTGCAGGAACAGATAAGTTCTCCTTTTTCTTTCTTTTTGCAGGTTCAGGGGTTGCTACAATAGGTGACTTCCCTTTCCTATCCTTGGGAGACGGCTCATGAATTTTGATAGGACCTTGTGCCGGCTGCTTGGAAGTTCTTTCAGAAAGAGGAACATCATCTTGTGAATCGGATGATTCCTGAGGAGAGGACATAGCAGCAGAGGTTTGGCCTGCAGACTAGGAGGTTCGTTGCTTAAAGGTAAGAGGTTTACCCCTAGGTCCTACATTTTGAATTTTAGGGTTGAATTGGACCGTGAATTCCTCCCAGGTCATCCCTGATGCATCTTGAACGGATTTTTCAACAAGTAATTTAATAAGGCAGTGGTGAGATACAGAGTTAACCCTACCCTTTTTAAATTCAACAGCACTATTGGATAGCAAATTATAAAGAAAGTCAAGAATATTCATCAACAATCCATGGCACAAATGAGACAAAAGTTTAAAGTGATGAGAATGTAGGATTGAAAACCTACCTTCACAGGTTATGTATTTGATGATATACCCTTCCCGTGACACCCAGTCCTGTGGAAGACTCATTCTTTGCACACCTTGCTTATCTACCCGTAGAGGAGGGTCATTTGGCCGAGTGAACTCAGCCCTAGCACTTCTTGCATCTCTTCCCTTGGGAAATGGTTCCCTGACTTGAGGTAATCCCGTTACCTCAACAATTCTATCAATTGATGCATTGACTGTTATGCCTCTAACTTTTGCTTCCCCATCATGAAATGTCCTTGTGAATTCCTCTGCAATGTCTGTATTAAAAGTCTCGAGCTTCAGGAAGTAATCGAGCCACCCATATTGCCTGAATAATGGTACATGCAGCACATCCTGCAACAGGATGCTATGGTTTGTAGGCTCATGCCGAATCGGCTGACCTCCCATTTCTTTCTGTAATCAAATGCGTTAAGCAATGATCACTTGGCTTTTCTAACTAAAATTCTTGTAACCCAATTAATGAACCCTTCTGCAAAACTTCTTGTAACCCAATTAATGAACCCTTATACAATTTTTACAACACTCTGTCCCTCCCCTCAACTGAAACTTTTGAACCTCTTTTCAAAAGTGACAGAAAAATAGGGAAAAACAATGTGATCATACAATCTTTTAGGGAGAGAGTAATCATGGATAAATGGAATACATGTAGGTTCATTATTGCAGGAAGGAAAGGTTGTTTGAGGGTTCATGAGAATGATGGGACAAGCTTATGGCGGCGAGAATAAAGACGTGGTGAAATAATATCATAGAAAAATGTGCTCAATCGTGCGAATGAGCCAAAGGAAATGGGAACCATATAGAAAATTATTCACGTTAATTAATACTAAATTAAATGCAATAAATAAAGTAACTAAAGCAATCTTAAAGTGAAGTGGAGCGTACCTGGAGAGAATCACCAAAATTATCTGATGTGGCCTCCTTCTTCATTGCAATGCATGACACGGAGAAACGTGGATGATATGGAAAATGATAGGTGGATGATGTGGAAGAGAGAGAGTGAGTACGGATTGTGGATGAAGTGAATGAATGGAATGGGGATCTTATTAGATAACCCCTTTATTATGATTTAGTATGCACGTTTATGCATGGCCCAGAAATTTGAGCCGAGGCTCAATTCCTTTGGCTGTAGGATCGCTGCTATCCTGATCAATTTCGAACTGTCTCAGAAATGTTTCCTTGTCAATGGGTTTAGAATAGAGCTTGAGGCGATGCCCATTGACTAATAGCTTGAATCAGACCTCATCAATGGTCCTTAATTGAACAACACCATTGGTGAATACCTCCTCTATCTCATAGGGACCCAACCATCTGGTTTGTAGTTTTCCTGGACTGTCCTTATATCGTGAGTCATAAAGCAGAGCCTAATCTCCTGCTTTGAATTTCTTTTCCTTGATGTATTTATCATGCCACCTTATTCTCTGATTTTGTATCATCTCAGTGTGCTGCAGGGCATTCTTGCGGAGCTCATCCAGAGCATTAAGCTGCATGACTCTGTCCTTTTGTGCATTTGTTAAATCCATGTCCATCTCTAATGTTGTTCTTAGAGTCTTATGTTCGAATTCTATTGGCATCACAACTATTTTACCATACACCATTTCAAAAGGTGTACATCATGTAGCAGTCTTCCATGTAGTACGGTAGGCCCATATAGCTTCTGGTAACCTTGCGGTCCAGTCCTTCCTATGCAAATCTATAGTTTTAGTCAAAATGGCCTCTATGTCCCTATTGGTGACCTCAACCTGGCCATTGGCCTGGGGATGATAAGGAGTTGATTTCCTGTGCCTTATATTGTATTCATTTACTAAGGCTGTGATAAGTGTAGAAGTGAATTGTGCTCCTTGATCTGTCACTATCTCCCTAGGGACACCAAACTTGGTGAATATTTCCTCATAGAGGAATTTAGCTACTTTATTATCCCTAGCATGTTTCATAGGTTTAGCCTCAACCCATTTTTTCACGTAATCTGTGCATACAAGGATGTAGGACTTACCATTGGAAGGTGGATTAATTGGTCCTACAAAATCCAATCCCCATTTGTCAAAGGGTGCAACAACTTGTGGAAATAGAAGCATCTCATCAGATCGAGTTGGTCTTCCCATCCTTTGGCATCTGTCACATCCCCTGGTATATTTGGCTGCATCTCTATGCAGAGTTGGCCAATAGTAGCTAGTATTTAAAATTTTCATTGTTGTTCTTTTGGCAGCAAAATGTCCACCACACGGCTCATCATGGCTTGCATGCAGTATATCATGAGTGTACTCCTCTTGTACACATCTCCTCATAACTTGATCTGGCCCTGTATAAAACATGCAATCTGCAATCCAAAAAAAGTTAAAGCTTTTCTTTGCTAATAATATTTTTTCCTTAGGGGAGAATTGAGGAGGAGTTCTTCCTGTGGCCAAATAATTTGCTATATTTGCATACCATGGGTGAATAACTTTGATTGCAAACAGGTGTTCATTAGGAAAGGAGTCTTCAATAAGTGTAGAGTCATCTTGCCTTTGAATTCTAGAAAGGAAATCAGCAACCATATTGGATTTACCTGGCTTGTCCACAATTGTAATGTCAAATTCCTGCATTAGCAATAACCATCTTGCCAGTCTCCCGGATATTGAGCTTTTGTTCATGAGATACCGGATTGCTGCATGATCAGTGTGGAAAAATATCTGATAACCAGTGATGTAATGCCGGAATTTATTGAGGGCATAGATGATTGCCAACATTTCTTTTTCTATAACGGTGTAGTTGAATTCAGCCCCTTGCAGATTTTTGCTTATATAGTAGAGTGCATGTTCTGTTGATCCATCCTTCTACCCAAACACTGCTCCAATGGCATAATCCGATGCATCAGTATGAATATGAAATGGAAGTGACCAATCAGGTCCTTTCAAAACAGGTGCCTGTGTAAGGGCGACTTTTAAATCAAGGAATGCTTTTTCACATTCCTTAGTCCAAGATAAATCTGCATCTTTCTTCAACAGACTGTATAAGGGGCCTGCTGTTTGGATGAAGTCCTTGATGAATCTTCTGTAGTATCCAGAATGGCCAAGAAAACTCCTTACTTCTTTCTGCTTGGCAGGAAAGGGTAGATTAGAGATGACCTCAATCTTAGCAGGATCAACTTGTATTCCTACAATAGAAATATGGTGACCAAGTACTATTCCCTCTTGCATCATCATGAAGCACTTTTGACTATTCAGCGATAGGTTGTGATCTTCACATCTTTGTAGTACTTTCTCCAAATTGGATTGAGCTTCCTCAAATGTTGTACCATAAGTAGTAAAGTCATCCATATATATTTCCATGCAATCATATAAGATGTCTGAGAAGATACTTATGACTGCCCTCTGGAAAGTTGCAGGTGCATTGTAGAGACCAAAAGGAAAAATTGAATAGGAAAATGTTCCCCAAGGGCATGTAAAAGTATTCTTTTCTTGATCCTCAGGAGCAATCTTAATTTTATTGTACCCACTGAAGCCATCTAAGAATGAGAAGTACTTTTTCCCGGCTAAATTATCTAGAACTTGATCAATGAACGGAAGAGGAAAGTAATCTTTCTTTGTTGCCAAGTTGAGCTCTCTGTAATCTACACATACCCTCCATTTTCCTCCTTTCTTAGGAACAATAACCAATGGGGAAACCCACTGACTATCCGAGATTGGGTAAATAAAGCCAGCTGTTAACATTTCCTGCAATTCTTCTTTAACAATTTCTCTCAAAGCTGGATTGATTCTTCTTTGAGGCTGCCTAACAGGTCTGAACTCACTGTTAATGTATATGTGATGTGTATAGAGTTTTGGGTCTAAACCCTTCATGTCACCATATTTCCAAGCAAAAGCTGACTTATGACTGGTAAGCATTTTGATCATAGATTCTTGTTGCCCACTGGTGAGGTTTTTATTAATGCTCAAGGTTTTTCCTGCAACTGCCACAACTTGGGAGGTTAAGTCTACCATAGATACTTCAGACAGAAATGGCATGTCTACCTCATGGGGTAGTAAGGTGTGTAAGCAATTGGTTGCTGTAGGATAATGAGTTGATGTAGACGGAAGAAGAATAGTCTACAAGGAACATGGATTTTTTTCACAATGAAAGTATTCAGTACCATAGTTATTCAGCAGGATATTGGAAAGTATATCTTCTTCTTCTTGTTGTGCAATGAAAGGCTCTCTAGTAATCATCATTAAATTGGCCACGGAGTTCACTTCCTCCTCTCCTCCCAAATCTGGCCAAACAACCTCTCCAGACTCAAGTTGGGGCAGGGCTGGAGAATAGAGTGTAAGCTTCTTTGTGCTATACCCATAAGATATTGTCATGTTACCTAACCTACAACCAATGTAAGCATCAACAGTAGCCAACCAAGGCCTTCCTAGTATGACAGGGTATCCCCCCAATGATGCCTTTGGAGATAAGACCATAAAATCAGCAGGGTACTCCCAGAAATCCAAGGTGACTACCAGGTCTTCAACTACCCCATCAGGTTTGACAGTTGAGCTATCAACAAGTTGTAATATTGTAGGTGTAGTCCTTAGGTCTAAAATATTAAGTTTTACAACCAGGTCCTTTGTCATGACATTGATAGCTGCACCAAGATCTACTAAAGCATTCTTAATTTGCAATCCATTAACATTGATCTCCACAACAGGACTTCCTGGATCTAAATATTTTGGGATGCTAAGCTTCCCTAGCATTAAGTCAGAGAGTTGGCCTATTACATGGACAGTTTGAGGGTCTTTCTTTTTCCTCCCCGGTTTCTTCAAACATGCCTCCTTGATGGCCTTGCCATAGATAGGTACTTCTTTGATTGCTTGGAACAAGGGAATTTTCACACATATATGCTTTAGCTGGTCAAGGATGTCAAAGGTAGGTTCCTCTTATTTTTTTACATTTTCACCTTCCAACCTTTGTGGGAAAGGAGGGGATACTTTATCATATGCTTTAGGTAATGATGTAATCTAAATCAGAACTGGCTCATTTGGTTGGGCTTGGTCATTGGTATCTTCTTCTTGGTCAGTCTCCTCAGATGGCAATTCTGAGATTATGGAAGGAGATGGTGTGGGTAGCATAGTTCCTGAATGTAAATTAATATTATTCAGGTTAAGAGCATAGGTAGGCTGATGATTAGGATAAAAAAAATAGACTTGCTGGTGTTGCTGATTATTTGGATTAGGTGCTGCCTGAGCAGGTAGTTGGGTTGATTTTGAATTCTGACCTTGATTAGCTGCAGGAGGTGGCATAATGGATTGCTGTTGTGGTTGTTGCAGGAAACCAGTGGGTGGATTTGACCATTGCTGGCCTCCTCTCCATTGGTTAGGCTGCTGCCAATTCCCTTGCGGAGGCTGCCACTGATTTTGCTGTGGTGATTGCCAATTCCCTTGTGAGGATTGCCAATGGTTTTGCTGGGCATTTGGCCAAGGGTTATTCCACTGAGGTTGGGAGTATGGCCCATAGTTTGGAGGGTACTGGTTTTTCCATTGACTATTATATGAACCAAAATTTTGCAAAGGATCCTGAGGCATACCTTGTCTTGGGGCCCATGGCCTGTGCTGAGCAACAAAGAACACTTCCTCCTCTCCTTCAATGGTTTTGAACTCAGTAGGGAGATGTTGTACCTCCAAATTGGCCACTGCTTTGCATCGGCAGTCTTTCTTTTTTTGTCGGCAGTGGGGGCAATATTCAGCTAACATTGCCACAGCTTCCTCTTTCTTCCTTCTAGCTTGCATAGTATCCAGTTGAGTAGCTACATCATTGATGATATCTTGCTTGAAGTCAGAGAAGAGATTGGTAATCTCCACTTTAGATACTCCAGAGCCACTTCCTTTTATAGAAGAAGGTCTAAACCCCCTTCCCTTCTTTACAGCTGCTCTGGAGTAATTGAGACAGATTTTCTTGATATCATCCCAATCACTTTGGGTGACATCACCTCCTACCATGAGGTCAAGAGCCTCCATACAAGTATCATTGACTCCCCTTAAGAAGAGAAGTTTTTGAGATTCCTCATTCAGGTCATGATGGGTATTTTTCTGCACGCTAAACAAGAATCTTGACACATAATCCTCCAAGGTTTCATCCTCCTTTTGTGACATTTTGAAAATGTCATCTCCTCTCAGATCATTTCCTCTACAATACTCTTTATATTTACTCAAGAACAGAGTCTTCATTTGATCCCAAGTGTTAGCTACATTGCTTCCCAATCCCATGAACCATCTCAATGTTGCCTCCTTTAGAGTAGAGGGAAACAATTTCAGCTTGTGCTCTGAGGTTGTATAGTCATAGCTTCTACAAAGAATTTCAAATTCAAACAAGAAGGTATGAGGGTCCTCAGTAATAAGTCCATAGAACTTTGGCAGTAAAGAGGCAGGGATGTTCTTGAGATTATTATTGCCATGTAGGTCAGGGATTGGAAATGGAAAAATAGGATTTGCCATTCTTGGTTGTATTCTTGGATTAGCTCCTGGTTGATGAACTACAAGAGCAAGTGGATTATTTGATTCTGTTTCTTCGGATAGGTTAAAGCTTAGTTCAGAGGAATCAGAGGAAGAAGATGAAGTAACTAATTCTTGGCCAGCATCCAAATATGAGTCATCTTGGAATAGGTTCGGTTCAATCTCTTCAATATCTATGCTCCCAGGAAGGAATCTTCCAAATTGGTCTCTTCTTCTATGCATACAGCAAAAGTAAACTAACTAAGGAGATGCTGGAATGCAGAATTCTAAACTAAAAGTACTAAGAATGAAATCTTAAACTCTTTACTAGCATGCCTGTAATAGGTTCTTAGTTTGACACCATCCCCGGCAATGGCGCCAAAAATGTAGTGTTCTTTAATTAGCTCAATAACTAGGAATCATGAATTCCTCTACTCAGGGATTGAACATCACAATTGGCAGTCATGACCTACTAAAGAACCTCATTTAATTATCAACCCAGGGATGTAAACTTGAAATGGGACAGCATAAGATATGCACTAATCACCCTTCCAGACATACATGATTCCTAAAATGCCTTATACTAGAATTTAAGTACTGGAAACAAATTTACTGTTTAACTTTACTTGGAAATGAAAAACTGTAAGATAACCTATTCTCCTCTAGTGGCTGCAGGAACAGTTGACAGCTCTGTGTTTCCGCCAGCTGCAGGAACAGTCACATTAACTTCTATGAAGGAAAATGCAGCTATTCTATCTTGCAGAATAAAAGTATGGACAGTTCCCTAAGTGGGCCCCCTTAGGTAGTGCCAAAAGCAGACAACAGATTAGGCGAAAAACTTCATAAGCTTTATTGATTTAGTGCAAACAAGTACATGGCACAATCTCTTGGCTGAATTTCTAAAACTGAAAGTGTATTACAAAAGCGATTTGTCCAGCCCCTTCTCTGAAGGAGAATGGGCTATTTATTGAAAACTGATCCTAACTACTAACCAACCTTCCCTTATAAAACATGAGGCATTTATTACATTAACTAACTTAAGTAAAGAGGTGAATGACAATGAAGAACTAAGTCAAATTAGTTGAGCAGTCTTAAAGCGCCATCATCCTGGATTCATGCAACACCAAGATGACTGGCCTAGATTTCCGGAACACTCTCCCTGCATGGCGGATGAGTTGAAACTGTCTCCTCATCTTTTGCTGTTGAACCAGTCTTTATGGATTTGGTCTTCAATTCTTCAAGTGGAAATTGAATTCCTTCCCTTCAATCATGGTACCTACAAAATATCTCGCCATCTTTTCCTGAGGAAGAAGGTTAGCTCAACACATTCATCCTTTAAGACAATCCATTACTTTATTCATTCATTAATTAAGTATTAAACTAAGGCAAACATTGTTTCAGATATGGCTGCAGGAAGTTTTGGTAGTGAAGGCTGCAGGAAGGTTTATGATCACACAAAACCAAAAGTATTTATCAGACTAATAAAACATTAAAGGTAATAATCATGGGACTTCTTATCACAATATACTCATCATATTTAAGTCATAAAAAGGTCTATATCTATCCCATAAACAGACTGAATGTTTGTTTTAGCATAATAAAAATAGCAAAGTATTTATAAAAGTATGATCAAAATGTGCCAAAGACTTGGCTCATCACTTGGCTCACATGAATTTGTGTAATGTTAGGAAAAATTTGGGTACTTGTGGTGGTGGAAGAATATGGTTGGGCACTAAATGTTGGTGTCCAATTTATGTTTTGGGGAAGGGTTGTGTCTTGTGTACCCAAAATTGTGTTGCCTCCTAAATTGGGAGTGAGACCAAGGTTTGTTCCTATTCGAGTTGAAAGACTATAAGTTAAAGGTTGACTTTGTGTGTGTGATGAAGTTGGTTGAATGATAGATTGAGTCACACCTTGTACCAAGGGTTGTGTGATGGAAGCTCGAGGAATAGGAGCCATATTTCCCAAGGATTTTTCCCTAATTGTGTTCAAATCAAATGTTGAAGGGAGTTTAGCACCTTCCTTTGCTAAGGATAGCATGTATTGTGTGGGTTTCATCTTCATAAAAGTGTTGATGATATGGTGTGTTTTGGGGTCTTTTTGATATTCAAGGAGTTCCTCTGTGGTGAGTTCAAGTGGATTTTTAGTAACATCTTCTACTTCATACCCAATTTCTAGTGAATTTTGTGGCATATCTTGTGATGGGGTTGAGTAGCTTCTTGGATCAAATTCTTGTTGGTTGGGATCACTCATGGTGGATGCATTTTGGTTTTTCTCCGTGTTTTTCTTGTATTGTGATCTTGTTGTTACCAAATTTTTTGGATCAACTATGGGAGAAGTGTGTTGCGATTTATGTTGTTGGAACAATTTAGTTGATTAAAATCTTGGTAAAAGTGACCATCTAAGATGTTTTGGACCAATGATGTGAATGGATGATGAAAGGGGTGAGTGATATGGATGATGAACTTGTAAAATTTGGACAACACTTTAGACTAAAGGTTTGATGTTTGATTTTTTGGATAAAGATGTCAATGAACTTGTGAATATAAAGGTAGACTTGTGACCTTTAGGATATACTTGTTAAAAAGGATGATGGCTAACTTAACTAAATGTATGAAAAAGGATTCATTTACACACATATAACTAAACTAGGGGATTTGATTGATGATAACTTGAGTCTAGAATGTTGATGTGTCCAAAGTTTCAAAGTTGTTTGTGAGGTGAGATGTCGAATGTTTTGAACTTAAGAGGGACTTTGTTTACAAGATAAAGGTAGTGAAAAACATGCTTTACCCTTGGAGTGATAAAACTAAGAACTCAATGTTTGGGTGGTAGAACTTTGATACAATGTTTGGTAATACATTTCCTCATTTTCACTTTGTTGTTTGGAAGCCTAGATGTTTTGAAAATAAGACCATTGTGTGGTGTGTTTAATTGATTTAAGCTTTGATTAATGATATTACTTTTACCACATTCAAATGTCTTGATTAATTTAAAACTAAATGTCTATAACTAAGCAACTTTCTTTTCACAAAGCTTGAAATGTGAAAATTAGGATGCTAAAGCCATAGTCCCTTATGTTGACTTTGGAATAATGTGAATTGAGATATAAGACTAAATATTAGGAAGCCTTAGAGATATTGTTTTAAAAAAAACAAAATATCCTTAAGGACATGCAATAATATAGTTCTTTTCAAATGTATTCATATTAAATCCAAAGGGTTTGAGATTTTGATGACAATGTTTAATGTTAGTTTTTAGTTCTTTTTAATAACAAGTAATTTGTATAATTGACTCAAAAGGTGATGGAGATATTTTTCAAGTCTTCTTCCATAATACTAACTAGTTGGGCTCAACAAAATTAGTCACATAACAACCCTAAGGAGTAGGTACACATCTTATTAGTAGGCTTACCTCACCCCAAAAGGAATGATGTAATCCATCTTTATAGAGGGGTAAAATAGGCCAGGTCAAGGAAATGTACTATCTTGACACACCTAGCTTTGTACAAAAGAATTAACTCTTAAGATTTATGCCTCAATTGTAAATCGGGTGTGGTTCTGGGAGGGGTGTGCCTCCCATGCACTACTTCAAATAATGTTTTAGAAAACAAGAATAGGTTGCTAAGACAAAGGTGTTTAAAGACAACTATGAACATATGGGGTATAAACCATCCATAAGCTACTTAAAGCTTTAGTTGTTCCTGCCCAACTCATTATGTTTGAATGAGGATTAGGAACTGTCATGTTACCATGCCCCCGATATAAGCTAATTTCTTTCGATTTCACAAACTTTATATAGCCCATCGATAAACATGATTTTAGGGTCACTTATGAGTTCTCCATTGTGGGATATGTCTCATAGGTAGGCCCTTATCTAATAAAGACAATAAAATGATATTTATCTTCACCCAAGATCACATGAAGCGCAAGGGGAGAGGATATGTAGCAAGTCCTTGGGGTGACTCAATTTTTTTTGTAAACTTAGAGTGTTTCTCTTCACCCAAGATTGCACAAAGCACAAGGGGAGTAGATATGCACTAAAAGTTCACACAAGCATGGAAAGCACAAAATACACTCATTCTTTTTAAATCCTCAAAGGTAATGATGACTTCATTTTAATAGCACCAAATTGAAGTATGAATTTATGTTGTTCAATTTTAAACCAACATTGCAATGGTGAGGATGTTTGGGTTCATTTTTAGCCAACTTTGAAAGATCATAGCATTGTAAATTTTAAAACCAATTGAAAGCTAGTTTCATAAATCATGAAATAAAGTAGCATATGATAGGTTACAAGAAAGATCAAGTGATATTTTTCTCCTTCACTTCAAGATTTTATGCTCCATCTCAAACCTGCAAAATAGTTAGCCTTACAAAAAAAACCAAAAGTAAGTAAATGACCAGAGAGTAAATTAAGTTGAAATTCAAAGCAAACATAAAAATTTAACTCTATGTGTTTTTACCTAACAATTGCATCGTTGTGTAGATAATTATGTTACTTTGGTTCAGAAAGAAGGCATCGTTGTATGAAAAATGTGTTGTTTTAAAAAAGCATCGCTCTAGTGAAATTCTAGGTGTCGCTCTATTAGAAACTAGAGAGGTCAATTGCGTCAGAGTTTTGACAAATACGTTGCTATTTTCAATGGCGTCGCTCTGGTGAACCTGTAATAAAAAAAAATAGAACAGTCAATAGCATCAATATATCAAAAGTATTGCTATAAAAAAAATGATAAAGGCATTCCAATGCAAACAATAACGGTGCTATATTCAATAGCATTACTATTTACAAAGGCATCACTCTAATAAAAGGACAATAGCGTTGCAATGCAAATAATAGTGTCACTATTTTCAATAGCATTGCATTGCACTAAACAAAAGCGTTGTCGGGCCCTACAACTTGCAAATCATAGATAACTCACATAAAATTCATCAATTTGGTTAGTTCTTCCCTCCTTCTAGCACCAGAATGTGATCATAATCATAACCTAATCTAAACATGCTAGATACAATATATTTTAAGTGATATCTAACTAGTTAAGCTATACTCCCAATGAAATTATTGAAAACAATGAACAAAGAAACCATTAAAACATGAAACAAACCAGAATACATAATGGAAACTATTCTAATGTCTCAAACCTCATCCCATTGGGGGATTGGTGTTGCAATAATGTGGAATGTTAGCCCTTTCCCAATCCCTTTGATGAAACAAGCTCAAAGATGGGCGCCATTGATGAAAATAAGCTAAAATGAATGAAGATAAGCTAAAATGGATTCATGGTAAGCTAAAATGGATGCAATATTAACTATAAATGGATGTTAAATGCTAAAATGAGTATGTAAATGTGTGACATAACTTTGCTAAAATGGAAGTCGATCCTTTTCTCATAGAAATGAGGAGTATTTATATGAGAAAATGGTGAATCAATGGTTAGGATCGAATTGCTCAATCAATGGATGAGAGGAAATGAGAGGAGATGGCATGGATTAAGGATTCTCATCAATGGATAAGAATGCAAGTTGACAAGGATCAAGGAATCAATTAATGGATCTTATTGATTTAAAGAAGCACACTTCCTAAAAAATAGGAAGTTGTTAGAAGAATATTCCCATTTTGAATGAGTTCAAATGGAGGAATATTCCAAGGGAATATTCCCTTGCAAGTGGGAGGGTGAGGGAAATTATCCATTTAGATAATTAAAACAATGTTTTAATTGTGCAAGATGGAGGAAATTGGGATTATCATTAAATAATTATCTTATTTAATGAAAGGTGGTTAAATGACATTTAATTGAATAATTAAGATTATTTAATTAAATGAGAGGACATAAGGGGTTTAATTTAAATAATTCACATAATCCAATTAAACATGATGAAAATTAGTGTGAAAGGGGGTGAATTAACCTAATAAAATTGATTATCATATTGAGAGATAAAAATGATGAATTTAATTAAACAATTAAGATCATTTAATTAAAAGGTTGAAAAGAGGAGATTCAGGACGAAACAGTGTTAGTAATCAAATTCAAATGTGCAATATCAGTCAGGACAATTTTGAGTGTCTACACTTTCTAAACTGACATTCTTTGCAGATTGCATTCATAGGCTTTGTAATCCTTGGTAGATCTCTCACAACATCAGTAGAATTGAACTTTACTAGGATATCAAAGTTAATGTGACCCATTCTTCTATGCCATAGACAACTTTCATTGATTTGTGAAATAAAGCACTTAACACCACCACCTTTGAGTTGATAAAAATTTCCTTCTATCCTTGTTCCTATAGCAACCAAAGTTTTGGAGCTTCCTTTTCTAATTTCACAACCATCATCCTAAAACACAAAATTGTATCCTCTACTGCATATTTGTCCTACACTGAGAAGATTATGTTGGAGACCCTTGATATAAAGAACATCATCTATTTTATGCTTGCCATCAAAACTAATTGAACCTTTTCCACAAATCTTAGCAGATGTATCATCACCAAACTTAACAAGACCAAAATCATACTTCTAAAGTTTAATAAACTTAATTTTGTCACCTGTCATATGATTTTAGAATCCACTATCAATTATCCAATAGTTTGTCTCCTTTCTTGCATGAAAAGTAGTCGACATAGTTCCTCCAATATTGTGACCTATTTCTGGAGCACTTTACTTCACACATCTTTTAGGATTTATATAATTAGTTCCATGTTTAGAGCCATGAACAAGCATTCATCACTATCCTCATTAGGATCTTGTCTGAATCCTCGCCATTAGATACACCATTGTCTTTTTCAACATAATAACTCTTCTTTACAAATTTACCTTTATGATCCTTATTTTTGTCATTTGCAACTTTGATTAGACATTTAGAAGCATAATGACCTATCTTTCCACAATTGAAACACTTAAAGGGTAACTTACCTTTGTATTTGTTTGTGCTCTTTTTTGATCTCCTTACAAAATTTGCTTCCACCTCATCAAGATCATCAAGATCTGATTCAAAATCCTTCTCTACCTTTCTGACTTTAAAGGCAGCTTCTTTCTTTGTATCATCTTGACCAAACTCTCTCAATTCAAAAAAAATTAAAGCACCAAACATCTGATCTCTAAAATATTGATCTAAATTTTGAGTTTCCTAAATAACAAAAAATTTAGAACTATAAGATTTTGGAAGAATTTTTAGTACCTTTTAACAACTTCACTTTCTTCCAACTTACCACCAAGACCATTGATGGCATTGATAACTCCATCCAATCTGAGCATGTAGGTTATAATGTATTCATCTTCTGACATCCTTAGGTTTTAAAATTTGGCTTTAAAATTCTACATCTTTTCTTGCTTGCCCTTATCATCTCCTTCATAAATGATCTGCAACTTCACCTAGACCTCTTTAGCAGTTTTGAGAATCATCACCTTTCCAAATTTAGAATAAAATAGACCACTCGGGATAGAATTCCTTGCTATATCGTTATTCTCACAATCCTTGACCTCATCATCACTTTTCAGACCATTAGCAAACATAGTATATCTAGTTTCAACCAACTTCTAAACTCCAAACCTTAGAGAGATAAGAAAGGCTTCCATCTCGGCTTTCTAATAAGCATAATTCATTCCATTGAACATAAAAGCTTTGGCACCCTTCCTATGCACCATCTGGATCTGCCTCGAGTGGTTAATCTTCTTACAAGGAACCATATCTCTAATACCAATTGTTAGACACACAAGACAATTGAGAGGGGGGTGAATCAGTTGTACATTAAAACCTTAAACCTTCATTAACCATCAAACCCTTATTATTATCAACGGAATGTAAACAAATGAAACATAAATACATTCAACACAATACATAAGAGAATACCAAAATTATGTGGAAAGCCTTAATCTGGGAAAAACCATGGTAAGGATTAGCTCACATATATATGAATAACAACATTAAATATAATATGATCACTATCAAAAGGTATCACTACCTAAAAGAGAAAGAATGGATCACTACCAAGGGCTCAATGCCCAAAGGAATCACTATTCAAAATAAAGAATAATAGAAGACTGTTCTAGATATATTCACTATCTCAAAGCAACATGAAAATCCACCATTTCAACTCTGCACCATCTACAACCTTTGACTCACTGCCTCCAACAACTTTAGGCATATTAAAAATGTAAACACCTTCAACTCACTACATCTGGTAGCCTTAGGCATTTAAGCTGATACTCAAATCATCACACTTGATCACATTCACATCACAAAACATTTGCGCATCTACCAAACACATCTCCAACAATTAACCTTTTTTATATATGCTCCACAACCTCAAAAACGTTCTCCATGTCAGCTTCAATGAAACATATGCACCTCAAACATGCAACCACTAAATAGGTCAGCATCAAAGACTTCTACGATGGAAAGAAGTGAAGGTAGACCACACCAAGGGTTAACTAAGATCCAAATCTATAATTACATGCTTTGCCACACTTGCATAAACAACAAACAATATCTAAAATTAGTGCTAGCACACCATGTTGGCCAAACCTACACTAACACTAACAAGTGAACACATACATGCCTTTCCAGGTCTAAAAATACCATGCAGAACACATAGAAACATTCCACAACGTCCAATAATATTCAAAACCATCAAAATATTCAACACCACTAACACAACCACCTGAAACTGAAGAACACATTCATTCTATGCAACCAGGTATACTACCACATAACCTTATGAATCCAAGCTTATGGAGTAGCTAAATACCACACACTCCAAGGAAAGTTAGGAATATGCAATATTAGCATGTTCCTAAATCTGCAAGACAAAAAATCTCATTGTGGAGAAATGCGAAGCAATCTCATTTCTCCCAGACAACCTTCTTCACATACAACACACTGTCAAACACAACTTCCACTGTCGCACGATCCAAAACCTGAATCTATAGATATAGTACCTCTGAACACCTCTGATCATCACATCTAAACCACACAATCCTATCTTCAACCATGAATCAATGCGAAGAACAACACTAAACACATCTCTATCATACTACACACTCTTTTATTCAAATTTTCTCAAAAAAACTTGGAAACCAAGTAAACCAATTGCATCAACAACACCACAGACACCTACTCAACATATTTACAACATCTACAACACCTTATCAATACCACAAACACTTCTCATCATGACCAAACTAGAGGTTGACATCAAATCACAACACTAATGCCAACATAGTGCAATAATCATGAACAATCTCCTTGACCATATTGGAGGTTGACATTAATGAAAAAAAAAATGAAAACACCAATAAATCTCCAACACCCCCATAGAAAAAAAAAATCCTCTTTGTATATGTGCAAATTATAGGTTGAAGAAAAATTAGAGAAATCTTGAAGAAGCGATTTTGCATTGTTACACAAGTTGTTATCATTGTTGTCACGCCATAGAAATTAAGTTGCAAACTTTATTTCTGAGTTTCTAAAAATGGGACTTGTGTCAAACTAAAGCAAGATCCTACATTAAAGGAAAATCAAAACTTATTTTGAATCCCTAGATTGAGACCCATTCACCCAGGGGAGAATGAGTCCCTTTTCACTCAAAACAAATTTCTGGTGACAAGGACATGTGTTCAAACCCTTCTTATATCTTCTTGTAAAGTTCTATAACAATCTTTGTATTTTCTAAAACCTAAATTTTAGGTAATATATCTTTTTGTTCACTTAGTTTGAGCATTGTAAATCATTTTAATTTGGTTTCAGATTTGTCTTATTGTCTTAAGGATAGAGATCCAAGTCTGATTGGCTCACCTTTGAGGTTGAAAGTAGATATTTACACCTTATGGTCTCTTTCCTAATGAAATTTATGGGGAAATGCACCTATTAAGATCCCTAAGGGTTTTATAAAACTTCATCATTATAAACCCTTTGAAGAGGGATCCCCTTGTTGCAAATGCGGTTGTCGTTGCACCAAAATATTGACCTGTTAATGCCCGATACAACCACTACATTTATACAAGATCCAAGATCCACAAGAGGCGGTTAAACCATGTCACGAAGCCCAAACACCATGCTGGCCCACATTGAGGAGACCAAGGGTGAAACCTTGCAACAATCCCCCCCAATGCAAGTGAGGGGTTCGAACCTGTGACCTCGACTTTGATACCAATTATTGCAAAGGCGATTGTTGTTGCACCAAAAGATCAACCTGTTAATGCCTAATACAACTACTAGATTTATACAAGATCCAAGATCCACATAAGGTAGTTAAACCATTTCACGAAGCCCAAGCGTCATGCTGGCCCACGCTAAGGAGACCAAGGGTGACACCTTGCAACACCCCTTTCCCTTTATTTCATTTTGGTGAACCTGACATTCTTATAACATACTTTTTTTTATTTTGAGGTCCTTAAAACCCTAGATATAGGTTTTGCATTATCTTGTTTTTCATTTCATTTAGGGTTACATCTTGCATGTTTGCATCATTTAAAATCATAAAAAATCCAAAATATCTTGCAAGGCATGTTTCAATTATTTAGATCAAAATTATAGTCAAAATTGTATTAAAAAAATTGTCATTTTTTTCATACATCGTCATACAAATTGCATTTACATTCAATCAAAAAATCTAGAAAAATTATTACTGAAGAATCTATTTGCAGTTAGGAATAGTGAGCTTAAATATCAGATCAAACACTCAGATTTAAATTTTTTAGAACCCTATGCAAGGGCCCATTTTCCCTTAGGAAAAGCTATCCTTGTATAGGTGATTTTTCAAATTTCTTTACATTTATTTGTCTCTATCTGCTTCATTTTATTGTACATATAGATCTCAATTTTAGTTTCAAAAATTGTATAATTTTGTAATGTTTGTATTTGATTTAATTGGTGAAAGAAAGTGCATTGTTTAAGATCAAAATCAACATTCAAAATTATTCATTTTCAGGTTTTTGCATCTCAAAATCAATCAATTATCATATTTCAGATCTGAATATTGCAATATCTTCAATACTTGCATTGTTCTTTCTATTTCTAAGTGTCTACTATCTTTATTCAGTGCTTTTTGTCTATTTTGGGTACACTTTTGGTTTGGTGAAACTTGTATGACTATCACAACCTGGTGTCCTACTGCCAATACTTTAGTGAGATGTAGTTCATGACTCATGGAATACTACACTAGTACATCCATCATGGATCTTTAGTTTTCCAACTCTTTCACTTATAGTGTTGACACTATTCAACCCATTCTGGACCACATCCTTTATGTCACATGTCCTATGAACACCTTACCATCAACCATTTATACTGATGTTGAAAACCTAGTTGCTCATGTCCCTCAAGAACTTTTGAGTATAGAGTATATTGCTGACATGTTGTTCCTATCATAGATAACATGAGGAGAATGCTTGATAATGACCAGAGTTTAGAGATTGTGTGTAGACTAGCTCTCATTATTGATAACCATATTCGATAATGGCTAGTTGTGCTAAGGCTTTAGGGTACAATCAAAGTCAAGGAGGAAATAAAATCCTCCCCCTACAACCATAGCCTCTATTCCTACATATACTCATCCAACTGTTACTACAACAATGCAACCAACCAAAAATATCACTCTAAATTTGGGTATTTCCACTAGGAATCCTTTTAATTTTGTGAATTCAAACATCATATCTCAAAACCCCCCGCCTCTCACAAAATTTCAATTTAGTTGTCCAACCAACACTTATACTGTTGAACAAGACAATTGAGAGGGGGGGTGAATCAATTGTCACAAATTTTAACCTTTAAAACTTTCACTGGAACTTAGATCAATCACAAATCCTTTACTCTGCTAAAATGATTAAACATTAAGTGCAAAGGCAAAAACTAAAAAGCATCACACATACATAGTAACACCAGATTTATGTGGAAAACCCAATAAGGGAAAAACCACATTGAGGATTAGCTCACAATATAAAGAATATCAAAACTGATTACAAAGGCTCACTGCTAGAGATGACTCACTGTCAAAACAAGACTCATTGTCCAACAAGGGTTAACCATCTGGAGGGCTCACTGCCACACAGATACAAAGAGGATAGAAGAGATATGTTACAAAGAGAAGAAAATCTCAATGCAACCAAGATTTCCACCACAATTCACTCAACCACTTGCAGACATGTATGAATGATAGAGTACACCTTCAACTCATTGCATCTGAAAACTCAACAATTAGATTTCACACTTATTTGTCAAACTCGCATCACATACACACTGTCTCACATCTATTTCACATCTAACTGATCTATTTCTTTTCATTATCTCTTTGTACATATTTCACCAATATCTCATCCTATATTTATACCATCTTCAACTTTGAAACATATCCAAAGCTGGCCATCCATCATTTAAAATCAAATTAGGTCAATGCCAAAACATTCTAGGGTGGAATTAGAATGAGGGCAACCCAAACACACACTTGATGAGGACCCAAATAAGTCTCAACACACTTCAAGAACTTTGAAAGTAGTGTTTAACACAAGGTTGACCAAACCAGTGTAAAACACAGAAAAATTAAGCACATGCAACCATTAACATAATCCAATCCTTCCAAATAAAAAAAATATCTTCAATGTGATCATAACAGTTTAAATCTAGAACCGCAAGTCATAAGACTCAACTAGGAAGAAATCTGGAGCAACTACATTTCTCTCAGACCTCAGCTAGATACCTTGAAAAACACAGTTCACAACTGGTGAACATAACTCACATTGTACAATGATCTAGAAACTCAAAATCTGGATAAAGAAGCTTCCAATAACCATGATCAACATATATAAGCCATACAAATATAGGAGAAAATCTTAGAGCAAAACCCGAAGCAAACATTGAACACATGCAATCTTTCTTCATTACAATTTTCTCAATATCCTTTACATATACATCCAATAACCTGCATCCATGACATAAATGACAACAACAACTAGTTGATAACCAGTTAACTAGTTGACATCAATTACAACACCTTCATTATTGCAAAAATATCCCCCTTTGTCATTGATGGAAACACATGATGTGAAAAACCATCAAAGACAACACAATAGATTTGAACACACTTTTCATGATTTTACTTTTTGTTTCTCCCCCTTAGTAGATAATATTTTTCACATCTTCCTCATCTCCCCCTTTGACATCAATGGCAAAGGCAAAAAAATACTCTTTCAATGACAACACATGACAATACCTACTCCCCCTAAGAGGTAGCAACCAAAACATTAGCCCAAAAGAAAGATAGGTCCATAGACCCGCCAGACTGATGCATCTCCATATGCATCTAGTTCAAGAAAGGAGGGGCAATGACCCCTAACTTCTCTCAAAGATACTCAAAAGTATATTTAGGAAGAACCTTTGTAAATATATCAGCAATTTGATCCTTTGTAGGTACATACTCAAGCTTTACTTCATTCTCCACAACCTTCTCTCTCAAGTAGTAATACCTGATAGATATATGATTTGTCCTCGAGTGCATCACTAGATTCTTTGAAATGTTAATCACACTTGTATTATCATAGAAGATAGAAATAGGATCATCATACACTACTTTGATATCTTTCAATGTCTATGTCATCCATAAAAATTGTGTACAACAAGATGCAACAACAATATACTCAACTTCAGTAGTAGATGAGGAAACTGAATCTTGGTTTTTAGTCAACCATGCCACCAATCTGCAACCAAGAAAGAATGCACCACCACTTGTACTTTTTCTGCCATCTACACATCTAGTCCAATCTACATCTATAGAAGCACTTAGTGTGAAGTCGGTATCCCTAGGATACCATAAGCTATAATCCAGAGTGCCATTCAAATATCTAAATATTAATCTTTTAATAGCAACAACATATTTTTCCTTAGGATCTTCTTGAAATCTAGCCACAAGACAAACAACGTGCATAATATCTGATCTAGTAGTAGTCAAATACAACAATCCACTAATCATAGATCTATATTTTCTCTTATCAGCCTTAGGTGAATCATCATCTTTTCCTAATTTGCAACCAGTCACCATAGGAGTGCATACCAGTTTGGAACCATCCACCCCAAACTTCTTCAACATCTCTTTCACATACTTTGACTGTGAAATGAAAATCCTTTTCTTTGTTTGATTAATTTGTAGCCCAAGAAAGAAATTCATCTCTCCAAACATAGACATCTCAAATTCTTTTTGCATTTCTTCAACAAACATCTTACACATAGTTTCATTTCCTCCAAAAATAATTTCATCAACATATACAACCACAATCAATATTTTGTCATTTTCAATTTTAAAATATAGATTATTATCTGTTGTACCTTTGTTGAAACCTTGTTGAATCAAGTGCATGTCTAACTTTGCATACCAAGCTCTAGGAGGTTGTTTCAATCCATATAAAGATTTCTTCAATCTACAGACCATATCCAATTGATCTGACAACTGAAATCCTTTCGATTGTTCCATGTATACCTCTTCTTCTAGTTCACCATTCAAGAATGCAGACTTAACATTCATCTAATAGACCTTGAAATCTTTATGAGTAGAAAATGCTAAGAAAATTTTGATAGCTTCCATTCTTGACACCGGAGCAAAATCCTCCTAAAAATATATGCCTTGTACTTGTGAGTAGCCTTTACACACAATCCTTGCTTTATTTCTGACCACTTCTCCATTCTCATTCAACTTATTTTTGAATACCCACTTTGATCCAATAATGTTTTTATTTGCCGATCTAGGAACCAATTCCCAAGTTTGATTCTTCTCGATCTGCATAAGTTCTTCTTTCATAGCTTCCATCCAATGCTCATATTTACATGCTTCACTTATAGTCTTTGGTTCAATCTCAAAAAGTAAACACAGATTTATCTCACTAGCAACAACTCTGCTTCTTATCAATACTCCTCTTGTCTTGTCTCCAATGATATGATTTTTTGAATGATTTTTTTGCACATATTAGGTGTCTTAGGGGACACCACTAGAGCTTCTTCTTCTTCTCCATTCTACTTCTCTTGCTCATCCTTCTCCTATTCTTCCACAACTTCTTCAATCCTCACAAAATTAGATTCATTAGATACATATTTTTCAACTTCAATAGAATTCTTCTTTGCTTAATCATCCTTGACATTTGTGCTTTCTACAATATTTCTTAGTCTTTTATTGAAACATCTATAAGCTCTTATTTTAGTGGAATATCCAAGAAAAATAACTTCATCAATTCTAGCATCAACCTTCCCTAAATTTTCTTAATCCCATCTGATATAACATTTGCTTCCAAGTTCCTTGAAATACTTGACAGTAGGAATTCTTCCATACCATAGCTCATAGGGGGTCTTAGTATTGTTGTCTCTTGCTTGAACTCAATTCAACACATAAACAATAATGTGAATAGCTTCTCTCTAATAAAATTTTGGTAGAATAGCTTTAGTAATCATTGATCTAGCAGCTTCTTGAATTATTTTGTTCTTCCTTTCAACAACTCCATTTTGTTGAGGAGTTCTCAGAGTAGATAACTATATTTTTATTCCATGAACTTCACAAAACATATTAAACTCATGAGAGGTGAATTCACCACCTCTGCCAGACCTTAAGCATTTTATTCTCAAATTTACTTCATTCTCAACCATAGCTTTGAATGTCTTGAATCTATCTAATGCATGAGATTTCTCTCTAAGAAATGTAACCCATGTATACCTAGAGTAATCATCAATCAAAAGCATAAAGTAACTTTCATCTTGTATAGTTCTCACTCTTGTAGGAACACAGAGATTTGTATGAATTAAATCCAGTAGTTTGGTATTAGATTGTTCCTTTGATTTGAAGTTGTTTCTTGCTTGCTTTCCAAACTAGTAATTCCTGCCAATAGCATTAACAGGCTTTGTAATCCTTGGTAAATATCTCATGACTTGTACTATACTAATCATTTGTAAGTTATCAAAATTCATATGAAACATTCTCTGGTGCCATAACCAACTATAATTAATCTAAGTCATAAAACAACGTCCATCAACACCCTTAAGTTTATATATATTTCCTTCAAACTTCTTTCTTGTAAAAATCACTATTCTGGATCCTTTCCTAATTTCACATCTCTCATCCCAAAATACAAGATTATATCCCTTACTACACATCTATCCAAAACTTAAAATATTATTCCTTAAGCCCTTAACATAGTAGACATCATCAGTATTATGCTTGCCATCAAAACTTACTAAACCTATCCCGCAAATCTTAGCACCAATATCATCTCCAAACATTACTAAGCCTCCATCATATTTTTCAAGTTTAAAAAACTTACTCTTATCACTGGTCATGTGATGTGAAAAACCACTTTCAACAACCCAATAGTTCTTTTCATGTTTAGCATGTAGAGCAGAGATTACAATACCTTTATCTTTCTCTTTCTTCGGAGGGCATTCCTTCACCTATTTATTAGAATTAGCAGAAGTAGGTTCATCTTTTATAGCCAAGAACAAGTATTCATTTCCATCAGGATCTCCATAATCAGACTCTTCATCAGAAATACTAGCATCCTCATTCACATAATATGCTCTGTTGATCTTCTTACCTTTGTTTTCTTTGCTAAATCTTTGTATATTCCTCTTAGCTCTTTCTAGACATCTCGAAGCATAATGACCTATTCCTCCACAACTAAAGCATTTAAACAGTAACTTACCTTCATAATTATGAGAGCCTTTCTTCATCCTTCTCACAAAGTTAGCTTCTACTTCATCAAGATTTTATTCATCCAGATCTTCAACCTTTGTAGCCTTAAAAGTAGTTTATGATTTGGATCCATTTCTCAAATTCAGCTTTGTCAACTCATAAGATGTCAGAGTTCCCAATAACTGATCTTTAGTGTAGGTCTTGTAGTCTATATGTTCTTCAATAGTAGATACTTTTCAATGTATGCATCAGGGAGAGTTCTAATAATCTTCTTTACAGTCCTAGATTCATCTATTGTAGCACCAAGTCCTTGCATTCCACCTACCACATCATCCACTTTTTGTACATAGGATTTAATGTTCTCATCTTCAGACAAATGCAGGAGCTCAAATGCAAGAGGGGTGTAAGTAGTCTTGTAAGCTTTCTCAACATCATATCCACAATACTCTAGATATTCTTCCATCAATATTTTCCAGATAGCATAATTTGTTCCATCGAACTTCGGTACTCAAAAGTGATTTTTCCTGTCATCCTGGATCTTCCTTAAGTGGTTAAGCTCCTCTCCAAGCAACCAAGCTTTGATACCAATTTTTGAAAAAGAAAACTAAGAGGGGGTGAATCAGTTGTCACAAATTTTAACCTTTAAAACTTTCACCGGAACTTAGATCAATCACAAATCCTTTACTCTACTAAAATGATTAAATATTAAGTGCAAAGGTAGAAACTGAAAAGCATCACACATACATAGTAACACCAAATTTATGTGGAAAACCCAATAAGGGAAAAACCATGGTGAGGATTAGCTCACAATGTAAAGAATATCAAAACCAATTACAAAGCCTCACTACTAGAGAAGTTTCATTGCCAAAATAGGACTCACTGTCCAACAAGGGTTAACCACCCGAGGGCTCACTGCCACACAGATACAAAGAAGATAGAAGATATATGTTACAAAGAGAAGACAATCTCAATGCAATAGATATTTCCACCACAATTCGCTCAACCACTTCCAGACATGGATGAATGATAGAGTACACCTTCAGCTCACTGCATCTAAAAACTCAACAATTAGATTTCACACTGATCTTCCAAACTTGCATCACATACACATTGTTTCACATCTATTTCACATATATCTACTCTATTTATTTTCATTATCTCTCTGTACATCTTTCACCAATATCTCATCCTATATTTATACCATCTTCAACTTTGAAACATATCCAATGTCGGCCATCCATCATTTAAAATCAAAGTAGGTCAGCACCAAAACATTCTAGGGTGGAATTAGAATGAGGGCGGCCCAAAAAAATGCTTGATGAGGACCCAAATAAGTCCCAACATGCTTCATGAACTTTTAAAGTAGTTTTTAATACAAGGTTGGAAAAACCAGTGTAAAACACATAGAACAATTAAGCACATGCAACCCTTAACACGATCCAATCCTTCCAAATAACAAAATTATCTACAATATGATCATAACAATTTAACTCTAGAACCACAAGTCATAAGAATCAACCAAGAAGAAATATGAAGCAACTACATTTCTCCCGGACCTTAGCTAGATACCCCAAAAAACACAGTTCACAACTGGTGAACATAACTCACACTATACAACTATCTAGAAACTCAAAATCTAGATAAAGTAGATTCCAATAACCAGGATCAACATATCTGAACCATACAAACATAGGATCAAATCCCAAAGCAAACACTAAACACCTACAACCTTTCTTCATTATAATTTTCTCAATATCCTTGACATATACAGCCAATAACCTGCATCCATGACATAAATGACAACAACAACCAGTTGATAACCAGTTAACCAGTTGACATCAATGACAACACCTTCATTATTACAACATATACACCTCCACCATATTCACCTCCATCTCAAAACACAACCAATGATTCCATTATAAACCAACTCTCGCAAATAGTCACATCACTTCAACAACAAATAATAACATTAAACCAAAACCAAAACAAACAACCTTCATAATATGTCAAAAGAAACCCATTGTCATTGGAGATATTAAAAGCACAAATGCCACAAGGCATAGAGATACCTATATTTGAGAAATATTATGGCAAAGGAGATCATAGAAACCATGTATCATCATATATAGCCTTGTGTAGTGACTTCATTTTTGAAGATAAGCTCTTGGCTAAGCTTTTTCCTAGGTCCTTAAAAGATACAACCTTGGAATGGTTTTTTTCCTTATCGAATAACTCAATCAACTCATTTAATGATCTTTTTGATTCCTTTCTCAACCATTTCTAAGTGCACATTGGTCCTAAGATGGCCCTACCCGATTTGATGGAATGTAAACAAAATGCAGATGAAAAGGTCATTGATTTTATAGCACGTTATCAACTACTTTACTCATAAATCAACATTAAACTTCTTAATACTAATTGTCAAATAATTTTCATTGATTACTTACAAAAAAGTATCCAAGATAAGCTTGGGATTATGAAATTTCCCTCTTTTATGCACTTATACACGGTTATCCATGATTATCAAAACTTAGTTAATCAACGTGTACGAAAAACTACTTCAACCCATCCTAAAAAATCTAAAACCATGCCTCATAACTTCCAACCATTCAAGAAATAAAAAAAGAGATTTAGTGATAGGTCAAAAAGATGGAGAGCTCCTCGGGTGGTGGTAATGGTGGTGGAGGATTTTCAAATTTTGAAAAGGCGGGATTTCTTGATTTTGCTGCAGGCGTTAATGGCAGATAGTTTGCTGATGGGAGGGTGATGTCAGGCGGGCCTTTTCTGGTAGGTAAGCTTTGTGGGTCCCCTTTAGTTGCTAATGCTTTTCTTTCCAGGAATGGCACGTTGGGAGGTGTGTATCCTTCGCATTCCCCAGTGTCCTCTGAAAAAGAGATTCCCATGACTGAAAAGCTGGGGCTAGACCTGTCTTCTGGTGGTTGTGATGGGACTTCGGATATGACTAGCCTTGGGGCTAATAAGACCAAATTTGAACTCCTATCGAGCTTTGCTCTTAATTGGAAGAATCTGTTTGGAGCTAATCCTAAAGGTAAGAGTACATCTCCTTCGATGTCATTTTTGGCTAATGCAAAAAATGGAGAGTACTCTATTTTTGTTCTTGACTATATTGTTGATAAGAGCATGTCCAATATGGATATGGCTCTATTGGGAAAATTTGTTGGTTCCCGAACCCATATTGAGTTGGTGCATAAGTTTGCTTTGAATCGCTGGAAAACTAAGGGACAGATTGATGTTGCAGCTATGGCCAAAGGTTTCTTCTCTTTCCCCTTTAACTGTGAAGATGATATGGTTTCAGTGTTATCTGGTGGCCCTTGGTTTATTGGAAATTCATCTCTGATGCTTAAAAAGTGGGAACCAGGCTTTAACCTGAGTTTATGCTCTTTTTTAGCTGCTCCAATGTGGGTTTGACTTCTAGGCCTCCCGATGGAATTCTGGGATGAGAAAGTTTTCAAAGGGATAGCTAGCACCTTTGGGTGTCTAATATCGATTGACCAGATGATGGCTTCCAAGAAGAGGTTGGTCTATGCCAGATTCTATGTAAATGTGGAACAATCAGCTGATCTTCCATCTGTCATGAAAATTAATTCAAAATTTGGGGTTTGGGGGCAAGCGATTGAATTTGAATCGAATCCCTTTATGTTATTTCATTGTAAGAAATTTGGCCATTGGGCCAAAAAAAGTCCTCTCAAGGTGCCTAAACAGATAACTAAGCAATGGAGAGAGAAAGAGAAAGACCTGGAACAGGTTGTGGAGCCTGGGGAGAAAGGGGAGGTAGCCTAGGGTGAGAATGGGGTGACTGATCAGGCTGAAAAGATTCCTGCAATAGAGAATAAGGAAGGCTCTCCGGAAGACCTAGATAATTTGGGAAAAGAAAAGAAGGATTTGGCTTAGGATGTTGAGGTCATGCTTCCCCCTGCTAGTGAGTTGGTAGTTTCTATGGAGACTGAGAGGATGGAGGTTGCTCAAGATGATAAAGCCTGTGATGAGGTGAGATCTTCGCCCTCTGGGGGTGTGCAGGTTGATGGTTTAAAGGTTGAGGGACTAGAGTTGTCTGAATCTAAGATTTTTGGGGATCAGGAGGATCATGATAATCCTCCATACACTCAAGTTCATGGATGCAACAGGAAAAAACACTCCCCTTCTCCAGGATTAGTGATAAGGAATCGACAAAGGTCAAACTGTGGCTCTGAGCTGCGTGGAAGAGGGATGCCTCCTGCAAATGTAACTAGGGATAAGGAGAGTTGAATGGACATTGTTGATGGGACGCAGAGAACCCTATTGGATATGTGCTCTAAGAGCATCTCTAATAAGTTACTATGAAGATTATCTCATGGAATATAAGGGGATTAAATCACCCTCACAAGCATGATCTTCTTGCTAATCTGGTAAGAGATCATTGCCCTGATATTTTGTTAATCCAGGAAACTAAAATGGGTATGGATAAATTGTCTAGATTGAAGAATAAGCTCTTTAAGGATTGTGGTATGCATTGTTTTGATGCGTTGGGGGCTTCAGGAGGGATTGTCACTTTTTGGAATCTTAGAGTGATCCAGGGAGCTAAGATTTTTAAAGATTGTAATTATGTGGCTACTTCTTTTACTCATCTGCATAACAAATTCTCTTGGACTTTGTCTAATATTTATGCTCTGAATTGTAAGAGTGCTAGAAAAAGACTATGGGAGAATTTTTCCTCTTTCAAAGTTATGAACCATATTGAGAATTGGTTGGTTATGGGAGACTTTAATACTCCTATTTATGATAATGAAAAGCTGGGTGGATCCCAAGTGGTGGATGAAAGTAGATATAATCTTATGAGTCTCATCAATTATTTTGCTCTCCTTGATCTGGATTTGAAGGGCACGTCTTTTACTTGGTCGAATAGGAGAGTCGGGAATGCCCTAATCCAGGTGAAGCTTGATCGTGCTCTTATCTCCCCTGAGTGTTTGGTTCATTATTCTTGTTTGCTTTCTACTCTTACTAGACTTGGTTCTGATCACTTCCCTTCGACTTTGTCGTTGGACTTGTTGGGGGGTAAGAAGAATTTTCTGTTTAGATTTGAAAAAATGTGGATGTGTCACCCTGACCTGGGGAATTTGATTCATGAATGGTGGAACATCCAGGTGGATGGGTTGGCAATGTTTAGAGTTGCTAAAAAGCTTTCCAATGTTAAGGATAAGGTTAGGAAGTGGAACCACACCTTCTTTGTTCATATCTTTATGGAAAAGGAGGGTGTGACAAAGGAACTATAGGATGTTCAACATTTGATCCAAGTTTTCGGATATGATCAGGCTCTGATGTAGAAGGAAAATATCTTGCTCTCCAGATTGCATAATATTATGGCTAAGGAGGAATTCTGGAAACAAAGGTTGAGGATTATGTGGCTTAAAAGTGGGGATCGGAATACCAAGTTTTTTCACCTTTCCATTCTGAAACATAGGGATAATAATAGAATTAACTCGATCAACTTCAATGATAAAGTGTTGGAAAAGGATGTTGATTTGATGCTTGTTGCTTCCTCGTATTTCTCCTAGTTTCTATCAAAGGAGGGGGAGATGGATTTGGCTTGTCAAGAGGACCTCTTAAGGGATATCCCCAGGTTGGTGGATGATGTTATGAATAGACAGTTGGTTTGTGTTCCACTGGTGGATGAAATCCAGAGTGTTGTTTTTTTCCTTTGAAGGTAACAAAGCGACGGGTGTAGATGGTTTTCCGTTGTTCTTCTTTCAAGCTTTTTGGGAAATTATTGCTAGAGATGTTGTGGAGGCTACTAAGTATTTTTTCAGGTCTGGATCCCTTCTTAAGGAATTGAACTCCTCTTTTATTTTCCTAGTCCCAAAGAAGTTGGGAGCTTCCTCTTTTAATGAGTTATGTCCTATCAGTTTATGCAATTCATTCTATAAGATTATTTCCAAGGTTCTGGAAATTTGCTTACAATTTTTTTTTCCTCTTATCATTTCACCTCAGCAAAATGGGTTTGTGGTTGGAAGGAAAATTCTAGACTCTATTCTTTCGGTGCATGAGAACATCCACTCTTTATCTATTAATAAGAAAGCTAGTTTTATCCTTAAACTTGACTTAATTAAAGCTTATGATAGGGTTGACTGGGAATTTCTGGTTAAGATTTTATTTGCTCTTGGGATTGGTGAGAAAGGGGTTACCCTTATTCTTTAGCTTATATCTACTCTGATATTCTTTGTTCTCATTAATGGGTCCCCTTCTCCTCTTTTTGATTGTTCGAGAGGTTTGTGACAAGGGGATCCTATTTCTCTGTTTCTGTTCATTATTATGGTGGAATCCTTGGGTCGTCTCATTCAAATATTTGTTAATTATGGGGTTATGTCTGGTCTTGCCCCTTCTTTTAGTAACCTTATTTGCTCTCATCAGCAGTTTTTGGATGATTCTCTTATGCTTGGGAAATCATCCATTAAGGAGGTTAAGGATGTCAAGTCAATTTTACAGAGGTATGAAGCGGCTTCTGGGCAGAAGGTTAGCTTACCTAAGAGTGTTCTCTTCTTTTTCAACACTTTAATCCATAGACAAACTAAAATTGCTAGCATTCTGCAGTGTCAGATAGGTGAACTTCCTGCTTCTTACTTAGGTTTTCCCTTGTGCTCCAAAGTTCCCGAATCTTTTTGGAGGGGTATGATAGACACGTTCAACTCTAAATTCACTGGTTGGAAGGGTGCTTTGTTGATCCAGGATGGGAAATTTCATCTGATTAAATCTACCTTTTAGAATCTCCTTGTTTATGCTCTTATTCTTATTCATATGCCTAGGAAGTTTGTGGATACTTTGGAAAATATTCAGAAAAGTTTCCTATGGTCTAGGGTGGAGGACAAGAAAAGGATACATTTGGTTGCTTGGGATGATGTTTGTAGAATGAAGAAGGCTGGTGGGCTTGGAATCCATAAAATCAGAGCTTTTAATCTTACTCTCCTTGGTAAGCAAATATGGAACCTTTTTATGGCTAAGAGTGAATGGACTAAAATTTCTTGGAGAAAATACTTACACGAGGATGATGGTATTAGGGGGTTCTTTTCTCAAGAGTTTAATCCCCCTTTTGGTTCTACTTTCTAGAATTGTATTGGTAAGGCTCGACGGCTTGTGGCCAAGGGTCTCTTTTGGAGTTTAGGGGATGGAAGAGATATCTTGTTCTGGGAGGATAACTGGTTTGGTAATAGGCCTCTCTAAGATGAGCCATGGGACCAACCTCTTATGGATCTTTGTGTGCGACAGGTTGGCAAATGGGTTGCTGACTATATTGAGGGAGGTTGATGGAAGAAGTTGTATGAGATCGATCTTGGGTTGGATAATTTGTATAAGGCTATATCTCTGGTACATATTCGTTCCTCCCCTTCTCCTGATAAAATTTGTTTGGAAGTCGTCCTCTAATGGCATATATTCTATGGCTTAGGATTTTTGATCAAATGAGTCCTTTGTTGGCCCAGCTCCGTTTTGGGCTTTTGTGTGGTCCTCTAAATTGATTCCTAAAGTGAATATTTTCTTTTGGATTTTTTGCTAGAATAAAATATTAACTACTGAAAATTCTGTCAAAAGAGGTTTTGTGATGCCTAACAGGTGTTTTTTATGTGAAGAGGAGGCTAAAAATGCTTGTCATTTGTTGATTGGTTGTAATTTTGTGAGAATGGTTTGGGCCCATGTGCTATCTTTATGGAACTTAATCTAGGTGTTCCCTGGGTCTATTAATGAGTTGTAGGCTCAATGGATTGGCCCCTCATCCAATCCTGATCTCTAGTTTCTCTGGTCTCTTTCCCTTCCTCATATTGCTTGGGGAATTTGGCTTGAGCGAAATAATAGAATTTTCAGGAACTCTCCCCTCCCTGCCACTTTTGTGGCTTGCAAGATTTGTGCTGCTATCAAAGAAAATTTCCTGGCTCAGTTAACTTTTCAAAATGGTCCACAAATTAATCTTAGCTCTTATGATATCAATATTTCTCAAAAGTGGAAGTTTTCTTGTGATATTTCTCTCCCAATTACTAAAGGTAAAACTTCTAGAGAAGATGTTGTTTGGAAAGCTCCTTCGGAAGGCTAGGTGAAGATAAACTTTGATGGGGCTACTAAAGGAAATCCGGGACCTACAGAATGTGGGGGATTGATAAGAAATTCAAATGGTAGGCTCGTTTCTGTTGTGGCGCTCCCTTTGGGAACCCAGACAAACCATTATGCGGAAGCAAATGTAGCCTATCATAGTCTCAAATTGGTTAAAACCAAAGGGTTTAAAGAAGTATGGCTTGAGGGAGATTCTCTGAATATTATAAACAATTTGAAAAATAATTTTCCTCCCTCTTGGACTATTGAGTCCCTAATAAAGGATTCTTTAGATATGTTAAAGTCGTTTGATAAGGTTTATATATCACATATCCTTAGAGAAGGAAATGGGCTTGCAGATATCTTTGCAAACATTGGTGTTAGAAATTTTAGGGAGTGGGGTCATAACGACCCTCTTCCTATAGAGGCTATTACCATGATAAATAATGCGTGTTGAATTCGTATGGCTTAAAGTCCTATTATGGTGGGTGATGTGCAAGCTTCTCATCACATGGCAGAATGTTATGAATAAGAATGGGATGCAAGATTTGAATCAAGAGTTTCGTACGAGTGTAGGGTGCCATAAAAAAAGAATTGTTATATTCCCCTATCCTATCTTTGGCCTCACATGGATTCTGGGTAGTTTTGGCATTGTGTTCCAAAGTATTCTTGGTGTTGGGATTCATGTTTGTAAGTTGGTTTCTGGTGTGAATTGTGGCAATATGGGGGGTGATAGAAATTGGGTCAAACCCAAATATTTCCATGTTGTGAAGGAGAAGAAGGAGGTATGGAAGGTGTTGGTTAAGGGTGGTTTAACCCTCTATCTGGAAAGACTTCATGGCAACAACCCTCAAGTGACAGAGCTCTTTCTTAAGGGTTGGAACGACAGTTCTTAAACTTTATGGGACTGAGTTTGAGGTGAATGAGGAATTCATCGCTAGAATTATGGGTTTTCCTATGGATGCTATGAAGGTTTTCAGGGATAAAAAGGAGGTGCAAACTGCAATGAAAATGTTCTTCAAAGATGATGAAGAGGACTTAAAGACTACTAAGAGCGGTGGCTATTGACGTAGCTCCCTTAATTCTTTATGGGGGGATGTTGTGGAGGAATTGATTTGCTACATTACCCTGGAAGGTCATTTCTTAGTGGTGAATAACTACCATTTCATTATGTTAAATCACTTTCATCACAAGAGGAGGGTATCTTTCCTATTTTATCTTCTTATGTGTTTGGATGTGGGGATTAAGGATCACAAGAAGAACCCAAAAAATCATGTTTTACATATTGGGTTAATTCTCTTGATTTTTGATAATGCAAAATCTTTTGAGGTTCCCAAACCTATGGCTACCCCAAAGGGTAAAAAACCTACGGAAGGGTATGATATGACTTCCGATGATGAACTTGTTAGTAAAAAGGCCAAGAGAAGGAAGCTGATTTTGGGTAAAGAGGATGAGCTGGAGGATGATGTGGATTTTGTGTCAGATTCTCTTGCCTCTCTGGAAGGGGGTCCACATAGCCATCCCTCAAGAAAGAAGGAAAAAGGTGAAGATTGTGACAGTGGTGCTTATTTAACCTGTAGTGATGAACCTGTTGTTGTGGTGCCGAGTAGGGGTCTGAAGATTAGGAATGAATTGTATGGAGAGGCTTCCTCTCTGCCTCCGACCACCAAGATGAAGGACATTGGGGAAGCCAGTGGGAAGAAAAGGGTGTTGTGGAATGTGAGTCAAATTCTGGAGTAGGGTCAACCTCTCACTATTGCAGGCGACATCTTTGTTGATGATTCCCCAAGCAATCAGCCGGCTATGCAGATGAAAGATAAGTATGGGGTTACTGCTGGTGTTCTGGAGCCCTAGGGTGAGGACCTGGAGAGGGTTATGAAGATAAAAGTGGTGGCTGAAGGAATTGTGAGCTCCATCAAAATTAAAACTCTGGTCGCTGTAGAAAAAGGTAAGGAACCCCTTGTTGAAAAGGATAGGAATAGATTTTCTGAGGAGGAGGATTCCCTGGGGAAAGGGGTTTTTAATATTGATAGAAATGATCTTTCTGATGTGCTTGGCACTATGTGGGAGGGGTCTCTTATTTTCTTTAAGCTTTTTAAGTGGTTTTTCCATGAGCTCAATAAAACAAATGTCAGAGTTAGGGGTATGGTTAACAAGACTGAGGGGTCCTCTGTTCAGAACCAAATTGATGAGATTTTTGAATCCTTAAACACTGTGGAAGACATGGTGGCAGAGGAAACCCTCAAAATGAAGCAGAACATGGAAAAAAGAATCCTCAGTCTTGAGGAACAAACAGGGAAAGTTTGGGACTATTTGTTGAGAGATGGGGAGGGTCATAAATTTTTAGGGGATTTTGAGTCTATTGTTGTTGCCTCTCGTCTAGTTAGTGCTAATAAGAGGAAATATACTACCCATGATGATGGGGGTGTTACTGCTAGTAAGCAAATGGGTGAAGCTGTTGTTGCTGGGAAGAATGGTGAAAAAGGTATTGTTTTGATTTATGAGGTTAAAATGGGTGGTCCTAGAGCACGTACAAGGAACAAAACTAAAGCTCACGGATGAGCTTCTAGGAAGGAAATTTATGATGTTGTTGATGCACAAAAATCTATTGACTGCGATGTAGAGGCGACAGACATTCTGAAAAGTATGTAGTGTTGTTGGGTGCTTCTCCTTTTTTGCTACTTTTTTTCTAATGAGACGCTACTGTTGGGTTGTTTGCTAATGTTTTGATTTTATCTATAGTTCAACTACTTTCTTTGTAAAGGGTTCTGGGCCCCTTCAAAACCCGTTATTTACCTCTAGTAAAAAACAAGAGCTTTATATGGATAAATCCACCTCAAAAAAACCACCATGTTGAACCTCAAGTGGCTACCATAAAAACAACTCCATACCAATTTAAAGATATGAATAGACAATTCACCCTATTACCTGATGCCCTCCATTTGATTATATTACAACTCTTGAGCAAGAACTTAATCACCTTACCTCCTATTAGGCCTCTATATACCACTAATCCTTTACCTCAAAACTATAACTCAAATGACTTTTTTCACTATCATCAACAAGCTGGACATGATATAGAACAATGCATGCATCTTAAACATATAGTGCAAGAACTCATTGATTGTTAGGTGGTGTTAATGATCAAGAAAAATAAGTTTGTTGCCCCACCCAACAAAATTTTCAAATCTTTACCAATCTAATGCCAAGCCATTCCATCTCATTTGTAAAAGCTAGTGATAACAAGAATGATTTGATGAGTGTTGACAAGATACAAGATATGACTGATGATAATAAGAGTGATAATGAGGATGATATGCACGCCATGATTGGATTCATTGACATTCAACATAATAAAGGCCAAACAAAATTGTCTCTTGACATTGCTTTCTCAAATAATGATATAATTAAACATGATCCTGATGGTCCTCTTTACATAGTCAAAAGAATCAATGACAAGCCTACAAATGAGATATTAATTGATCTCACGTGTGTAGAGAATGTGATCATTGAGTAATTCTTATTTGTGCATGAACTTTACCAAGATTCTTATGAACAAATGAAAGCATGGATCAAAACACATGATGGTTTTGCTCACCCTATGATAGGTTCGATCACTCTTCCATTAAAAGTTGGGCCAAAACAATTGAATGTATCATTCTCCATCATCCCTATGTTGGATCAATTTCGTGTGAAGTTAGGCTATCCATGGTTATGCTCCATGAATGTCATCCTATCGATCATCCATAAGTGCTTGAAATTTCCATTTGACAACTACATTTTTATAGTGCATCATAGTGGATTAATCCTTTGTATTCTCATGGGAAATTTTCACTAGATTTATTTTGGCTCGAACCTATGGAACCTATTGTGCCTCATGAGAATTTTTTCTTTAAATTATATCAAAAGTTCAAAGCAAAGCATATAGCAGAGTTATCCCTTGCTAATATCCCACCTAAAACTGAAATATCCATAGTTGTTCCTCCCACTCCCATTGTTGTGGATGAGCCTATGCTTAAACCAAAATCTCTCTTGAATAATCAAACTAAGTATGATACTATTCCGCCACCTATGTTCAAAAAGAAACCAAGAGATAACCATACAATTCCATTTGTGCCTCCTAAAAGCAAACAAGTTTACAAACCTAAAGAGAAATTGGTTTCACAACTCGTAGAGGTCCCTTCCATTCCTCGCCTAAGAGAATAAAAAAGATCAATGGTTGGTAAACCCGCTCCTACACCATCACAACTTGAAAATTGTGCAAGAAGAAACCAAAATGCTAAAGAGCGTAGGTGTAGAAATCGCACTATTTCTCATCAATTAGAAAAAAATAATAAATCAATAATTTGTTATCATGGAATCTAGCAACGCTCGATTCACAGATAACCCCCTACAAAACTTATCTATTTCATAGGTTCATGGTGTTCAAGCATGCAAAACGAGGTTAATTTTAATCCACCTTGATATGCATTCCAAAATCTCAAACAAATTTTTTGAGTGTCCTCCCCCATCTGTCTTTCAAAGAGCTTTGAAACAAGCATCTTCATTAGCCTCTAGCTTTTGGGAGTTGTGAAAATTGGCAGAAGTGTAGGAGTGCTGATTTTCAACACTCCTACATGTTGAGATTGTAAATTTTTGAAAGTCCTCAAAGTGCACAAGCGCTAAAAATCAGCACTTGTGCATTTTTTTCAAAGTCATTCTTTAGTGCACAAGCATTGATTTTTAGCGCTTGTGCACTTTCTCTTAGTTTTTTCAAGGCACAGACGGTGATTTTGATCTCTAATTTATTTTTCCCAGTTTTCTCCATATGATGTTCCTTCATTAAATGTGTGACTTATAGTTCATTTATTAGACTTCTAAATCACTTTTAAGTGATTTTAAGTTAATCAACTCATTTCATCACCATTCTCTCATTCCTCATCGAGCTAAGAACTCTCTATCCTCCTGCAACTCACGGTTTTGGAGATTTCTTCATTGTTTCGAGCTAGGGTTTTTTATTTTCCTCAAGTATGTCGTCACTTCTATTTCTTCATCGATTTCTTCTTATTTTTTGTTTCAAGAAGCTTTGTATTTTTCGTTTCAATCTTGTCATGAACTTCTTATGTGATTAGGTTTTAAACTCTTCAATGATTACGTTTTCTCCTTTTTTCTTTGTCGCACCTGAATTTCCTCTTCTATTTGAACTTCAAGCCATTTTCTTTGTTCATGTTCTACACTTTTGCGGTGTGCCCTAGCTTTCCCATTTTATTCTCTATCTCATTCAATGTCTTTTGTTCCTCTTTCGTTTAAAGTTTTTCATCAAATGAAAAAGCGTCAAAAATTTGAGTGAGTGTGTTCCAAAAAGTTTGTGCTATATCGACTTTGAAAGACTCACTCAAAATTTTGAAGCGATGAAATTCATTGCCATCACACCAAGTTATACTCTATCTAAAATGATGAAGCGGTGTTTTTGTACACTATTACACCTGACATTTTTCATCAACTCCAAGTCAAGTGTAGGAGCGATGAAAATCACCGCTCCTACATGGAGTTCATTCACCAAAGTGCAAGAGCACTTAAAAAGCCCACCTGTTCACTTCAAATTTTTCTTTAAGTGTGAGACCAAGTGTCAAGGCACTGATTTTCAATGCCCTTACATCTAAAATCATCTCTGTAAGTGTAGGAGCGCTGATTTCTAGTGCTCCTACACATTTGACAGTTTTTGCCTTGAATGCTTCCAAACCACTCCTTTTCACTTCGAGCAATGTTTCTTCACTCATGCTTCATTTTCTGTGCCTAATTGCTCATTTCAAACTTGCTCCATATTTCTCACTTGCTTCACACTTCCCAATGCTACTTTTTCTGCTAATGCCTGCTGATTCACCATCCTTGCAGTTTTTCACAAGATTTTGTCAAGTGATCCTCAAGGTGACATCTTTGATCTAGTTGCTTCTAGATGACAGCCAAAAAGCCTCCATCATCTTCAAGAAAAAAGTGCAAAATTAAATATAAATATCAAGGTTTTTTTCCACCTATAGTGGTGATCTCCAAGGTAGACGAAATAAAAGACATTGAGGTTGATCATCAGGATCTTGAAGACTCCTGAGAGCCATTGTACACAACAATCTACATTTGGTGTCCACATTCCCGACTTCTGCACACAATACAGAGTTTTTCCTCCAAGTTGAATCCCATTACATCAAGGAAAGCAAAAGTTTGATAGGCTCCTCTATACAGGTGATAATGAGACTTGATCCTGAATTCTTTGATATTGTTTTCAAAGTTCCACACATGGAACAATACACATGGATTTGTATTTAGCAGACACATGAAGTCTATGACTCAGATCCCAATAAGGCTAAGAACTTGATTAATAGTTAGTGGTTGAAAGAACCCAGACCTACTATCTCAAGATGGCCAAAAGGGCTTCCACGAAGTGACTTCAAAGAGGATGTCAGGGACATGATCCCTCTCCTAAGTAGGGTCAAAGGCTTGCCAGAATCATCTCATTTTCAAGACTAGATGAATGAATACATTTGGATCATATAGAGAAAGAAAGCTCATATTTACTAGGGAACTCAAATCAGTGATGAGATCCATGAGTAGCTGATTAATGTGCCAACCACTTTGAAGTTCTATATGACTTCTTATTTGGTTTATGTTGCAGCCATGATGAGACAATTCCTAAGACTTTCTATAAAGGGGAAACAACATTCTATACCAATGTACAAGTATTTCTATCAATTGGAGCTAAAGGAGAGTCTTCACCATTTCAGGAGGGTCACATATGCCTTCTTCGCAACTCTTCTATACAATATTGATCCAACTCTCAAAAAGAAGAGAGTGTCAGACGAGGCCTATAAAGTGGTAAGAAGGTTGGGTGTATATTCTTACAATTTTCAACTTTCACTTACATGAGGGTAGGGTGCTACACTGGATGCCCTTACATGTTACCCAGATATCCCTCAGACAAGTGGATAATTATGGAGTTATGCAGACAGTTGATTTCAGTTCACAAAGAACAAATGAGGATTCACAAACCCAATTTCAAATTCCCACTGATGATTGGTAGATATACTATTAAGAGTGTGCAAAAAGCCAAATTAGTCTATACAAAAATGCAGGTCATGATAAGAAGGACCTACAAATACGATTTTACTTTGATTACTGGAATGTGAATAGGATGTTGAAGAAAGATGATAGCCACAAGTATCCCTTCAAAGACATATGGGATGAATGTAGAGATGAAAAGGATATCTGCAAGATGGATTACTGCAAGTTCATTGTAGAGAAGATCAGGGATCTTGGTGTTGCTGACCTACTAGAGGGTTTCAAGGACCCTGGTGACATCATGAATGTTTCCTATGATGAAAATGAGATTTCTAGGAAACCCTTTCCTATAGTACAGTGGTCTAAGAAGGAGCGTGTCTCCATCAGGGAGAGGCTTGCTCCCATATTGGCTAACACTGCAAAGTGGTTAAACAAACATGGTATCCATAATGAAAGCCTTCAGGACAGAGTCAAAAGGAAAAATACCTGGAGCCAAAGTCAGCTAACAACAGGAACTCCACACAAAAGATAAGCAGATAGCTATTCCCTCTTCTTCCTGAGGAGGCCCTAGAATAAAGTTCATTGTTGGAAAGAAAGATACACGGGAAATTCAAGAAGAAGAAGTATGAAGACTTTCGTGCCCAAATCAAGGAACCATGAAGACTCTTGATCTCCAATGTTGAATATTCTGATGCTTTCCTCTATGCATCTTGTAAATAGTTTTTGGCATCTTAAATGTCTTTTCAGCAAATGTAATTACATTAAAAATCTGAGATGTACTTCCACAAAGATGGACAACATTTTGACTTAGTCAAATTTAGGTGATATTTTCCTAAATTAGCTCACCTAACTTTCCTAATTTTACTCAACTGATTTCCTAGATTTGTTCTTCCTTCTCTTTTATAAATAAGAGGGATTTCTATTGTAATCTTTACCTTTAGTATTTGGCAACAAAGTGCTGCCATTTTTGAAGCAGATTTTTGAAACTTTTTGTTCATGTTTGTGAATGAGAATTTGGTCAATAAAGAGGAGAATTGCATATCAAAATTTGTGTTGGAATCGATAATCTTGTGGATTGATCATATTGGTAGTGATTAGTAGATGAGATTTAAAGGGCTTCGAATAAATTTATGTAAACTTTGTGTTACATTATTTATCTAAATTTACATTTATGTGTGATTAATTATTGGTAGATTATCTACAAGACTTTGTGCTTGCATTTGTTTACGTTGTTCATGGAACTGCTATGCTGTATGTAGAAGACTTTACACTTCTAATACGACACGTGTTACGTATCTTAAGGATCTACCGGTGAAAATCTACGGAATGACTTTGTGCCTTCGTGAACTTTTCTTTCTCATTTTTATTGTTATTATTATCAAACCTGGTATCTCTATGCTTTGCTTTGACAAGATAGAGGTATTTACGTTACTGCTTTATTTTTAGTTTAAAGTTATTTCGAATCAGAACTATCAACTGTGAAGCATTGTAAAACATCTTCTTTGAAAAAAGAGAGAAACATGAATGTGACACACACCCCCATCTCGTAGTTGTAGTGTGCATTTTTTTAATATTCAATTATTTTTACTTAGCTTCTATTAGTAGTAAGAAGGGTGCCTTCCCTTTCTAAGAGGAGAGATTATATCTCACACAGTTGTGGTTGAAATCTAGATTGTGTAATTTATTGAAAAGGTGATTACATAATTTTCACCCAACATAATCCAAGATCAACACCCAACTCAAACAAAGCATGTTGATTCTCCACCTTCTCCACAACATGAAGCTTCTCCACCAAAACAAAAATAAGAACATATAATGGGAATTATCATTATACCTCCTATTTTGATTAACTTGAATGATGATGATGAGATTACTAAAATTGACGAAGAAGTGCATAATGAATTCAATTTGTTGTTTTCCACTTCTATGAATTTAGATGGGGGCAACCATGATGATCCTCTTAAAAAGAGTGACACACCATGTGTTGAACTTGGTGATACTCCTAGTATGGCACTTAATGTTGCCCCTTTGGGTAGTTATCCACCTTCCATGTATGATGAGAAAGATTGGGATGTGGATGACCTGCTTTAGGTTGGCTCACATGTGACATACTTTCTTTCTTTTCTTTTCATGTTCTTTGTGATTGCATGTACATAATGTGATCCCTGATATCATGCTACTTGTCATGTCTTTATGTTTGTGAGCTTTCTTTGGATGACCCTTGTTACTCTGTTGGTGTAAGGATATAAAGGAAGAAAACCTATCATGACATTCTTCTATAATTTGTATCTCCATTATTTTATCTGTCGTAAATATTGTCTCTTCTTTTGTCTTGTATTTTCCTTTTGGGGATGATGCAAGGCATCGAGACATCCAAAGTCTCTTCCATGTTGACCCAAAATATTTTCCTTTTCTCTCGCTCTCTGTGTCATTATTCATTTGTGTTCATTTTTCTATGGGTATTTGGGGAATGATGACAATTTTGAGCTCTATTATATCACTGTAGTAAAGACATGCGTTGACCTTGAATCCATAGATCCCTTATGTGTTATCTTTTGAGATTTCATGTGGGGGAAACCCTTCTTAATGACATAGCTTTATTTGGAAACATATCATTGGCATAGGGATTTCCAAATAAGCTCTCATTTCCCTTTTATCAATTGTCATTTATCATTTCTCCTTTAAATTAATTTCTCACAACATGGTGTTTAGCAATTTATTTAAAGTGGGGGCATACATTGGCATTATTTAATTTTGGAATTTGCACCTCCTAAGGTGAGTTTCATTTTTAGTTTGACATTTTGGCTTCACTTTTGTTCATACAAGTTGGACTTAGTGTAGTGTTAGCATAACACATTGACCATTTTGTGGCACCTTATCAAAATTATCAAGGAGTATAACTTTTGGTATGGTTGACATGTGGGAACACACCTATACACCTAGTGCGTTCATCCCATCTACCACCCCTTTTTATGGGTACACACTGTGTAGACCTAGTGTGTGTTTCTCATTTTACCTTTGGGGGATCACCTAGTGTATACCAAACTACACTAGCCCTCGTGGGTGTATTTTATGGACATGGAATAACACACCTTGCTAGTCCATTATTTTATTTCTTTCCTTTTTTCATTAGCTTTGACATTGTATACTTGTGTAACTTATCTTGTTGCACATATCTTACATTCATGTGTGTCCTTTGTACTTATGTTGGTTTATCATGGGATCTTGGATCTTGAGGGCTTGCACAACCTCCTTGATCTTTATCATCCTATCTCATTAACATTTGTGCACTTGGACCCCTCTTGACACATATTTGTCTACTTTAGTGTGAGTTTGAGCATAATTTCATACTCTCACTAAAGTGGGGGCTAAATGTAGTGTAGGAAATTGTATACCTTTACAATTTCACACTATGTTTGGGTCCCTTAATTTATTGGACTTAATTAAGCTTCTAATTTCCAAATTATGCATTCTAAAGCCTTATTTTTACAATTTTCCAAAAGGAGAATCAGTATTTAATTAATGCATTTAATATTTTAATCACCATGGAATATGAGTGTCCTAGACTTATAGGTCAAGTTCACCCATGGGAGAATGGGTCCCCTTTAAGTCATAAGACCCATTTTTAAATATGTTTTTGATAGTATTTTAAAGATTCAAATTCAATTTGCAATTTTCAGATTTTGCAATCTAATTTTCAAGAAATTAGAGAAACACCTATACATACATAGTATTTTTATCATTTGAAATATAAGACCTAGCAAGACACATAATCAAGACTAACTATGAGTAAATATTATTGTCAAGAGCATTCAAGAGTAGATTTATTAGTCATTTGTTGCAGCAAATCAATATCCTAACATCATGTTCAAGCTTATGTGTGTTCATGTCATCTTGTGAAGGCAAATATGCATTGTTGATCCTAAAGTATCCAAGCATTTCAAGTATCCAAATCCATCAAGCAAAGAAAGATCAAGTTCCTTGGAGTGATGTGTTTATCTTTAGTCCTCTAAGGGAAGCCATCAAAGGATGGTGATTTGTAGTAATAAAGTGTTCATTCATCATTTCCTTCCCTTGTCATCATATTTCTATCAAGGTTTAATTACTAAACTTGGGGTTTGACAAAGGAAAACCCCCATACAAAACAAAACATTTTTTCCTCTTTGGGTATATGCGGCTCATAGGCTGAAGAAAAAAATGGAGAGAACTTGAAGAAGCAATTTTACATTGTTGCACAAGTTGTCATCATTTTTTTCAAGCCACATAAACTAAGCTGTAGACTTTATTTATGACTTTCTGACAGTAGGGCCTATGTCAAAATAAAGAAAAGATCCTGCATCAGAGGATTTCCAAAACTTATTTTGGAGCCCTACACTGAGACCCATTCATCCAAGAGTGAATGAGTCCCTTTGCACTCCTCAAAACAATTTTTTGGTGACAGGTACATGTGTTTAGAAACTTCTTAGATTTTCTTGTAAAGTTTTGTAACAATATCTATATTTTTAAAACCTACATTTTAGGTATTAGGTCTTATTGTTCATTTAGTTTGAACATTGTAAATCATTTTAATTTGGTTTCAAATCTATCATATTGTCTTAAGGACTAAGATTCGGGTTTGATTGGCTCACCTTTAAGGTTGAAAGTCGATATTTACACCTTGTGATCTCTTTCCTAATGAAATTTATGGGGAAAGACACCTATTAAGATCCATAAGGGTTTTATAAAACATCATCATCATAAACCCTTTTGGAGGGGATCCCCTTTCCCTCTCTTTCAAGTGATCCTCATGTGAAGGCTTTCTTTGCAAGTGTATTCTAATCATGATTTATCGAATAATATATTGACCTATTTTGGAGTGTGGGATTTTCTCTTGAAAGGGTTTTCCCATGTACACCTTTTTTATGGAATTTATTATTTATTTTCTATTTAAATGTCTTCTTCTTTTTGTAATTGTTAAAATATTGAATTTTTCACAACACTTTCCTCATAATATTATTTTAGGAAGCATTTTGTGTACATTGCTTCATTTCGTTTTATTATGGAATAGGACACGAGGATTGGATGTGACAAGGAAATCAAATGTCTAATGAAATTATAAAACAAGAAAAAAAATCAAAATGAATAAATGTGGGAATTATGTGTGGAACTAAATATCAAAACAAAAATGTTTGGGTTAAAAGTACGATATATAGAGGTTGAATGAAACTCTACATAAGAAGAAATAAGAAATAAATGCATTAAAAACTTTTTTAGGAATTCGATGTGCAATAAGACATCAAGACTATACATTTGAGTGGAAGTCCAAAGGTCTAATAGAAGCCTACAAGAAATCTTCAAAGTGAATGTGATAAAAATGATGTGGAGTGGTAGTTGGAAGTTGAAATAGGACTAGATTAAGTCCAAAGGTTTGGAGGTGCAAAGAAAGTATGCAAGGGGAACTAAGAAAGATGTGGAGAAAAATTGCAAAACTAAACAAGGAAAGAGGACATGGGGAGTAGGAAGAAGTTAAAATGGACACCAAAATTTTGCAAAGGAGAACCAAAAAATTATAGAGATGTGAGAAAGAAAGGGAGGTTGGGACAAAGGAGAAAAAAAGGAAGGTCCAAATGTCTGTAGAAATCCCACAAAAGGAGGAAATGTGAACTTCAACAAGGGAAGCAGTAATGCAGTAAATCAATAATGAATTGGGCATCTAGATAAGACATTGGAAATGAATTCCAGATGTCTATTGAAGTCCTATAGAAGGAGGAAGTAAATGAAAGTAGAAGGAAAGAAGGGCTTGATGAACCTTCTAGGGATTTTATGTGGGAAAGTAAGCTAGGACAAGAAATTAAAGAAACATAATGTGTCCAATAGTCCATGGAAAGTCTACAATTTTTAAAAAACTATAGAAAATAAACAAAACACTTTAAAACTCATAATTTTTCAGATTTTTAGAACTTCTAATATATGAGAATAACATAGCAATAAAAAGAGGAAAAACTTAGGCAATTTGATAAAGGGTGACCCATTCAAAGTTCTCTTAGATTTGTTATAGATGATGGTAAAATGGTTCTTATTACACAACGGGGTTATAGCTCAAGCAAATTTTAGTGTTATAAAATTGAGTTCTAACATTGGCTCTAGTTGGGGAGGTTATCTCTTGTAGGCACAATGAGAATTCAAAATATCTAAGAGAAGACCATAAAAGAGGGATAAAAAAAGGGGACAAAGATAAATAAAATCCATCATGATCAATAGGGGTTAAGATTGCACAAACAACTTAATAAATACAAGGTAGGACCCAATTCTACTTACAATAAGTAAGGATTAATCCATAATTTCATAAACCAACAAATACACAAGATACCAGGTGGAACTCCTAAGGTAGTAGATGCTATAATTATACTTTTTAATACCTTCATCTAGCCATGCCATATGCCATACTGTAGGGTCAAAAAAATTCACCCTTGACAATTTCACACTACCTTGACACCCTCTTTTTCCTATAAATTTAATTATAATAATAATTTACCAATTTTGAGACCAAATTAATAAAATATATTTAAATCCTTGTCATCTTGATAATTTTGGGCCAAAAAGTACCAAACTAGGGCACAGGGCACCCTAGTTCAAAAATCAAATTTTTGAATGTTCAATTTTTTTCTTGGCGAGATTTTATAATTTGAAAATAGCCCCAAGTTAGCCCCTACCCAAAAGGATTAATTAAAATTCATATACAAAAAAAATCCTCATTTTTTAGCATAGTAAGGAGATATTTATGAATAAGATCAATTATGATGCAATTATGGAGAAGTATTGAGTTATCGTCTACATGCTAGCTTTAACAATCAATGGTGTATGTGAGCTAACCTTTTGTAGGTCTATCAAAAAATCAAGGCATCCATCAATCAACTTGTGTGTGGCATCTATTTTTCAAGGGTTTTCACATTAAGGTAATACTCTCATTTATCATTCATCAATTTTAGTTAATCATTGTTGTTTTAACCTCTACCCTACCTAGGGAATGCTCTCTTGATCATCATCAATTGTTGTAAGTGAAGGTAGAAATACCAAATTTGTGGTTTGACTTAGGAAAGCCCCTATACAACACAACCTTTCCCCTATTTTCATGCGTGTAATTCAAATCTGGAGGTTTCAGCCAGTGACAATCTAAGGAAGTAGAGAACATACAATCCAGAACTTGAAAATCCTTGAAAAAACAAGAGTAAAAAAAGGGCACCATACACCCTAGTCCAACAAAAATAAGCTCAAATTTTAGTCACAGGTTCCTCTATGTCATTATTTTCGGTCCACTATTATTTTTGGTTATTGAAATTGTGATAAATTACATTTTTAGATCTAGGGTTACATTTCAAATAGGCTCATTAATGTTAGATGCATAGTACAAATGAGAGGGGGGGTGAATCAGTTGTACATGAAAACATTCAAAACCTCAATATCTTTTCAAACCCCTATTAACCATTAAACCATTATCATGCATTAGTAGAATGTAAACATATGAAACAGTAATACAAACACATCCAACCACATAAGAACACTATAATTACATGGAGAATCCAAGAAGGGAAAAACCATAGTGAGGATTAGCTCACTATATAAATGAATTGCAACATCGAATACAATAAGCTAACTATCAAAGGGATCACCGCCCAAAATAAAGAAGGGATCACTGCTAATGGCTCACTACCAGATTAGCAAGATGAAAGAAAGGAACTGTTACAAAGAGAACTCCATATCAGAGCAACAAGAAGATCCGCCACAACAACTCTTCACCATCTGCAACCTTCAGCTCACTACCTTCAATAACTTCAGGTACACTAAAAATGTAGACACCTTCTACTCACTGCTTTAGGTAGCCTTAGTCGTCAAATCTCACACTCATATCACAACTCTTGATCACATTTCACACCACAACACACTACTCTCAATTCTCCACAACTCTACCTTATATTTATACCATCCACAACCTTGAAAATATTCTCCAAGGTTGGTTATGCACCTCAAACATGCAATTACAAAATAGGTCAGCACCAAACACTTCCATAGTGGAAAGAAGTGAAGGAAAACCACACCAAGGGTTAAATAGGACCCGAATATACATCACCACAGTACTCAACACATCTACAATCCACGAGGTACCTCTGCAAATAATGCTAGCATGCCAAATAGGCCAAACCTAAACTAATAGTACAAACCACCATATACACGCTTCCTTAGGTCACGTGGACCACATAGCAACACTCCACAACATCCTTACATCACAAAATATTATAGCATCATTAGAATATTTTGTAACTATTCCACAACCACCTAAAACTGAGAACACCATTATTATGTGCAACCAAACACATTGCCACAGAACATAAATGACTAACTAGCCTTATGAAACACCTCAACACCTAAAACCTTAAGGGAAGGAAGTTACAGACAATATAAGCATGTTCCCCAATTTGCAAGATAAGAAACCTCAATGTGGAGAAATGCAGAGCAATCTCATTTCTCCCAAATAACCTTTTTCATAGGAACACACATTGGTGAACATAACTTTCACTACCGTACAATCTAGAACTTGAAACTATGGATATAAAACCTTTGAATACCTTTGATCATCACATCCAAACCACACAATAATATCTTCAACCATGAAGAAATATGGAGCACAACACTAAACACTAATCTGTCACCCTGTAATCTCTTTTATTCAAATTTTCTCAAAAGCACTTGGAAACTAAGTGAACCAACTGCAATAGCAACACTGCTAACACTTATTCAAAAAAATTATATCTACAACACTTCTTATTAAACACAACACATCCATACTACCAACAATATCATCAACATAAGCAGGCTCTAACAATCTCCACAGTTATACTGAAAGTTGACAACAATGACAACACCGACAACATCATGTTGACAACATTAATAACTTCAAGCTTCCAATAACTCTAATGCTATGGGTTAACATCAATGAAAACACCAACAAGCTTCCAAAAAAAAAATCATACCAATAATAAATCTACATCAAGTAGTACTCCCCCTGACTAGGGCATCTCTCACTCTTCATATTCTTATTCTCCCCTTTTCCAAAACACACTTCTACACCAGCTCTCCCTTTGTTTCTTTTTTTTTAGACAACACTCTCCACCTTTCACATCAATGGAAAAGGGAAAAAACAACACCTCTAACACATTACCTGCATAGGATTTTTATTTTTTGTTCTCTCCTTTTGACATCTACATACATCACCAACTTTTTCTCTCCCCCTTTGTCAACACCCCAAAGGGAAATACCTACAAACTATTGGGAAAATGTGTCTCAACCTTGCAATTACATAAGTTACTATTGATACATAAGGTAATGTTGAGAGAGAGAATTAGAGAGGGGAGGAGGAAGGTGGAGAGATTAAGAGGCAAGGAGGGAGGGAGGTATAGGTAGGTAGAGAGAATTAGAGAGGGAAGGAGAGAGAAAGTTGAGAGAGTAATAGAGAGAGAGACGTAGGTAGAGAGAGGGAGGGGGAAATAAAGAGAAGTAGAGAGGGGATGAGAGAGGGAGGGAGAGGTAGAGAGAGAGAGAGGTATAAGTAGGTAGAGACAAGTAGAGAGGGGAGGGACAGAGGGAGAGTTAGGGATGGATAGAGAGAGGTGAGAGAGAGCAATAGAGAGAGAGACGTAGGTAGATAGGGAGGGGGAGATGGAGAGAAGTAGAGAGGGGAGGAGAGAGGGAGGGAGGGAGAGAGGTAAGATAGAGAGATAGGGGTAGAGATAAGTAGAGAGGGAATGAGATATGAAGGGAGAGGTAGGAATGGAGATAGAGCAACAATGAGAGAGAGGTAGGTAGGTAGAGAGAGGGAGGGGGATCTAGAGAGAATTAGAGAGGGAAGGAGGGAGGGAGGGAGAGGTGAGATAGAGAGAGAGAGAGAAGGGAGGGAGGGATAGTGTTGGGAAAATGTGTCTCAACCTTGCAATTACATAAGGTATTGTTGATACGTTGGTGACGGGGGCATGGGGAAACCCCCTGTGAGGGGTTCAAGGGAATCATCCCCCTGAATGGGGGTCTAAGGGTAGTGCGCCTCGATGGGGGCTCGAGGGCACTGCCCTCGAAAGGAAAATTTTATTTGTATTTTATTATTGTAAATCTGGACTATTCATCATTAGGTATTAGATCTAATCTATATTTTATTAGCTCAACTTTCCCTAGAAGGAAACCCTATTTTTTGAGGCAATTGTATTACAATTGTGTATTGTGATGTATTCTAAGAGTTTGATAGCAGTCGTGTTACCTTTGGATTTTTGGTTGGTGATACTCTTATGAGAAGCTTGCTTTGTAAGTATATTAGGATCTTTGTGATTTATAAATAATATATTGGGTGGCTTTTGGAGTGTGGGTTTTTTCTCCTGAAAGGGTTTTCCCCGCGTAAATCACTATGTTGTGGTATGCATGATATTTATGTTTGTTTTTGTTTAATTTCCTATAATTGAAAAGATTTGAATTTTTTTTTCATTATTCTCCTCTCAAGATTAGTGTAGGAATTTGTTCGGCTACCTTAGCTTCCTTACACAAAAAACTACTCTATCCATTGTACTCACTTTTTTGCATGCTTCCCCTTAGGAGCACAAAATATGATCCATCTGACTGCACCAATAAAGATCACTACTACTTGCTCCCCCTAAGAGGTAGCCTTCAACATCAGTTTAGGACCAAGAATGTATCTTGAAATACTTCCTAGATAGATGCACACACTTATGCATCTGATTGAGAGGAGGGGAAATGACCCCTAATTTCTGCTAGAGATACTCAAAAGTATCTCTAGGAAGAGACTTTGTAAAAATACCTACAACTTGATCTTTTTTAGGTACATACTCCAGCTTTACTTTATTTTATGCAACCTTCTCTCTTAGAAAGTGACACTAGATTGAGATATGCTTTGTCCTTAAATGCATTACTGGATTCTTTGATATATTGATAGCACTTGTATTATTTCACAAGATAGAAATAGGTTCATTATATGATATTCTTATATCATTTAATTCTTGCTTCATCCATAACACCTATGTGTTGTGAGATGTTGCAACAATATACTCTGCCTCTATAGTAGATAAAGATACTGAGTCCTATTTTTAACTTAGCCAATAAACCAATCTGCTTCCAAGAAAGAAAGAGCCTCCACTTGTACTTCCTCTATCATCCACACAACCTACCCAATCTGCATTAGTATAGGAACTTAAAGAGAAATTAGTATTCTTTGGATACCATAGACCATACTCTGAAGTGCCCTACAAATATCTAATATCCTCTTTACTGCTACCACATGTGATTCTCTAGGATCTTGAAATCTGGCCACAAGATAAATTGGGTGCATCATATCTAGTCCACTACCAATTAGATATAGCATTCTACCAATCATTGATTTGTATTTGTTTTGATCAATCTTAGGAGATTCATCATTCTTGCTCAACTTGCAACCAATAACCATAGGAGTACATACCAATTTAGAGTCTTCCATTCCAAAATTCAACATTTATTTGACATACTTTGACTATGAAATAAATATTCCTTTTTTGTCTGACTGATTTGTAGCCCAAAGAAGAAATTCATCTCCCCAAACATTGACATATCAAATTCATTTTGTATCTCTTTTGCAAAATTCTTGCACATTGCCTCATTTCCTCCAAAAATTATATCATCAACATACACAACCACAATCAAGATTTGATCCTTATCAATTTTAAAGTAAAGATTGCTATTTGCAATACCTTTATTGAATCCCTGCTACAACAATTACCTATTCAGTCTTGCATACCAAGCTCTAGGAGATTTCTCGAGTCCATATAATTCCTTCTTCAATATGCAAACCATATTAGGATTATCTGATAAGTGAAATCCTTCTGGTTGTTCAATGTATACCTCTTCTTCCAACTCACCATTCAAGAATGTAGACTTCACATCTATTTGATAAACCTTAAAGTCCTTATGTGCCACAAAGGCCAAAAACATCCTAATGGCCTCCATCATTGGCATTAGAGAAAAATTCTCCTCAAAATCTATTCTTTCCACTTATGAGTAGCCCTTATGCACAATTCTAGCCTTATTTCTGACAACTTCTCCATTCTCATTCAATTTGTTCCAGAATACCCATTTAGTTCCTATTACATTCTTGTTTTCTGGTCTTGGGACTAATTCCCAAGCCTGATTCTTCCCAATTTGCATCAATTCTCTTCCATATCTTTTGTCCAATTCTCATCTTTACATATCGCAATCACTATCTTGGGTTCTACTTTGGAAAGTAGACAAATTTACGTGTTCTTCTTTCATAACAACTCATCTTCTTGTCAACACGTCTTTGCTCTTATTACATCTGATCTTGAGAGTGATTCTTCTACACATACTTAAGAGTCTCACGAATCCTTTCCAGAGCATCTTCCTCTTCAACCTGCATCTCCTTTTCATTTTCTTCTTCTCTACAAGAGGACTCATTAGATTCATATCCTTCTATCAGTATTGAGATTTTATGTGGTTCTTCATCTACTTTGACGCTTTCACTTTCAACTATTTTCTTTAGCCTTTTGTTGTATCACCGGTAAGCCTCGATTCTTATAGAATATCCAAGAAAAATTCCTTCATCTGACCTTGCATAAAACATTCCCAAGCTTTCTTCATCTCTCTTGATATAAATTTTACTTCCAAACACTTTTAAATATTTCACAGTAGCCATAGTTCATAGGGAGTCTTTGAACTATTTACTCTTTCTTTTTTGCTATTCAATATGTAAACTGTAGTGTGAATAACTTTTCTTTAATATATATCTAGTAGATTTGCTTCCTTCATTATTGTCCTTGTTGCTTCCTAAACTATCCTATTCTTTCTTTCCACAACTCCATTATGTTGAGGAGTTCTAGGAGATGACAAATGCCTCTTTATTCCATGCTCTTCAAAAAAATTGTTAAAATCATTGGAGGTGAACTCGACACCTTTCTCAAACCTTAATCACCTAATTTTCTTATTCATTTCATTCTCAACGATAGCTTTAAATGCTTTAAAATTGTTTAGAGCTTCTTATTTTTCTTTAAGAAAAGTTACCAAGAAAATTTACCCGAGTCATTCTAAGTAATCATCAATTAACAACATGAAATATCTGTCACCTTGAAATATTCTTGTTCTTGTAGATCCACATAGGTCTATATGCACCAAATCCAAAGGACCTGCTATAAAATATTCTTTGATTTTGAATCTCTTTTCTGTTCGCTTCCCAACTTGACATTCCTTGCAAATTGCATTGATAGGATTTGTAATTCTTGGAAGATCTCTCACAACTTGAGTAGAGTTGATCCTCACTAGACTATGAAAATTTATGTCACATTCTTCTTTTCCATATCCAAATTTCATTTATTTGAGTCATAAAGAACTTACCATTAACACTTTTGAGTTGATAAACATTCCCATTTTTCCTTGTTCCAACAACAACTAGAGTTCTAGAGCTTCCTTTTATGATTTCACAACCACCATCCTGAAATACAAGATTATATCCTTTGTTACACATTTTTCCTACACTCAAAATATTATGTCGAAGACCCTTGGCATAAAGAACATCATCTATCATATGATTTGAGCATCCACTATCAATTATCCAATGATTTTTATCCTCTCTAGCATGAAAAGCAGTCACTATAGTCCCTTTGATTATGTGACCTATTTTTGGGACAATTTTCCTCATACATCTTTCAGAGTAATTAGAATTAGTTCCAACATTCAGAGCCATGAACAACCATTCATCATTTTCATCATTCAGGTAATCAAATTCATCATCAAATATGTTAGCATCTTGTTTAACATAATAACTTCTCTTGGTGGATTTACCTTTATTATCCTTATATTTGTCATTTGAAACTTTGGTTGAAAATATTGAAGCATAATGACCTATCTTTCCATAGTTAAAACATTTGAAAGGTAACTTACCTCTATATTTTATAATTCCCTTTTTCAATCTTCTAACAAAATTTCTTCTATTTCATCAAAAATCATTTGGATCTGATTCATCATTCTTATTTGTCTTGCTATCTTTAAAACCAATCTCTTTTCTTGAATCATTTTGACCAAACTCTCTCAATTCAAAAGTAGTTAAAGCACCAAACAACTTATCTCTAGAATAATGATCTCAATCCTGAGCTTCCTCAATATCAGAAACATTAAACTATAAGATTTAGGAAGAGTTCTTAATACCTTCTTTACTACATCATTTTCTTCTAGTTTTCCACCAAGGTCGTTGATGGAATTGACAACTTCATCCACTCTATGCATGTAGCTTGTGATATCTTCATCCTTTATCATCCTTAGGGTTTCAAACTTAGTCTTCAAATTTTGCATCTTTTCTTGCTTGACCTTATCATCTCCTTCATAGATACTTTCCAACTTCTTCCAAATTTCTTTATCAAATTTGTAGCCCATAACCTTCACAAGTTCTAAATCAGCAAGACCACTCAAAAGATCATTCCTTTTTTTTACATTGTTCTCATATGATTTGATCTCATCATTAGTTGTCAGACCATTAGTAGGCATGGTATATCCATATTTAATTTACTTCTAAGCTCCAAACCCTAGGGAAACAAGGAAACCTTCCATCCTAGTTTTCCAAAATGCATAATTTATCCCATCAAACAAGGGAGCCTCCTTCCTATGCATCATCTGGATCTACCTCAAGAAATTAATCTTCTTCCAAGGAACCTTGCTCTAATACCAATTATTATATTCACACAACAACTAAGGGGGGGGGAATTAGTTATACATTAAAACATTGAAACACTCATTATCTTTTCAAACCCTTATTGACCATTAAACCTTTATCATGCATTAGTAGAATGTAAACATATGAAATAGTAATAAAAACACATCCAACCACATAAGAACACCATAATTATGTGGAAAAAATAAGAATGGAAAAATCATGGTGAGGATTAGCTCACTATATGAATGAATTGCAACACTGAATATAATAGGCTCACTATCAAAGGGCTCATTGCCCAAAATAAACAATGGATCACTGTTGGATAAGAAAGAAGAAAGAAAGGAATTGTTAAAAAGATAAATCCATCTTATAGAAATAGGAATATCCACCACAACAACTCTTCACCATCTGCAACCTTCAGCTCATTGCCTTCAGTAACTTCAAGTACACTGAAAAATTTAGACATCTTCTGCTCACTACTTCAGGGAGCCTTAGTTGTCAAAGCTCAAACTCACATCACAACTCTTGATTACATTTCACACCACAACACACTACTCTCAATTCTCAAGCACTCTAACTTATATTTATACCATCCACAACCTTGAAAACATTCTCAAGCTCGTTTATGCACCTCAAATGTGCAATTACAAAATAGGTCAACACCAAACACTTTTGTGGTGGAAAGAAGTGAAGGAAGACCACATTAAGGGTTAACTAAGACCAAAATATACATCACCACACTACTCAACACATCCAAAATACATGAGGTACCTCCACAAATAGTGCTAGCACGCCAAGTCAACCAAACCTGAACTAACACTACAAGCAACAAAATACAAGCTTCTTCATATCACATGGACAACATAGAAACACTCCACAACATCCATACAACATCGAAAAAAATTATAGAATCATTAGGATATTTAGCAACCCTACCACAACCACCTAAAATTGAGAACACCATTATTATGTGCATCCAGACACACTACCATCTAGAACACAACTAACTAACTAACCTTATGCAACACCTCAACACTTGAAACCTCAAGGGAAAGAAGTTAAAAAAAATATAAGCACATTACCAAATTCACAAGACAAGAAACCTCAATGCGGAGAAATGCAAAGCAATCTCATTTCTTCTAGATGACCTTCTTCACAGGCACACACACTGGTGAACACAACTTTCACTACCGTACAATCTAGAACCTAAAACTATGGATATAAAACCTTTGAATACCTTTGATCATCACATCCAAACCACACAAGCATATATTCAACCATGAATAAATGCGAAGCACAACACTAAACACCACTTTGTCACATTGTAATCTCTTTTATTCAAATTTTCTTAAAAGCACTTGGAAACCAAGTGAACCAATTACATCAATACTGCAAACACTTCTTCAACACATCTACAAAATCTACAACACTTCTTCAAAACATCTACAACATCTGCAACACTTATTATTAACCACAACTCATCCACACTTCCAACAATATCATCAACACAAGTAGGATTCAACAATCTCCACAACTATATTGAAAGTTAACAACAATGACAACAACAGTAAGCTTCCAACAATTAAATCATACATCAAATTCAACATCCTCAAAACCTCAAAAACAAATATAAAACCTAGGAGGTTGGCTCTCCATTATGGTAGCAAGTTAATCATAAACCCTAGGCAATTTATGTTTAATGTTTTTTAAGGGAAAAGGAGATAATATTAGCTATCCTAATTGTATCTAGGATCATTTTTCCTACAAAACATTTTGGTGAACCCAACATATCCTACACTTGTAATTTTTCTAATTTTTCATTGCATAAATCTGAAATTAAATTTAAAACCTGGGTTATTTGAAAATTTTGTTGATAATTTACATTTTCATTAGTTTTTCATCATAAAAATTGAAAAATAATTGATTTTTTTTTTAGATATGATTTTCATTATCTAGGGCTTAGATCTGATTTTTTTCATTGGAAAAATTAAGTACAAAATTATTCTATCATTTATGCATGCATACTTTGGTGAAAAAAATTGAAAAAGTGACTAAATTACATTGTGTTTTCATTTCAAAAGATCAAAAAGCATTTTTTTTTGTATTTTTTGGAAAAATCAGTCAATTAGAATATTTAATTTCTATAAATTATCATATGAACATATTCAATTATCCTAAATGTTAGATGCATGAGACAACTGAGAGGGGGTGTGAATCAATTGTATACTTTAAAACAACAAAAACCCTCATTAACATTCAGATTTGCATTAGCCCTTAAACCCTTATCCATCATTAAACCCTTAACATGCATTAATAGATTGTAAGCATGTCAAGCGGTAATGCAAACACGTCAAACACATAAGAACACTAGATTTACATGGAAAACCCAAGAATGGAAAAACCACGGTGAGGATTAGCTCAATAATATATGAATTGTAACACCAAATACAATAAGGCTCACTGCCAAGGGATCACTTCCCAAAAAGATAAAGAAAGGCTCATTGCTAAAGGACTCACTGTCTAGAAGAAAGAATAATAGAAGAAGGGGTGGCTCACTACCAATTTTAATTTCTAATAATGCATCTCTCATATGTCAAAGGTATAATTCCACTGAAGCACAAACAACTCATCAAACATACTCAAATGTAGACACGTTCTGCTCTCTGAATTAGGAAGTCATAGGCATTAAGGCTCGCACTCAGATCTTCACACTTGATCACTTTTGCATATTTCACATCACACACACTCTACTCTTTACCCACACACCAATTCTTCTTGCATATATACCATCTGCGACCTAAAACAACCTCAATTAGGTCATCCTTAAGGAAACATATACACCTCAAGCGTGCAACACCAAATAGGTTAGCATTCAACACTTCCACAATATAAATAAGTGAAGCCAATTGTGCCACTACTTAGTTGGGACCCAAATCTACACCAACACGCTTCTCAACACTTCCTTAAGCAATAATTATCCTCCAATTAGCTCTAGCACACCAGGTCGGCCAAACCTGTACTAACACTAATAAGTGACACCAAACACACCTCTCAAGGTTTGGAAACATCTTGTAGACCACATAGAAATACTCCAAAACATCCATACAACATCTCAAAATACTCCAACACCATCAAAATATTTTGCACAACTACTGCAACCACCTAAAACTAAAGAACATCTTCATTTTGTACAACCAGATATACTGGCACAAACATCCAACACACTAGACAACTTTGCAAAAAATCTCAACACCTAAAACCTCAAGGGAAGGTAGATACAGTCAATATAAGCATGTTCCCAGATCTGCAACACTAGGACCTTCATCATGGAGAAATATGGAGAAATCTCATTTCTTGCAGACACCTTGTTTTACCAAACAAACATATTATCAAACACATCTTCCATTGTAGAAAGATTCAAAACCTGAAACTCGGGATATAACACCTTTGAACACCTCTAATCATCACATCCAAACTACACGAGCATATCTTCAATCATAGAAATGCAAAGAAAAACATTGAACACCACTCTGTCATACTAAACTCTCTTTTATGAAATTTTCTCAAAAGCACTTGGAAACCAAGTGAAATAGCTTCATCAACAATAGTACTAACATATTTGTAATACATCTACATCATATACAACATGAAAATATTTCTAGCTACAACAATCTTTTCCCCAAACACAAGTTATATCAACAACCTTTGCAAACAAAAGTCAGACCAACAAGCACCAACAACATTGTGTTGATCTTAATACCCAAAACTCCAAACATCCAACAACTCCAATGCTAAGGGTTGACATTATCAACACCAACAACATTCCAAAACTCTCTTCATACAAGGGTTTGACATCAATGACAACACCCAAGCAACTCACAAACAACTCAAACTTCCAAACTTCCAACAATCTCCCCCTTTGTCATTGATGGAAACACCTGCTTTCTGAGAAACCACCAATAACAATACTGCAATAATCAGTACTCCCCTTGATAGGGAAAACTCTTACACTTCATCTTCTCTCTTCACAGACTTATTTTCCTGTAACACCTCAGATTCTCTCTCCCCTATGGTTCACTTCTACACTATGGTTTTTCAACCAATTCTCTTGATGTTTTTCAAATTTTCTCTCCTCCTTTGACATCAATTTCAAAGGGCCATAAACTCATCCAACTCTCTTGCTCTCCCCCTTTGACAACATTCAAAAGCAACACCTACATATACCACTTGCAATATCAAAAAGCAACTGTACTCATTCTTTTGCACTCTCTTATTTGTATACCCCCCCTTAGGAGCGCACAATATGCTCCATCTAACTGCACCATCAAGCAACCACTACTACCTACTCCCCTTGAGAGTTACCCTTCAACACCATTCCAAGACCAAGAATGTATCTTGAAATGATTCTCAAAAAGATGCACACACTTATGCATCTAGTTGAAAGGAGGGGAAATAACCCCTAACTTCTCCTAGAGATACTCAAAAGTATCTTTTGGAAGAGCCTTTGTGAAATTATCAAAAACCCAATCCTTAGTAGGCATATACTTCAACTTCACCTCATTCTTTACAACTTTCTCTCTCAAGAAGTGATACCAGATTGAGATCTGTTTTGTTATTGAATGCATTATCAGATTATTTGAAATATTGATTGCACTTGTATTGTCACACATGATAGGAATAAGTTCATCATATGAAACTTTGATATAATTTAATGTTTCCTTCATCCACAACACCTGTGTACAACATGATGTTGCTAAAATGTATTCTACTTCTGTAGTAGATAATGACACTAAATCATGCTTATTACTCAACCATAAAACCAACTTGCTTCTAAGAAAGAAAGTACCACCACTTGTACTTTTCTTGTCATATGCACATCCAACCCAATTTGCATTTTTATATACACTCAAAGAGAAGTTAGTATCCTTAGGATACCACAAACCATAATTCGAAGTCCCCTTCAAATATTTGAATATCCTCTTCACTGCTATAACATAAGATTCTTTGGAATCTTTTTCAAATCTAGCCACAACACAAAGTAAATGCATGATATCCAGTCTAGTAGCAGTAAGGTATAATAGTCCACCAATCATTATCTATACTTTCTCTTATCTATCTTAGAATATTCATCATTCTTGCTCAACTTACAACTAGTAACCATAGGAGTACATACTGGTTTAGAGTCATTCATGTTGCAAGGAGTGTGCCCTTGGTCTTCTTGTGTTGTGCAGTACAACACTTGGGTTCGTGACATGGATTAACTACCTCCCATGGATTCATTAACTTTGGTGGTTGTATCAGGCATTAACAAGATGATCTTTTGGTGCAATGACAACCATTTGTGCAATAATTGGTATCAAAGCCTAATTCATGAGTTCAAACCCCTCACTTATGTTGGGGGAGGGATTGTTGCAAGGTGTGCACCCTTGGTCTCCTTGTGTTGTGCAGCGCAACACTTGGGTTCGTGACATGGCTTAACCACCTCCCACAGATTCATTAACTCTGGTGGTTGTATCAGGCATTAATAGGTCAATCTTTTGGTGCAACAACAACCATCTGCATAAGAATTCATTCCAAACTTCTTCAACACACTACAACAAAACAAGCAATTAGTGCCTAAAATAGCGTCGAATTTTAGTGTATTTGAGTTCATGAATTGGGAACTTCTGCTGGTGCAAAACTCGGTGCAAAACTTTGGCGCTAGATTTAGTGACAGATTTAGCACCGGATTTAGCGTTGGGTTTAGCGCCAACTTTGTTACTTCCAGTTTGGTGCTTTTGTTTTGCTTCTTGTGTTGTTTCCACATTTGCTTCTAGCTTCTAGGTTTTCCTCTGGTTTTGCTTCCGGTTTTGCTTCCAGATTTGCTTCCAGATTTACTTCTAGTTTTGCTTCCAATTTTGCTTCCAGTTTTGCATCCAATTTTTCTTCTAATTTTACTTCCAATTTTGCTTCCAATTTTGCTTCCAATATAACGTCATTTGTTGCATCTAGCTTTGCTTCCATTTTTGTGCCTTTTGTTGCTTCTAATATGGCTTCTGTTATTGCATCTTTTGTTGCTTCTAAAATTTCTTCCATTATTACTTCTTTGTTTGCTACCTGAATTTCTTTTGTTTTTGCTTCATAGATAACGCCAAGTTTTGCTTCCAAAATCGTTTCTAGTTTGCTTCTAGTTTGGCTTCCATTGTTGCTTCATTTTTTGCTTCTAAAAATGCTTCTTGTTTTGCTTCCATTTATTAATTTAATATGTTTTATTTCAATTTAATTAGTTAAATATATCATGCCTCTTCAATAACTCATATGATTATAGAGTAAGTAAATTAAATAATATGTTTTATTTCAATTTAATTAATTAAATATATCATGCCTCTTAAATAACTCATATGATTATAGAGTAGGTAATTTAATTATTTAACTCATATGATTAAATAACAAGATAATTATTATAGCATGATCATCATTTATAATTAAAACAAGAGTCAAATATCTATAAAAGTAAATGATTAAAACAAGTCAATCAAATATGCCACTAGATTAATAACATGTCAAAATGATACATGTCCAACAACATAAGTCAAAATGACACATGTACAAATGATATAAGTAAAAATGATAAATTATATAACTCAAAATGATACAAGTCAAAATGAGACATGTCCAAATGATATTTTTCAAAATGATACATGTCAAAATGATACAACTCAATAATATGGTACTGCAGGCCATGAAAATGATACATATGATAGTAACCATGAAAAGAGGCATCATAACGATATATCAGCAATGATCCATGATGCAATCTATATGATCATGAATGTCACTGGCTACTACCAGCAACTGCCTCATCATCATCATCATCACCATTGTGATCATCATCGTCATCAGCCTTGGTGTCTTTTGTATCTGTGTCATCATCATCCTCTGCCATGTGATCTGTACCAGAACCAACATATTTTGGATCTATATATCATGAGGATCATCTTGATCTTCTGGAAGACCCATGTTCTACAAAAAAAAAAATTAAAATGAAAAGTTATTATTTATTTCATGCAATAATTTATTTTTATGTTATATATCTAATATTACATGTGAAATGAAACCATAATCATATTACATCATATCAAAGTGCACATACCATAATAAAATTTCATAAAAGTTACAGCTAATATGTCATTCCAATGATGTAAAACATGCAACAATTCTAATAAACGTTTGTAAAATATGCCAGCATTTGGTGGAAGAGGAAGAAAGATGACTGGAACTTTGGAGGCCCACCATAATGGATTTCATTTTTAGAGAGAAAAACCCATCATTCATCTCTGCTTCATCATAAAAAACATTTCAATTACATTAGTAATAAGAACTCGGCTAAAAGGGGAAAAAATGAGACCTAAGGTAGGCATGCTTTATCATGGCAAATGCCATCCAAACCTCCACCTAAATCTCAGAATTGAGAGTGAATTATCAGATCTAAACCCAAGAAAGAATATATGTCAAAATGATAGGTAAAGTGCACCTAACACAAAGGATTTCAGTTCAAAAGATAAAGCACACATTTTCATGGCTCAAAATAGCAAGAAGGCTGCCCAAAAAAGTGTCAAACAATTTATAAAAGTGCACGAAGGATATGAAGCATGGTAAGGAACTAAGGAAAGAACGCTTGGGTAATAAAAATTTCAGCAATGGTGTTATAAATTTGTACCTAAGTGTTAAGAACAGCTTTTGGAAAGGTGAGGTACAATTTTTGAGTGGCAAAACAACTTAAAAATTATGCCAAGAAGATTTAAAAGTGGCAAGAGGTTAAGTGAAAAGAGCCTAAAGTAAGCATGAAAATAAATTAATATGAGGTGAAATTTTCAGTGGCCATGATGTAAGCAAGGGGTTAGGATCACTCAACAAACTCAATTCAATGAGCCTCAAACAAATTTCAAAACACCAACTCTTGAACTTCAAATTTCACTTTTCAACTAGGCCTTTCCTAGTAGGTCTGTTGACCCTATTTGGGATTTTTCTCACAAATTTCACAAAGGAATTCACAAAAAAAAAAGATATTTAGATACCTCTTAGTGAGTTACAAAACATACCTCAAAATCATCAGATGTTGTTTTGGAACATGTGCCTCAAAATGGGCCTTCACTATTGTCCTAATTAGGCTAATGAGGCCTAATTTACAAAGGAACTACCCTTTAAACTCTTCACAACCCTCAAGAATTTTTTGGGAATCAATTTACATGTGTCCAAACCCTCAAAAACATAATTTTTTTAAGGAGAAACTCACCTCTACATACCAAACCACAAAGCCCTCATTTTAAGCCAATTTGAGGAGGGTTTATTGAAAGTAATGGTTCCACACCTTACTAGAACTTTCCACTACCTCATAACTTCATAAAAACATCTGAAAAAACTCAAAACACCATTACACATGCAGCTTCATTCATATTTTTTTTAAACCTTACTTTAGTTCCTCAAATTCACATGGAAAACTCATGAAAACACCCTAGGGCATCACCTTAAAACCATAAAAAATGTATCCCTTGAATCCCAAACCATTTGCACACCTATATTATCATGAAACAAGAAATTCCAATGAGTTACAAGTCATGACAGTAGGTGGAATGTCTAAAACTTCATTTTTTACACCAATCAAAACCCTTGACAGGCTATAAACAAGCAGTTCCAGAAAAATGAAGATATCTCACTCAAAACTCAATATTAGAACCTCCCACTTGATTCAAATGAAATATAATACATGAAATCAACACATTCCATCACCCTTGGGCCATGGTACTTCTGTACGAATGAGAAATTCAGCATGTAGCAGCAGATTTCTTGAAAACACAGAATTTATGCAAAGAAACTAATAGATTTTGTGGTATTTCTTTCAAAATGCAACTTGCCAACCCCCATCATGAGGTGTACATGTATTTTAAATTTTTTCCAACCCAAAAATAACTCCCAAAACTGACCAACCACTTTTCAAACCCCAACTAACCATTGGCCTTTACAAATTTTGTATTTTTGTAAGTTTATTGTTGACAACTTTTTGCATATTTGCAATATTTTCACTTTTGACCCTCCTATTCACCTAAGACGTTACCAATGACCTTTTTAAACCTTATTCCACTTAGAAGCATGACTCAACACAAGAAAACTAACATTCAACCTACCTTGACAACCTTTTAGTCAACCTTGACATCTTTTAACATGATTTTGCAACTATTACAATATGGACTCAAAAGTCCTCAAAGTTGATCACTTACATCAAGAATGGTCTCATTAGACCTTATTATGACTTAAAACACCCACACAACCTAGAATTAACCACAAAGGATCACTTTTTAGAAGTAAACTAGAGAAAAATCATTAAAATGGATTGGTGCTCCTGCACTAGGCCATAACCACGAAAAACTCCACCAACTAGAGGAAAATGACATAGGCTAAAAGGTGGCACACTTTTGAGTGGAAAAATCCACTAAAAGTTCCACCAACATAAGTTAAAAATGGAAAAAACTTAGTTGCCTCTTATCTAGATTTAAAATCTTGATTTGTGGCACTTTTTCAATTGGCAAATGCCACGTAAAACTCCTCCAGTGCACTTTGGGAGTGGATTTTCAACACAAAACTCCTCTTAGAAGGTGAGAAGAATGGCTAAAGCATAAGTCATTAATGTGTAACTTGCTATTTTTGGTAATTGACAACTTTAGCATTGGCTATTTTTGTACGATGGAGATATGAGCTTATTTTCAGCCTTTATATTTTATTTATTGTTTTAGAATTAGGTGTGTTTTTAAAAGGTTTTCTTTCCCTTTTTTTGTATATAGGGATAAGATAGCTTTAAAGCAATACTTCTTCAAATATTTCATTGTTAGTTTTCAATCACTAAAAGCTACCCTTTGTAAGCTTATAAATAAATGCTTTGAGCAAATAAATTGTTAAATATTAGTTGATAAGCCTATGCAGAAGAAATTGGTGTTCATGAAAGTTATTGATTTTGAGTTTGTAATTTCATTAATTAAATTGAATTGAGTAACTTTGGTGCAGGAGCACCAAGGTCAAGTTGTGGAACTAGGAGGTCTTAGTTTGGATTTTTATAAATTTTGAGTCTTTTGAATGTAATAAGGCCATGTCAAGGCCATTCCTAGTGTATTAAAGTCATTTAAGTCATATTTTTAGTTCATTTTGTCAAATAATACAAAAAAATGTAAAATCTTGCAAAGTTGTTATGGCAAGATTGCAAAATGGCAATTATGGAAGTCCATGAGTCACCTAGTGGAATTTGTTGGAAAACAAGGTGCTAGTGGTTGGGTCATGCATATAATTCATTTTAAAGGCCTTGTAAATGTTTTGTGAAAGAGAGAATTTCAAGAATTCAAAATTAGAAATCCAAAGGCCATTGTTTTTATAGAAATTTCTGATTTTTGTAATATTTTCAACAATTTCAAGCCTTGGTACGAATCCATACAGGGCCTTATTGCTCTATAGGGCCTTATTGCTCTACAGATGCTTGGATCAGGTGTGAGACATACCTAAATTTTATTTTCATCAGATTTGGAGGCTCTACATTGATTTTAACAGATTTTATTGCTGATCTACAAAAAATAGGTTTGAATTTGTACATACAAGGGTTTTGAGGCCTTAAATGGAGTTTGACCCTTTCCACCTTCTGTAAATTGCTGTGACTAAGTGGAATGGGTCTATTAATGTATTATTATGTGTTTGGAGGGTTGAGGGAGTAGGTTCAGGTCGTTTGAGGTCAATGGGCATGAAGCCTAGTTGCAAAAATGAGTGATTTTTGAGTGAAAAAGAGTGAAATTGTGAGGTTTTAGTATGGAAAAGTGTGAAATTTGTGGGGGAAGAAATTTATGAAGGTTTTTTAGGTGTGTTTAGGCATATTTAATCATGTTATAAGTTTTTTCCAAGTGTTTTGAGGCTTGGATCATAGTTTTTCAAAAAACCCTCCTTGAAAGGACATAAAATGAGAATTTTGCAATTGGGTGTTTTAGAAAGTGTTTCTCTTGAAGGTGAAGGTGGATTCTAAGGTTTTGGGACCTGATAAGTGGCTGAATAACATAAAATTAGAGGGGAAGCAAGTTTTAAGACTAGTTTCTTTGAAAAATGGGCCAAAATTGGCCTTGTAAGACAGCGGTGAAGTCCAGATTTGAAGAGGTTGGTCCAAAGTGACCATAGATGGTTTTCAGATATGTTTTAGAAGGACCAAATGGGTCCTATAATCTTTTTTTTTTTATGATATTAAATTTGGTGTTGAAGATTTGCCTGATTTCAACTATATGGACTACTACAAGAGTTTAAGTCCTTGAATGCAAGAATTTATGAATCTAATGAAACAGAGTTTTCCGAGTGCTTTTTTTATTTGAACCTATCAAATAAATGATGTTTAAGGTGTACTAGAGGTCAGGTGAGAGTTGGAATCAAGTTTTGGTGGTTTGGAGTCTTTTTGGCATTGTGAAATCAAGGTACAGTGAAGAGAATTTGGGTAAAGTTTGTGTCAAACAAGAGAATTTGAGTTTGGTTAATTTGAAGACCTCCCTTGTATTACATCAAACTTTTTCAAGCTTTGTATTGATGCTTTTTATTTATTAAGTGGTAGCTTTGTTTATCACTTGGCAATTTTTTTTAGAGTCATGTGTTCAATTTGTTTAACACTCCCTTGTTGATGTAAAACTACTAGTCTCTACATTAGCCAAAAGTAAGCATTCATTTGTTTTCCCTTCAAACCTTGATTGCAATAGAATATTGGTCTTTGTTTTAGCTAGTAGGAAGTTGTGTTTGTTTGTGCTTGATAGTTTATCCTCTGCCATATTTGAAAATATCACTACAAATTTTGAATGTTAACAATTTGGTGTATGCATTTGAGGGCAAAAACATAGTCATTTAGTGATTTCCATTTATGCAAAACCCCCCATTAAAATATTGTATATTGTACGTATAAATTTTGTCTATAGTTTTAGTCTAGGGTTAGGTCTTAGGGAGCCTCCCCTTACAATTTGAAGAATAGTTCTACAGTGTGCTATTCTATTTTCATAAGGTTTCATGGCATATCTTATGAAAGTCAATTTTATTGGGGAATGATGAAGAGATCAATGAAATTGTGGAAAGAGAACACAACTTCATTTCTGAGAACAAGAAAAATGAAATTACAGTTACATACATCAAAAGGAAATAGAACCATGTTTATTTTCATAATTGTGAACCATATCATCTCCATTTTTGTCTTGTTCAGAGAAAAATGAGCATACATAAAAACAATGCATTTGTCTTGTGAAGCAGGTTTTGAAAAATGAAAATGTAAACTTTTTGCAAGAAAGGAGAAGGATATGCAGGATATTACAAACCCATGTTTTGGGGTTTTTGGGTTGAGCCCCAAATGTGGAAGGATTTACTTTTCTTTCTAAGAAGTGAAAGATCGTGCCAAGAGGCTTGCACTCATTTTTTTGAGAGCTCGTATCTACAATAAGAGTCATGGGTTTTCGAAAAACCCTAGATCAAAGACAAACCTAGAATGCCATTGAATAGAGCTCATGGCCATAATCATGGAGCCATGAAGGAGGCTCAAAAATATAATAAAGAAAATTTTAAACTATATTCTTTTTGGAAATACAAAAAATATTCTAGAGAGGACACGACGAAGCTATCACCAAGAAAGAGAAAAAATGCATAAATAAAAAAATCTTTCATCATTTGATCAAACCAAATATGGAGAGTATGATTTGTTTCATTTCTTTTGCTAGTGAGCTAAGTCCAGAGAAGCCAAGCCAAGATAGAAGGGTTTAAAAATAAGGATGCTTGATAGAAACAAAACACCTATTCATTTGTATCTATTGAGTCCAAATTGAGCTTGTTTTGATAGAAAACGGAGGTAAGATACAAAGAAATGGCGCATAGAAACTTACTCAACTTCTTGTTGTTCAAAGAAATGTGAGCTCCATAAGTGATTTGATGCCAGCCTCAAGACAAGTAAGGCGTCGAAAAAGTAAAGTAAGAGAAAAATGCATGAGAATCCAAGGAATGTCTTTGAAAACACATTCAAATAAGTGGAAACAAATGATGAACCATGAAAGCTTTACCTGATTCAACCTCAACAAAAATTTATGTGAAGAAAACTCTCAAAAGCAGTGAGAAAATTGATAGAGACTCCTTCAGAAAGCTTGAGGTTTCAAACCCTAATGATGGCAGCATGTGCAAGGCAAGGGAGCTCGAAAAAACCAAGTGAAAATGAGAGTTGAAAATTAGGGCTTGGGTATTTTGTTCTAACTCATCATGGCGGAAAAAATATTGATGTGAAAAAACTACCACACAATCATGTATAGTGTATATGGTTAATCATTGAATCTTTTAATATTCAAACAAATTTAGAAAACAGAATACATATATTTTATAATAAAAAATTACTATTATCTATTAAATTTATTAATTTGTATGTTCAATTAATAATTAAAAACTATTGATGTTATTTTATATAAAATAAAAATATGAAAAATATCTTTAACAATTATTAATTTTAATTTTAAAACATATATAGAAAAATATTTATTTAAATAAAACTAAAATGAATATATGAATTAAATATATAATTTAATCATTAAATTATGATTTTAATTATTATAATTTAAAAAAAAATTGTGATTGTGATTGTGATATTACATTAGATTCCTTGCACCCTAAGATTTTTTTAATTAAAATAGATCTGCCTCTTGCATTTCTTCCAAACCATTCATATTATTATTGTGAAAAATAAATTCTAAATAATGATTAATATTCAACATATAAATTTTATTATTATTTATTTATTTTATAATATGTTACAAATTAAATATTACCATTTTTAATTGAAAAGAAGATCAAAATGCCATTTAATTCAAATGCTATTAATTCTCAAATTTAAGATCATACTATTATCTTCATATTATCCTTTAAAAACAAGTTTTTACCCTTTACTCAAAAAATTTAAACATGGGCAATTTTTTAGATGATTGAATGTAGAAATGAGGTGTATTATGCCATAAAATGTACAAAAGGGATATAGTTGAATTTTTATGCCCTTGCAGTCACACCAAGGGTATAGGGTTGAGGGTCCAATGTATAGGGTAGAGGGTATAGGGGTTGAGGGTTGAGGGTAGAGGGTTGAGGGTCCAATGTATAGGGTAGAGGGTTTAAGGGTTGAGGGTAGAGGGTTGAGGGTTGAGGGTTCAAGGGTTGAGGGATTAAGGGTTGAGGGTTGAGAGATTAAGGTAGAGAGTTTACTTTGGTTTAAGGGTTTAAGGGTTGAGGGTTGGGGGTAGAGGGTAGAGGCCGGTTTAAGGGTTTAGGGTTTAAGGGCTGAGGGTTGAGGGTTTAGGTTTAGGGTTGATTGTTTAAGGGTTGATGGTTTAGGGTTGAGGGATTAGGGTAGAGAGGGAGGGATGGATGGAGCGAGAGATGGAGGGAGAAGTGAGATAGAGAGGAGATTAGAAGAGAAGGGAGGGACAGAGATATATGAGGGTTGAGGATCCAATGTATAGGGTAGAGGGTTGAGAATTGAGGGTATATAGAGTTGAGACCTATAGGGTTGATGGTTTAGGGTATTGGGTTGAGGGTATAGGGTTGAGAGATTAGGGTTGAGGGTAGAGGGTAGAAGGTTTAAGGGTTTAGGGTTTGAGGGTTAAGGGTTGAGGGTAGAGCGTTTAGGGTATAGGTTTGATGGTATATGGTTGAAGGATTAGGGTTGAGGGTTCAATGTATAGGGTAGAGGGTAGAGGGTATAGGGTATAGGGTTTGAGGGATTAGGGATTAAGGGTTGAGGGTAGAGGGTAGAGGGTAGAGGGTAGAGGGTTTAAGGGTACTTGAGGGATTAAGGGTTGAGGGTTAGGGATTAGGGTAGAGAGTTTATTTGGGTTTAAGGGTTTAAGGGTTGAGGGTAGATGGTAGATGGTATTGGGTACTAGTTGAGGGTAGAGGGTAGAGGCCAGTTTAGAGTTGAGGACCTATAGTGTTGATGGTTTAGGGTATTGGGTTGAGGGTATAGGGTTGATGGATTAGGGTTGAGGGTAGAGGGTATAAGGTTTAAGGGTTTAGGGTTTAGGGTAATTTAAAGGTTTAGGGTTGATGGTTAAGGGTTGATGGTTAAGGATTGAGGGTAGAGCGTTTATGGTATAGGTTTGAGGGTATATGGTTGAAGGATTAGGGTTGAGGGTCCAATGTATAGGGTAGAGGGTATAGGGGTTGACGGTTTAGGGTTTAAGGTTGAGGGTTGAGGTTTGAGGGATCTTTTGATGCAAGTGAAATGTAGGCAAGAAATTGAAGGCCAGTGAATATTGGGGAAGGATTTTTTGTTCTAAAAACCCTAATCCCTGCTAGATTAGAATAATTAGGTGCTAAACCCGATGCTAAATCCGACGCTAAACTCGACACTAAACCCAGCACTAAATCCACCCGGTGCTAAACCCGGTGCTAAACTTAGTGCTAAATCCGAAGCTAAATCCGGCACTAATTAGCGCTCGATTTAATGCCTACTTGTTATAATCAGCGCAAAAAATTCCAAAAATGGTGCCATCCCAATAAATAGCTCCGACTTTTTCAAAAAAATAGATAAAAATACATTAAAATAGTGGGTGGAAGCAAAAAATAGAGCTAATCACAGGGATTTGTTGTAGTGACAATTCCTTAACATACTTAGATTGTGATATGAATATACATTTCTTTGATTGATTGATCTGCAAACCAAGGAAGACATTCATATCCCCACACATTTAAATTTCAAATTCTTTCTACATTTCCTCTCCAAAAAATTTGCACATGCCTTCATTTCCTCCGAATATTATGTCATCAACATATACCAACACAATTAAGATTTATTCTCCTTCAACTTTGAAATATAGATTGCTATATGCAGTACCTTTTTTGAATCCTTGTTCAATCAAATACTTATCTAACCTTGCATACCAAGCTCTAGGAGCTTGCTTCAGTCCATACAATTCTTTCTTCAATATATAGACCATATTTGTATCTTTAGTCAACTCAAAACTTTTTGGTTGTTCAATGTATACCTCTTCTTCTAATTCATCATTCAAGAATATAGGATTCGCATCCATCTAATAGACTTTGAAATCTTTATGTGTTGCAAAAGCTAAAAACATCTCGATAGCTTCCCTTCTTACAACCAAAGCAAAGGTTTCCTCAAATCTATACCTTCAACCTATGAGTAACCTTTACACACAAGTCTATCCTTGTTCTTTACAACTTTTCCATCTTCATTCAACTTATTCCAAAATAACCACTTAGTACCAATCACATTCTTATTTGCTAGTCTTGGGACCAATTCCTAAATTAGATTCTTCTCTATCCATTCTAACTCTTCCTTCATTGCTTTGATTCAATTCTAATCTTTGCATTCCTCAGGCACTATTTTTGGTTCCACCTTAGAAAGTAAACAAAAATTTACTCATTCTTTTGTCATAACAACTTTTCTTCTTGTTAGCACACCTTTTCTCTTATCTCCAATGATCTAATCTTTTGAGTGATTATTTTGCATATACTTAGGATTCTTAGGATTCTTTTCTAGAGATTCTTCCTCTTCAACTGTCAACTCTTATCCTTTATCTTCAGCCTTTTCTTCTTCACTACAAGGGGATTCATCAAATTCATATCCTTCTATCAATACTAAACTTTGATGTGGCTCTTCATCCAATTTGACAATTGCACTTTCAATAATCTTCTTCAATATTTTGTTGTAACACCGATAGGCCTTGCTTTTTGTAGAGTATCCAAGGAAGATTCCTTCATCAGATCTTGCATCAAACTTTCCTAAGTTTTCTTCATATCTTCCGATATAACATTTTCTTCCAAAAACTCTAAAATATTTCACAATGTGAGGTTTACCATACCATAAATCATAGGGATTTTTAATTGTTCGCTCTTGCTTGACCTTTGTTAAGAAAGTAGATTGTAGTATGAATTTATTCTCTCCAATAGCCATCCAAAAGGTTAGCTTCCTTCATCATTGTCCTAACTACTTCCTGGATTGTTTTTATTTTTCCTTTCCACAACTCCATTTTGTTGAAGAGTTCTAGGGGATGATAAATACCTTTTTATTCTATGATATTCACAAAAAATATTAAACTCATTTGAAGTAGACTCGTCACCTTTATTAGATCTCAAACATTTGATTTATATTCATTCCATTCTCAACCATAGCCTTGAATGCTTTAAACTTGTCTAGAGCTTCTAATTTTTCTTAGAGAAATGTTACCCAAACCATTATAGAATAATAATCAATTAATAACATGAAATACTTATCACCACATGAGCTTCAAATTCTGGTAGGTCCACATAGATCCATATGCACTAACTCCAAAGGACATGTGGTAGAATATTCCTTTGTCTTGAATCTTGTTTCTATTTTCTTTCCAATTTGACATTCTTTGTATATTGCATTGATAGGCTTTTTAATCTTTGGAAAATCTCTCACAACATTAGTAGAGCTTATCCTTACTAAGCTATCAAAATTAATGTGACCCATTCTTCTATGCCATAACCAACTTTCATTAGTTTAATATATAAAGAAATTTGCACCAGTATCTTTGATTTGATATACATTACCTCATATCCTTGTTCCAATAGCAACTAGAATATTAGAGGTTCCTTTTTTGATCTCACAACAAATATTATGAAATACAAGATTATATCCTTTGCTACACATTTTTCCTACACTTAGAAGATTATGTCAAAGACCCTTGATATAAAGAAAATCATTTGTATTATGCTTGCCATCAAAACTAATTGAACCTTTTCCACAGATCTTAGCACATGTATCATCACCAAAATTAAGAAGACCACCATCAGAATTTTCAAGCTTAACAAACTTAATCTTATCACTTTTCATATGATTTGAACATCCACTTTCAATGATCCAATAGTTCTTCTCCTCTCTAGCATGAAAAGTAGTCAACATAGTTCCTTTAAAGTTATGACTTGTTTTTGAAGCACTTTTTTCCACACATCTTTCAAGATTAGTAGAATTAGTTGCAACATTTAAATCCATGAACAAGCAATCATCACTTCCATCATCCAAATAATCTAATTTTTCATCATCAGATACATAATTTTCCTTTTCAATATAAAACCTCTTCTTCAAAAATTTACCCATATGATCCTTTTGTTTGTCATTAATAACTTTGATTAGACATTTAGATGCATAATGACCTATCTTTAAACAATTGAAACATTTGAAAGGTAGCTTACCTCTATATTTTCCAGTACCCTTTTTCAATCTCCTCACAAAGTTCACTTCCACCTCATCAAGATCATCTAAATCTGATCCATCATCTTTTTCCACTTTACAGACTTTAAAATTAGTTTCTTTGTTTGTAGCATCTTGGCCAAACTCTCTCATTTCAAAAGAAGTTAAAGCACCAAACATATGATCTCTAGAATAATTATCCAAATTCTTAGCTCCCTCTATAGTAGAAACTTTATGACTGTTAGGCAAATTTCTTAATACCCTTTTTACAATTTCCCTTTCATCCATCTTTCCACCAAGACCATTGATGGCATTAACAACTTCATCAACTTTGAGCATGTAGGTGGTAATATCTTCATCATCATACATCATTAGGGTTTCAAATTTGGCTTTGTAGATCTTCATCTTTGCTTGTTTGACCTTGTAATTTCCTTCATAGATTCCTTCCATCTTTTTCTAGATATCTTTAGCAAACTTATAGCTCATAACCTTCACAAGTTATGAATCAATAAGACCACTTAGGATTGTATTCCTTGCTTTTCCATTGTTCTCATATGTGTTGATCTCATCATTAGTCGATTGTCCATTTTTAGGAATAGTATAACCTCTTTCAACAGACTTCCAAACACCAAATCCAAGGGAGACTAAGAAATAATCCATCCTAGCTCTCTAGTAGGTAAAATTTGTTCCATCGAACAAGGGAGATTTGATAGGTCTTTCCTATGTGCCATCTAGATCTACCTCAAGCGGTTAAGCTTCTTCCTAGGAACCACTGCTCTGATATGAATTGTTAGATGCTTATGACAACTAAGAGGGGGAGTGAATCAGTTGTATAATTTAAAACATAAAAAACCCTCATTAACATTTAGATTTTCATTAGCCCTTAAACCCTTATCCACCATTAAACCTTGACATGCATTAACAGATTGTAAACATGTAAAGTAGTAATGCAAACACATTAAACACATAAGAACACTAGATTTATGTGGAAAACCCAAGAAGGTAAAAATCACAGTGAGTATTAAATCACTAATATATGAATTGCAACACCGAATACAATAAGGCTCACTCCCAAGGGCTCACTGCCCAGAAAGATAAAGAAAGGATCGCTACTAATGGATCATACCAAAGGACTCACTGTCTAGAAGAAAGAAGAATAGAAGAAGGGGTGGCTCACCACCAATTTGAACTACTAACAATGCATCTCTCATATTCTAAAGGTACAATTCCACTTAAACACAAACAACTCATCAAGCAAATTGAAATGTACACACCTTTTTCTCACTACATTAGGAAGTCATGGGCATTAAGGATCACACTCAAATCTTCACATTTGATCACTTTTACATATTTCACATCACACACACTCTGCTCTTTATCCACACAACATTTTTTTTGCATATATACCATCTGCAACCTAAAGCAACCTCAATTAGGTCATCCTTAAAGAAACGTATACACCTCAACCATGCAACACCAAATAGGTTGGCACCAAACACTTCCACAATATAAAAAATTGAAGCAAAACCATGCCACTATTTAGTTGGGACCCAAATATACACCAAAACACTTCTCAACACTTCCTCAAGCAACAATTATCCTTCACAATTAGCGCTAGCATGCTAGGTCAGCCAAACCTGTAATAACACTAACAAGCGACACCAAACATACCTCTTAATGGTTGGAAACATCTCACAAAAAACAAAAAAATACTCCACAAAATCCATACAAAATATCAGAATACTCCAACACCATCAGAATATTCTGCACAACTACTACAACCACCTGAAACTCAAGAACACCTTCATTCTATGCAACTAGACATACTAGCACATACATCCAACACACTAGACAACTTTGTGAAGCAAATCGACACCTGAAACTTCAAGGGAAGGTAGATATAGTCAATATAAGCATGTTCCTATATCCACAACACTACAAATTTCATTGCAAAGAAATGAGAAACAATCTCATTTCTCCCAGACACCTTGTTTTACTAGATAGGCATACTGTCAAACACATCTTCCACTGTAGAAAGATCCAGAACTTGAAACTCGAGAAATAACACTTTTGAAAACCTTTTTAGAAATATCCATAACTTGAAACTCGAGAAATAATACGTTTGAAAACCTTTGATCATCACATCCAAATGGCATGAGCATATCTTCAATCATGAAGAAATGCAGAGCAAAACACTGAACACCACTCTATCACACTAAACTCTCTTTTATTCATTTTTTTCTCAAAAGCACTTGGAAACCAAGTGAACTAATTTCATCAGCAACATCTCTGCAATACATCTAATATCATATGCAACATGCAACAATTTCCAAATAAAACAATCTTTTCCCCAAACACAAGTCATACCAACAACCACCAACAACACTGTGTTGACATTAATACCAACAACTCTAAACTTCTAACAACTCCAATGCAAAGGGTTGACATTATCAACACCAAAAAAATTCCAACACTATCTTCATATAAGGGGTTGACATCAATGACAACACCCAAGCAACTCACAAACAACTCAAGCTTCCAAAATTCCAACACTAAAAATATCAAAAATTGCATACATACATCTGCATCATATAGAAAAATTAGGTTTTGGTGCATTTCCATAAATATGTTCACTTCCATACCTCTACAATACAAGACCCTCACTATAGATGATTGCTAGATTTTCAATTTTTTAAAATTACCTCTCTGGTCTAGGGAACTTAGCACCCTTGTCCAACCAATTTTGAATCAAACACATGTGCAGAACCCTGCCTCTAGTCTCTACCTAGATCTAGTCTCGATTCTTGAAGATCAGTCTTGCAACTATCTATTTTTGCTAGGAATTGTTCGCTTGATCCATAGGGAATAAGATAATGTTTTCATTAAAAAAATCTTGTGTGGTCATAATTCATATGCTATTGTCATATTTTGTTAAGAAATTCAAATAATTTTTGTTACAAGCATGTGAAAATGAGTTCATATAACCTCTTTTATTATTTTTCATTGATACCTCTCCCACTATCTCTCTTATATGTGAAGGTATATTTGTTCAAGAGAATGCAATAATTGATAATCATAGTAATCATATTTGTTCTTCTCCAAATATCTCACCTACTTGTGAAGAAGGTATCTTGATGTCAAAAGATCTAATCATTGAGCATCATGAGAATCTTGCTTGTTTCTCTCCCAATACCTCTCCTACTTGGGAAGATATTGTGGCACAAGAGGATGAAATAATTAGTACATTTATTTCAAAATATATTAAGATGGATTACAAATGGATTGCATAGATGAAGATGCTAAATTGTGATTAGATCCCCCATAGGTAGAAGATCATCAATAAATAGTTAACTCCATTGAGGTTATGAATGCACAACCAACATTTATATCTCCTTTAATTATTGGACCTCCTAAAACTCCTCTAATTGTTGGACCTCCTAAATCACCTCTCATTATAGGACCTCCTAATTTTGCAAGGCATGAAACCTTGATCTCCTTGTGTTGTGCAGCGCAGCACTCGGGTTCGTGTCATGGCTAAATCACCTCGTGTGGATTCATTAACTCTGGCGGTTGTATCAAGCATTAACAGGTCAATCTTTTGGTGCAATGACAACCATCTGTGTAAAAATTGGTATCAGAGCCTGGGTCACAAGTTCGAACCCCTTACTTGTGCTAAGGGGGGATTGTTGCAAGGTGTGCACCCTTGGTCTCCTTGTGTTGTGTAGCACATCGCTCGGTTTCGTGACATGGCTTAACTACCTCCTATGGGTTCATTAACTCTGGTGGTTGTATCAAGCATTAATACATCAATCTTTTGGTGCAATGAAAATCATTTGTGCAACACCTAAACCTCATGGCCATATCCTAAACTTTACAAAACAACTCATTAGTTATCATGTGCAACAAGATATGTTGTAGCGACCAAGTTATTGCGTAGTTGCTCACACATATAACACTATAATTAATAAGCAAGTAAAATAAACACCAAAATCCATCCCATTACCTAAACCATACCTTCCACCCCCACCTAATATTCATTAGCATAGTGGTAAAGAATATGATCTTGTTGAGAAAATTTGTAATACTCCAACAAAAATCTCCTTTTAGGATTTGATTCAAACATCACCTACATACCATGGGATGCTCCAAAAGGCTTTGCAGAAGATTGTTGTCTTAATTTTTTTCAAACTGAATGATGTATCCACCTCATTTGATTGTATACAAGTGACAAAGTTGGGTATTAAATTACCTCAACATGAATTACCCTCGCTTGAGATTCAAAATAAACATCAAAATTTTATGATAATGGTGGACATTAATAAAGTTGGGATTAGATGCACTCTCATAGAAAATGGATCAAGTCTTAATGTTTGTAGTATTGATCTTCTAGATAAAATTGGTGTGGAGAAGAATCTTATAGAATCTAATGATGTTAATATTTTAGGCTTTGATAATGATAGTAAGCAACCATTAGGGATGATCATAATACCCATTAACATAGGGCCTATGGTTTTTCCTACCGTAGTCCATATCATCTCAAGACCTCTTTCATACAATATTCTCCTAGGTAGACCATAGATTAACGCCATGAACGAAGTCTTGTCTACTCTTCACCATGAGATGAACTATGAATATAATAACAAGATATATATGGTTAAAGCGGATGAACAAAGTTATAATTCATAAATCGAAGTTGAACACAACACTTCCAACTCTCTTAATACTTTGATCCTAACTTCAAAGGTAGAACCTATACATGTTGACAATAATCATGATTGTATTTCATCTATAACAAAACTCTTAGATGATGATTGGGGTTCATTAGATTTTACACCCTCCTTTGTGGGAGAGTACAAAATATCATAGTATAAACTTAAAGAGTCTTGTGTTTCATTTTATCAATCTTGTTCTACATCACTAAATCCAAAAAAATCACCCCATGATGGTGATGGGGGCTCTTTAACTTCCATCCCTCATGTGTGAAAGATGCCTAACTTGAAAACACTTAAAAAGGATTTGTGTTCTCGTGAAAGAACCAATTCTTCTCATGAGCATTTAGATAAGACTTCATCATTTGAATTGGAAGGATGTTATGGACTTGGATACAAAATTCTTTCTAAAAATGGATATGATGAAGATAGATAACAAAACAATAAGGATCAAGTGAAATCTATACCATACTTTTCTAAACAAGGTTTAGGTTTCTAACGTTCATTTCCATCTTCATATAATGCTTTATCATCTATTGTATTTATGACATCTTGTGGTAAGTGAGCAATATTTTCTTCACAAGAGAAAGGAGTGTCTCCCACTACTAAGGAAGAGCATATTTTTCCAAGGCTTCTTATAGCCCACTTGATTACTCTTCCTCTGAAAACACAAAATAAATTTAATATCAATAACTCATTTTGTGCATATCATTGACTTTATGATCATTCTACCAATGAATGTTAGGCCTTGAGTAATTAAATATAACAACTTAGGGATTATGGTGCTCTTCGAGGTGTTGAGGCACCTAATCCTTCCAAATAATAATGATCTATATCCTATGGTGTTGCTCCTCAATATGTGGCATTTGTAGCTTTATATGTTTGCTCATTGCCATTCATGGTGGTACAATATTAAGTTTAACCATATTTCCATGGAAGCAACATGATAGCATATTGTGTGGTTTTACTTGTCTCTACACTTGGGGGTGTAATGGCGTGAATTTTCACCCCTGGGAAAATTCCACATTTACACTACCTCCTACCTTAGAGAATTAAATCTGATAATGCAATCCCTATTTTTGACATCTTTCCCCATCCACTTGGCAGTTGTTTTGCGTGTCGATAGGGGATATTCTATCTAGGACTCTAGCATGACACGCGGACATCTACACGGTGTGCTACCATCCTGATAGGATTCTTGCCTCTGGAATCCACAGAGGTATTACACTCCTCCATTGAATGCAAAGTGTAACATTTTCTACTCCTTGAATCGACTTCGAATGGCTTCTTTGCCTCCATTTTGCTTTCAAATTGATATATCCTTCATTCAACTCATCTTATGCACATTCCTCTTGATCATTCTCACCATCTACAAACTTCCACACTAACTTTCAGCTCCTTCAAGCATCACCACCTTCATTGAAGTTGCAATTTGTGCTTTTCTTGGCTCATTCTCTGAATTATTACCACAACTTTGGTCTTGGAAAGCTTGCGAGATCGCTCCTTCCTCCATTTTCCTTGAGAGCACGTCGTTGGGAAGGTGATATCCTTCCAATCTTCACTCACTTTGTATTATCGTATTGATATTGTAGTATATTGTGTTTGCTTATTTCTTGGTATCTCTATTTCTATGTACTCTCCCTTATCATATTTCTACAACCATTGCTATTTGGTTGTCCATGGAGGTGAAAACACCAAAGTGGGGGATTGATTAAGGCAGTCCTCTAAACACAACCCCAACATTTTTTCATTATTTTGTGTGCAATCTATTAGCCGGGTGAAGAATTTGAAGACCTCAACTCGTGGGTTTGAAGGTCCATTTCTACCACCTTTCTCTTGTCAACTTCTAGCTTAGTAATCTTAAAGTATTCTTCTTGTTGTGTTGTTATTTTTGTATTTTCCATCTTTATTATAACATAAAACTATATTGATCAATTTGTTAGTTGGTTTTTGAGTGCTTCTGTTTGCACTTTACTCTCTCTCTCTCCATACAAATGCCAACACCCCATTGAGATGCCAGTGTGTTGCGTCGGATCCCATGTCTTACATTATCATCCTTAGGCAGTGAGTTGCTTAAGCTGCAGACTGGACCTTGGGATTTGACTCACATTTGACCCCTTCAGACATTCAGGTTAGTAGAAGGGAAGTGAAAGACCCATTGTCCTTCCTTTTCACCCGCTTAAACCTTAAACCTTCCTAAATCATTCATCTAGCTTGAGGTAGATCATAGTAGCCCCTTGTTTGGGGCCCTCCCATGACCTGGGGTCTTGCGCAGCTGGTCTCCCTCTACATTTTGGTGAACCCGATGTGAACATCATAGCATCTATTTCTCCATGTCGAGACTCTTCCTCTCACACCTCGTGAAGGTTGTAGACTTGCATTTCATGAAGCTTTATGAGCTTTATGACCAAATCTACAACTTTTGGGTACGTTGTTAGAAGAAGCATGCGACATCTAGAAATGGATTTCTCGAAGGTCACTATTAGTTTTACTTCTTAGGAGATGGTGTCAAAAGTAGAGGTGAGTTTCTTTGGGGAAACCACTCATACTCCTACCCCTCCTATTTCTCCTACAACCCAACCTCTAAATGACAATGATGCTCTCACTATTCCTATGGAACATCTCATTGCTTTAGATACGAGGTTGTTAATCTCACAAATCATTTGGGGAAAGAATAGAATATGGCCAGGGCTGCTATGGTTGTCAATGAGATGAGATATATGTTGGACAAAGATCAGGTGAGCTTGGAGATCCTCTAAGGCATCACTGATATAGTGGAAACATATGTCCCCTTGTACAACCCTGGATCGAGTGTTACCCGAGGTTTTCAGCTCGAAACCTCTAGAATATAGATAGGAGTTTCAATGCCCATAACATCGAGTGTACATGGCCAAATTGGGCCCTTTCGTCAACACAACCCCCGTGCATGAGGCACCTCTGACCATCAAAGTAAAAAAAATACCTCTCAATTTTAGTGTTGTCCCTTCTAATTCTGGTAGTGGAAACTCTAAGGGCCATGCTAGCTTTGGTGGTGGAAGCCTTGGAGGAATGGGGGAGTCTTGTTTCATCGTGTGACCTTGTTCTAAATGCTCTACTACAAAACATGGGCCAGATGTAGAATCAGTTGGCGAACCTATCCCAATCCACTTCCCAACCAAATTTCTAGCATTTCTTCCATCATATTCCTTTATCCATAGCAATTTTTAACACTCCTATACCTCAAGGGATGGAGATTCTAAAGTTTGAGAAGTATGGTGGTAAGGGAGATTCACAGACACATGTATCCACATTTAATGCCGTGTACATATTTATTCCACCATGATGCCTTAATGGCTAAGTTGTTCCCAAAATACCTCAAGGAGACACCCCTAGAATGGTATTGTTCCTTGCTTGACAATTCCATATTCTTGTTTGATCAGCTTCTGAATCAGTTTCTCTGGAAATTCCAGGTAAACATTGGGGTGAAGATGGCATTTTCAGACCTTGTCCGATGTAAGCAAGCAGAGCATGAGAAGATAACCAATTTCATTGCTCAATATCAAGTGTTATTTTCACAAATATCTTATTCTTTTCCCAACTCAAATGTAGGTTTTCATCGGCAACCTGCAGAGGTCTTGGTAGGAGAAGTTTGCTTTGATGAAATACCCATCTTTTGCACATCTCTATTTCGCATTGTGGGAATACCAATAGACGATTCCCCAATTTGGGGGATCTTCCTTGCATTCCCATCCTAAGGGTAGGTCTATTGTGTAAATCTTTGGTAAAGGAAAATCTATTGCAAATGTAGTTGTTCCATCTAGTGACAAAGGCCTCAAATGCAACAGACAGTTCACGAAGTTATCAAAATCATACACTTCTATTCTAAAGAAGCTATTGAAAGACAAAGTAATAATCTTGCTAGATCCTTGACCCCTTACTAAACCTTACCTCGACTAGTACGAAGAGAACACATTTTTCGAGTACTATCGAATCCTTAGACACGATATCGAAAGATGCATGTGCCTATGTCACGAGATACAAAATCGCATCGATGACGATACTATGCACCTTGATGGGAATTAACAAAATGCAAACAAGTATGTGGAAAAGGCTAATAGTGAGTTGAAAATCTACATGGATCCCTTTCCATCTCACTCTGCTAACTTAATCATTGAACCTCTTGGTTCCGTTTCCCCTGAGTTCTCAAATTATGTAAACGTGGTTTCATTTATGCCTATTCCTCTCGCACAACATGTGATTAAATCATCAGCTATAACTTTCACCTCACAAGAATTTCCTATGAACATGAACAAGCATCCTTCTCCTCTATGCATTCTTTCTCGCATCAATGGGAACATCATAACTGGCGTTCTAATTGACCTTGCAAGTCATGCGAATGTAGTGACAAAGGAAACTCTTCTCTTAAATTTTCTACGTAGGGAGAAATATGATGAATCAAAGGCCACAGTACATACATATGATGGACTCTCAGTCCTTCCAATTGGCTCTATCACCTTCTCGGTCTTGGTAGAACCCAAGATTGTAAATGCTCTTTTCAATATCATCCCATAGTTTGACTTGTTCAGAGTGAAGCTAGGCATCCCATGGCTAGTTTCCATGAATACAGTCACTTTAGTAGTTCATAAATGTTTGATTTTTTCTCATGAGGGCTTTGTGCATGTTGTACATGACACTGGATATAAACCTCTGGTGTTGCATGGGTCCTATTTGTTAGATCACTTTTGGCTTGCCCCTGTTGGTCCACTTCCTCTGGAAGGACGAACCTATTGTATCACACTTATATTAAATACAAGAATGTGGGCATTGCGCTGAAAGTGACCTACCCTACTTCCCCTTATGATATTTCAGTTAAGGCTTCTGTAATTGCGTAGTAGCAGGCTGCCTCCTCCTCCTCTGAAAATGGGGAGGGGAAGTTTGCTTGCGCTTAGGAGCCTTCCTCTTCTTCTATTGTTTCATCTACTTCTACCTCCCGCCCTTCGGTGGCTCCTTCAACTTCTGCTCCCATGCCTCACGTGGGGATTTTGATGGTCTTCGCTTAGTGGAAGGCCAAGCATCAGGTATTTGAGCTTCCCATCTTAGCCATAGTGTCGAGGCCTATTTTCTATGGTACTTGGGGAAGGGCCCTCATGGAGTTTCCTCTGCATCTCGACCTCCATGGCCTCATACTGCTCCTACCCCTAGGCGATGAATGGGAAGAGGCCTCTCGTCGAGGCGCCTAAGTCTAATTCTCCACCTATTCCAGTATTTTCTCCCTTGAATGCGTATACCTTTTCCTTTAACCCTTGAATACGTATACAATGGTATTGAAACAAGTCCCAAATCGCAATTTCAAAGCTTTCCATGAAAACAAAAATTGCCAAGCATGAGCGCCATTTATATTCATCCTTACATTTGTTTTTCCAAAATTTGCTCAAAATGTTGAAGCGCCAAATTTTAGCGCTATGACATGCTGAACATGTCAAAAAATTTCTAACACTAAAAAATGTAAGGGCGCCAAAATTTAGCGCCCTTACATCAAAAGTGAAATTTCCTAAGATGTAAGGGCGCTGAATTTTGGCGCCCTTACATTTTTTCCGGTTTTCTACAATCCTTTCCAGATGAGCTTCATTTTTGACCAGTACACTCCGGAACCTTATTTTTCCCGTTTTGTGCATCGTTTTGCGTGCCTCATCATCCGCTCCATGCTTTTCCATCCTCGTTGCTCATTTCGAGTTTCCCATGATTTCTAACAATTAATGTTTGTTCTGGCTAAATGGATTGCAGTCTCCTTTCAAAGATTGCCAAGTCAGAGTAATCAGAGTTCTAGTTCTTTTTGATGACTGCTAGTAAGCCTCCTTCTTCTTCGAAAGCAAAAGGAAAGATGAAGTACAAATATCAAGGTGTCTATCCGTCGACTGTAGTGCTCTCCAAGGTGGAAGAGATAAAAGACACGGAGGTTGGTCATCAGGACTTGGTTGATTTCGCAAAGCAAACAGAAACGAAGCCTCTTCCTGATTCAATGAGAGCAATTGTACACAACAACCTTCATTTGGTGGCAATGTTCCCTACAACTGCCCATAATACAGAGTTTGTTCTTCAGGTGGCGTCTCATTACATCAGAGAAAGTAGGAGTGTGATCGATTCTTCCGGGCACGAGATCCTGAGACTTGACCCTGATTTCCTTGACATTGTTTTCAAGGTCCCTCATATGGAGAAATACATTGATATTTCTATATCAAAAGCACAAGAGATCTTTGACGCTGATCCCAATAAAGCTAAACAGTTGATAAACACTCAATGGTTAAAGAAGCCTAGATCATCTGTTTCCAGATGGCCGAAAGGACTCCTGCGAAGTGACTTCAAGGATGATGTCAAAGATATGATCACATTTCTAAGCAGAGTGAAAGGCTTGCCAGAATCATCCACTTTTCACGATTGGATGTATGAATACATCAGGATCATAAGAAGATAGAAGGTGCATATTGACTGGGGTAAACAAATCAGTGATGAAATACACGAGCAGTTGATCAATGCTCCTTCTACATTGAAGTTCTACATGACTTCTTACCTGGTATACGCGGTGGCTGTAATGAGACAATTCCCAGGTCTATCTACAAAAGGGAATCGAATGATGGTGCCTGTGTACAGATATTTCTATCAATTGGAGCTGAAGGAAAGCTTTCATCACTTCAGAAGGGTCACAGATGCTTTCTTTGCGTCTTTGCTTTTCAATTTTGATCCAGCTCTAGAAAGAAGAAGAGTATATGATGAGGCTTATAAGGTGGTAAGTAAAGTTGGATGCATATTTCTTCAATTCCCAACGTTTACTTACTTGAGAGTAGGCTGCTACACTGGTTGTCCCTACATGCTACCACGTTATCCTTCGAATAAGTGGGTTCTCATGGAAACATGCAGACAGTTGATGTCAGTGCAAAAAGAATGAAGAAGCAACCACAAGCGTGGATTCAAGTTCCCACTGAACATCGGCCGATATTCTATCCAAACTACACAAAAAGCTAAATTCGTTTATGCTGAAATGCAGATCATGACCATCAAGACCTATAGGTATAGGTTTGATTTCGATTACCGAGATGTCAGAAAAACGTTGCCAAAGGGTCACCATCATAGGTACCATTTTGAGGACATCTGGGCAGATTGCAGAGATGAAGAAGCCATTCGCAAAATGGACTATTGCAGATTGACTGTTCAACAAATAAGAGATCTTGATATTGCTGACCTACCAGAGGATTTTGCAGATCCAGGTGATATCATGAATGTTGTCTATGATGAGCAAGGCATTACTAAAAGGTCATTGCCTACAATACAATGGTCTAGGAAAGAAGTTACCAGCATAAGAGAAAGGTTGAGGCCAATCCTAGCCAACACAGAAGAATGGCTACATAAACATGGTTATGAAATGAAAAGTTTCAGAATAGACTCAGAAGGAGAGGAGTCTGAAGCAGAAGCTCGCCAACAGCAAGAACTTTGCGACAAAAATAAATCAGTGGCCATTCCCACTTCTTCACGAAGAGGTCCTAGGATCAAGTTCACTGTTGGCAAGAAAGATACTCAGTCCGTCCCAGAGGCAGTAATCACGGAAACTAATCTGTCTCGCTCTAAAGGTAAAAAGTCTATTGTAGAGGAGGTAGATTCCGATGAAGAAGAAACTTCAAGTGAAGAATCCGCTAAAGATGAAGATTCAGCAGAAGCAGACTCTGATGCAGAAGAGGTTTCTGAAAGCAGGCAAGAGTCTGATGAAGATTCTGAAGAAGGATCTGAAGGTGATTTTTAAGGTGAACCAGAATCGGAGAGACAAGAGGGTGATCAACAGGAACCCGGGCATGATCAAGAAAGAACTATTTCTCCTGAGAATGTAGTTGAGGAAATTCCCAGAACATCATCGCCTATGACTTCAAATGTTCCTCATACCCCTCCAGATTCAAGAACTCCTCCACCTCCTGTTCCCTCGTCACCTATTCCTACCACATGCATTCCTACAGTTGAGATATCCCCTATCCCTGCAGCATCAACCCAGCTTGATACTCCTTCAGTGACAAGCATCCATACGGTTGATATACTATCAAGCCCTCCATCGTCCATTCCTAGCTTGTCTTCGCCAACGTATGATATCACTTCTAAAAATGAATTCAATCATTTCATGAATGAGTCGATGCGTGATCAAATCAATGTGTCAACTATAGGGGTGATGATGATAGACACTTCTCCAATTGTCACGATACCTATGGTAAGTTCAGATGTGACAATAACTTCAGAAGTAGCAATGGCGACTGAATTGACAGTAAATCCAGAAGTTCACACTTCTTTTCTTCCTCCTTGGCTAATATCTCAAGTGTCGAAGCATAAAAAGCAAATGATTTCTCCGGAGGAGCTCGACCTTGAAGAGATAGTCCTTCCAAAATCCAAAGGGAAGAAAAAGGAAAAGGTATACTCAAGGCTGAACGTTGATAAGTCTGGCCATAAGTATGCTAAAATTGGCATACCACCAAGTGAAGAAGGTGATGTCAATATGGAAGACTACACGGTAACAAAGGTCCAGCTTGGCAAGGTTACCAATGAAAGTGCAAAAGCCGATGCGCAAGTCACTTTGGATATCTTGGCTGGAAGGCTGGATAAAGTAGAGCAAGCTCGTAACATGTACAAACAGAGGGCAGAGCATTATGCCACTGTTGTGAAGAGACTTGCAGGTTCTCCAAGTAATGCACAACCGCTGACAGTGGTGAATATTGAAGACCCAGCTATCAAGAAAGCTGAGAAGTTCGCCTCCAAAGGCAGAGTGTTGTATGATTTTGCTGAGAAGATCATCAAACACAGATCTCATATTATATTGGTTGTGGATGAGAAAACTACCTTGTTGGCCAAGCTCACCACAAAGCTTGATAAAGAAAAAAGTGTACTTTCCCAGGAGCGCAGAGACATGGAAAAATGCATGTTGTCATGGTCAGAAATGAAACAGGTAAAGCTCAGTAAATTGGTGGAGGTTGGGGTAATTCTTGACAAAGAAAAGTTTGTTGAGGTAAGAGAATCTCTGAAACATAGAATTCAAGTGGTTCAATCTCTTACGGAAGATCTCCACCAAGTACAGGAAGATGTCGAAGGACATCACGCCATTCTTGAAAAAGGTATCAAAGAGTTGCCTGGTCAACTTCTTGAGGAAAATCATATCTTCCTGCTAGCCACAGAAATATCCCAGATCTTCAAGGAAGCCGTCATGAATTTGATTGACAGTTCAGACTTCTCAGAAGCTTCACTGAACATCATTTGTGATACAAGGCTTACATTGGACAATCTGAAGACGCATCTTGACAGGTGCAAGAAGGTTCACTCATCTGCCATGAGATCGATCACGAGAATTCACACCATTGTGGATTACACCATTTGTCCAGATGAGAAGTTCGTGCAGGAGACTAGGAGGAAATTTGAAGACTTTCGCGCCCAATGCAAAGAAACATGAAGCATCCCCCTATTCTCCAGTGTTAGACATTTCCGGTGCATCCCTTTATGCATCTTTGTAAATATTTCTCGACATTTTCGAATGTCTTTTTGTAAATTGTAATTACACCAAGCTCAAAGATGTAATATTTTTAAAACAAATTACACTTTGACTTTGGTCAAAGTTAGGTGAGATCTCCTAAAATCACTCACCTAGCTTTCCTTAATTTCCTCAATCATTTTCCTAATTTTGCTCATCCCTCTTTCTATATAATATGAGGGATTTTCATTGTAAATTTATCCTTTAGTGTTTTGCAACGAAGTGCTGCCCTTTTTGAAGCAAATTTGTGAAACTTTGCGTTCATGCTTTGTGAATGGAATTTGATCAATAAAGAAGAGGATTGCAAGCCAGACTTTGCATTGGATTCAATACTTTTGTGAGTTGATCTTATTTGGTGGTGATTAGCTTGAAGAATCTGAAGGACTCTAAGTAGTTTATGTAAACTTTGTGTTACATTTATTATTTAGATTTGCATTTGTATTTTTGTTTATCATTTGGTTGAATGATCTACAAGACTTTGTGCTTGTAATTATTCATACTCTTGGATACTTTTGTCGAAAGATCTACAAGACTTTGTGCTTGTAATCGTTCATACTTTTGATACTATTGTTGGATGATCTACAAGACTTTGTGCTTGTAATCGTTCATGTTGTTCGAGGAATTGCTGCGTATAAGAAGACTTTGTGCTTCTAACGTGAAAAACAGTACATCTGCACAGATCCAACATTGATAAAGCTACGGAACGACTTTGTGCCTTCGTGAGCTTTCCCTTTTTACTTTATTTGTTTATTATTAATCACTTCTGGTATCTCTACGCTTCGCTTTGACGAGATAGAGGTATTGGTATTACTGCTAGTTGTTAGTTTAAGGTTATCAAGAATTGTAAACTTCCAACGGTGAAGCATTGTAAACATCTTCTTTGAAAAAAGAGAGAAGGATGAATGTAACACACCCCCCCCCCCACTTCGTAAGTTTCGTGTACATTTTTTAATTACTTGATTGATTTACTATCGCTTATGTTAGCAGTAAGAAGGGAACCTCCCCTTTCCGAGAGGCGAGATTCACATCTCACATAGCTATGGCTGAAGTCCAGGTTGTGTAATCTATCGAAAAGCTGATTACATAATTTTCACCCAACAGTTTTTTGGCGACTCCGCTGGGGAAACGACATACAAAATCTGAGCCTCATGCTTCTGATTGAAGTAGATAAGTTTCCTTTTTCTTGCTGTTCTTTTGTATATTGTTAACTCTATAACATCCTTTGTATTTAGATCTACATTCTGGCAGACCGAATATATACAAGAGGATTGAGGGCTCAAGGAATAACAGATCCACTCTTTGAAGAGTTGTTGCAACACGACTTTCCATTTACTCTTCCATGAGCAAGGTCACCACTGCAATGGGCTATAAGCTTCCCTCCACGTAGCTAAAGATCTCCTATCCCAAGTGTTTGGTCAGTTTATCGCAGGTGTCCTGTTCAAGTACCTGTTGTGCAACCAGTCATGGCCGTACCACCTACAGGACCATGGGGAAATGCTTTTGGTCCCCTCCGTTTGACTCCGCCTTTGCATGAACTGCCACGTGTATCCAGGAAGCATCTTTCAAAATTTCAAGGTGATGGCAAGCAACACCCCGATGAGCATATATCCGCATTCTATATCGTATGTGGCATTCTTGGCATTGAACACGAAGATGTTTCTGTAAGATTGTTCATTGAATCCCTTCAAGGGGTTGCAGCTGAATGGTTCTTTACTCTTCCTAATGCGTCCGTCACCAATTGGGCCACTCTTCGCACTAAATTTGAAGAAAGATTTAAGCCTACTGAAGATTCACATGCTCTATTGGCGCAGCTCACCACCATGCGTAAAGAGGCTCACGAGCCTATGCGTGAGTTTGTGGCAAAATTCAATAAATTGGTGACACGGATCCTGATTGATGCAAAACCGATGGATCATAACCTAAAATGCTTCTTCATCAACACTCAATTACCTAAGGTGAGTTTTTACTTACGTAGGGAAAATCTTGTTAATGTTGAAGCAGCCCAGCAATTGGCTACCAGTCTGGAGGACGACATGATTCTTGCTGGAGAAATCAGGATGGGGACTAATGGAAATAAAAGGATGCAAGCCTCAGGGTCTTCAGCATCAAATGTTAGTACTCCTACTGCCAGCTCCAATTTCACAGATCCCATGGTTCAAAGGTTGGCGAATGAAGTTTTGTCTCTGAAGAAACAAGTTTCGAGCAATAACAATTACAAGGACGTCCCTAGGAGGACTTTCCCTAGCTATGTCGGCAAAAAAAATTAGAATCATCTCCCAGCACCTCCAGGAAGACTTGCTCTAGAAGCTCCGCCTGCTAACAATGTTGTCGGGTACTATGAGACTGAACAAGATGATTATGCTCAGCCCGAATATCCTGAAGAAGAAAATGCCGACCTCTTCCAAGAAGAAGAAACTGAACCGGCTGGCGACTCCAAGATTAGCTATTTGCAAATGATGGAAGAAGAAGAAGAAGATGACTTGGTGACTGACACTTACGCTATTTTTACGCGGCATCAACAAAATCAACTTGACAAAGCTCAAGCTGCTGCTATTCCAGAAAAAGAGAATCCGCCAGTAACAATCGCCAAAAGAGGATCTCCCCTCCCTTGGCAACCTAAGAAAGCAGCAAATTCACAAGTAAGTGCACCTCATTCTCCTTCGTCAACTCCCGTTATTCCTAAAGCTAATCCTCCCGTTCCAAAGACCAGTGTGCCTTTTGTGAAACCAATCAGCGAAGTTACGACTTCCAACCTACAAAGTTCTTTCCAGGCTTTTGACATTATTGACCATGCCAAGAAGACCAAGGTTCAAATGTCCGAGGCTGAATACCTCAAAGCCAACCCCAACCAATTTGACAGGCTTGTCAAGTTCGTCAATGATAAAAAGATTTCCCCAAGTCGGGATACTCCTCCTGACATCCCAGTTACTCCTAAACCAAAGGTATCACAGAGTAACCTTGTATCTAATCCTCCAACCGCTTCCGGACGCATTGATCCATTTTTCATCTCCCTACTTGTAAATGGTTTCAAGCTGAGTAACTGTGTCATAGACTCTGGTGCATCTGACAATGTGATGCCCGCCAAGGTGGCTACTGCGTTAGGCCTTGAAATGACCAAAACCTTCAGCTGTTGTTTTTCCATGGAGAATAAACAAGTGCCATTGATCGGTCAGATCAAAGATGCGCAATACGCATTCGCGCATACCCGGAGAAGAAAATAAAGATGACGGTCCTCGTGGCCGATGTACCAGCTTCCTACGGTATCCTCCTCGGACGCAATTTCTGCAAAGATGTTGGAGGAGAGCTAAGTATGGATATGTCCGAAGCAAGAATACCAGTAAAAGGTGTGATGCAAAAGTTGATTCCTGAAAAAGAGTCAAAGTTTTCAATTGTCGAGTCAGATGATCCCAGAGCTCAGATTTTGTTTGAATCCTCAGGCGTGGGAACTTACTACCTACAGACAAATGAGGTAGGAGAATCCTCGACTCAAAATGAGTTAGAGAAAGATGATATTTCTTCAACTTCAAATGAGACGTCATTAGGAGATTTGTCCATCTCTGATCATGACTCTTCGTCAGAGAATGAAGCTTTGGACTTTGACACCATTCCAATTGGTGATCCCAACGATGTCTGGTTGCTCGAGTTTGATGGTAGCTGCTCTTTGATTGGCTCTGGAGTAGGAATGGTTTTCATTTCGCCATTAGGAAAGTTTTTCCCTTTTTCCTTCAAGTTGCAGTTTGATAACACCAATAATACTGCCGAGTATGAAGCCCTATTGTTGGGAATGCAAGTTGCGCTGAAGAAAGGTATAAAAAATCTTCATGCACAAGGTGATGCCGAGCTGATAGTATGTCAAGTAAGAAATCTCTATCAAACAAAGAATGAGAGACTCAGGCATTATCGTAATCTACTATGGGATTCCATTGAGGAATTTGAAGCTTTTGATATCTCTGTTGTTCCCAGAGAATACAATACTAGAGCTGATTCCCTCGCAATCTCTGCCACACTCTTGGTGCCACAAAAAGACTTTCAAGGTTCTACTTACACCATAGAGTTGGTTTTCCGCCCAAGTGTCCCTGACAATTCAGAGAACTAGCAGATTTTCAATGACGACCATCAAATCATCGCCTTTCTTGAGAAAGCAGAGAATTTTGATGAGTTGTATTTTGAGGGCAGCAATTCTTCGCTTCGAGAATCCGTGTCCAATATAGATCCTGTTATAGGTGAGGAATATCTGCAACTCAAAGGGAATAAGATTCCTAAAGGATTGGTATCCCTGGAAAATATTTTTGACAAGCATGATCACCACGTGAAAAATCAACTCTCAGATTCTGACTCATCTGATGAATTGGAACAGATTAATTTAGGAACTGAATCCAACCCTAAGATGGTGAACATTGGTAAATGTTGCATGGCCGAAGAAAGAAGACAGTTTGCTCAGCTACTGCAGGAGTACATTGACATCTTGGCATATTCATATGACGATCTAAAATCATTTCGGCCTAAAGAAGCGCAACATGATATTCCTCTCAAGGTTGGAGCTTTGCCTTACAAACAAAAGCAGAGGCAGTACAATCCCAAGATCTCTGGAATGATTTTGGCGGAAGTTCAAAAGATGTTGAATGCATGGATAATATTCCCTATCCATCATTCAACGTGGATAGCCAATATCGTCCCCGTTCGTAAGAAGAATGGTGAAATCCGCATTTGTGTAGATTTCAAAAATCTGAATCAATCGTCTCTCAAAGACAATTACCCACTTCCAGTGATGGATCAAGTTCTACAAAATGTAACTGGATCTGAGATGCTCTCCATGCTAGACGGATTTTCTAGTTATAATCAAATTGCAGTTAATTCAAACAATCAACACAAAACCGCTTTCACAACGCGATGGGGAACCTTTGCGTATCGCAGGATGCCGTTTGGTTTGATCAACGCTGGCGCTACATTCCAACGTGCCATGGACCTCACTTTTCGCGACGTGATGGGCAAGTTCATTGTGGTGTACCTTGATGATCTTACGGTTTTCTCTAAGCAGCGTCATGAGCATTTCTACCACTTGAGGCAAACTTTAGAGAGATGTCATCAGCACGGCATTTGCCTAAATCCCAAAAAGTCAACTTTTGGGGTGACGGAAGGTAAACTTCTTGGTCACGTTGTATTTGCTGAAAAAATCAAGATTGACTTGGAAAGAGTCAATGGAATCAAATCCCTCGCTTTGCCGTCAAGCAAGAAAGCCGTCCATTCTTTCTTCGGCAAAGTAAACTTCTTAAGGAGGTTTCTCCCAGATTTTGCTGAAAAGACTCGTCACATTGTGAATATGATGAAGGGTAATGCCACTTTTCATTGGACGGCAGAAGGCAAGGCAGCGTTCAATGACATCAAGGAGGCCATTGCTCATGCGCCTGTGTTGGTTTTCCCTAACTACACCAAAGATTTTGTTATGTACAGTTATGCTTCCGAGCATACGCTATCGACAATTTTGGTGCAGGAAAATGATGAGGGTTTTGAATCCCCCATTGCATTCATGAGCTGCCCCCTGAAGAATTACAAATTGAAATATTCTCAGATGGAAAAGCACACTTTTGCAGTTGTAAAAGCCGTCAAGCATTTTCGGTTCTACATTCTAGGCAGTCATGTGAAAGTTCTCGTCCCAGATTCGACTGTGAAGTCTATCCTAACACAACAGGAATTTGGAACAAAAAGAGGCAACTGGATTGCCAAGATTCAGGAATATGATCTGGAGATAAAACCCACTAAGCTGATACGTGGACATGGTCTTTGTCAGCTTATTGCAGAAAATAAGCCAGATGAAGAAATTTCAGGGGATGAAGAAGTCTCAGATGAAGGAGAGGTTGAACCCAGTACACTTCCAATGGTACTATTTGTTAGCACCACTAACGAATGGTATTCAAACATTGCTCACTTCCTGACATACGGAGAATGTCCAAATCACTTGACTCCGAAGGAAAAGAGAACTGTCAAGCTGAAGTCAGCTAATTTTGTCTTATGGGACAACAGCTTGTATAAGCGTGCAATGGATGGGACATTTCTCAGATGTGTTGATAAAGAACAACAGAAAAAGTTTTTGAAATCTTATCATGATTTGGCATGTGGTGGACATTTCTCAGCGCCAGTAACCGCTCACAAAATCCTGAGAGCAAAGTATTACTGGCCCACACTTTTTCAAGACACGTACTCTTGGGTGCATAAGTGTGAATTGTGCCAACAATTTGTCGATCGTCCCAGGTTGGCATCTTTGCCATTAAAAAATGTTGTGATTGATGAACCTTTCCAGCAATGGGGCATTGATTTCATAGGTGCAGTTAATCCATCATCAAGTGTCAGACATATCTACGTTTTAACTGCTACGGACTATTTCACCAAATGGGTAGAAGCAATACCTACCAAGCGTGCTACTTCAGATGTAGTATGCAGTTTCTTAAAAGAAAATATTATTTCCAGGTTCGGTGTGCCGAACAAGATTGTTGCGGACAATGCTTCTGCTTTCTCATCAAGCAAGATTACGGAGTTTTGTTTCGAACATGGTATAACTTTGTCACATTCTTCCGACTATTATCCGCAGGTTAATGGTCAAGCGGAATCTAGTAACAAGAATCTGGTAACTATAATCCACAAGCTGGTGGACGAGAATCAACGTTTGTGGCACAAGGCTTTGTTTGATGCTTTGTGGGCAGACAGAATAACTCCGAAGCGAGCAATCAGCATGTCTCATTTTCAACTCTTGTACGGGTTGAATGCCGAGATTCCTATAACCTTGGAACTACCGCCCTCAAGTTGGCTAAGGCCATTGAGGATGAGACGTTTGACAATTCTGTTGATAAGCGCATCATGTATCTCTTCGAATTGGAAGAGAATCAGGTTCAAGTGGCTGACCACATTGCGGAACACCAGGACCAAGTGAATGAGTTGTTTGACAAAAAAGCTAAGTCTCGAGAATTTCAAGTTGGTGACCTCGTTCTCCTATGGGACAAATGAAGAGAACCAAAAGGTATGCACGGGAAATTTGACTCACTGTGGACAGGACCTTTCCAAATACATCAGTTGCATGGTGAGAACAGTTTCTTGTTAGCATATGGAGACGGAACGCCATTTTCCCTTCCTCACAGTGGGAAACATCTCAAGCACTTTACGCAGTAAAGAGGTTGGCGTTGGTATGTAAATACTTTTTATTTTTAAGTCCTTTCGAGTCTTTACGTTTTTGTTTCTGTCGTCGTCACCTGACTCCAAGCCCAATGGATGGATAAAGGCACTTGAATTCTAGAATTCTTCTCCCTTCATTCTTTTCAAAGAACAACCGAAGGAAGATCCCCAGCAGGAGCCAGCTGTTATCACAGAATCTAGCAGCGCTCGTTCCACGGATAACCCCCCTACGAAACTTGTCTGTTTCCTAGGATTTGTGAAGTTCAAGTATGCATAATGAAGTGATTTTCAAGCCACCTCGAAATGCGCTCCTAAGTCTCAAATAGTCAATTCGAAAGATTCCCCCATGTTCGCCTCGCGAAGACCTTTGAAACGAGATCCTTCGTGAAGTTTCACTGTCCGTACTTAGTGAATTACGAAAAATGCAGTGGCACTGAAAAAGTGCGCTCCTGTCCGAAGCCAAAATTGGCTAAGTACAAAAAGTGCAAGGGCGCTAAAATTTAGCGCCCTTGCATGAAGTGAAATTTCTAAAAAATGCAATAGCGCTAAATTTTAGCGCCATTACACTTTTCTTCGCCACTTAAACTTTTTTATGGCCTCGGCACGTTTCTTCATGATTTCGCATTTTTTTCGTCAATCGTGCCACTTTTCGTGCCTAAATTTATTGCTCGACTTGAGTTAGGTTTTTAATTTTCCTTTTCACTTAAGGGTGTTTTAATTCGCCATTTTTCATTATTATGATCTTTGTTCTTTTCTCTCCTCTTGCTGGGCGAAGTGCTTTTCAAACTGCAAACACGTTTTTTCTGGATTTCGCATTCTCCTTTAGCAATCTTCGCGTTTTGTCTTGGTGAGTCGTCTTTGCTTTGTCTTTATTCTTCTTTCATTTATGTATATGTTCTAGGTTTAACATATGTGTTTTTTTCGTTTTCTCTCCACGCGTTTCTTTCCTCCATTCGCGTTTTTCTTTATTTCGCATGTTTCTCCACATGCGTTTTCTCTTCATTCGTGTTTTCTTTCCCTACGCATTTCTTTCCTTTCCCTACGCATTCTTTCCGTACTCTTCACTCGCGTTTCATTCGCCATCTCCTCTATGCGCGTTGCTCTTTGAGAATCTGTATCTCTTCAACGTTTTTGTGTTGAAATCTCTCTTTGTCTCCCTCTCTATGCGTTTTGGTGCGAACATTGAAAAAGATCTATCATTTTGAAAGAAAGTTTCTTTAACCCTTGAATGCGTATACAATGGTATTGAAACAAGTCCCAAATCGCAATTTCAAAGCTTTCCATGAAAACAAAAATTGCCAAGCATGAGCGCCATTTATATTCATCCTTACATTTGTTTTTCCAAAATTTGCTCAAAATGCTGAAGTGCCAAATTTTAGCGCTATGACATGCTGAACATGTCAAAAAAATTCTAACACTAAAAAATGTAAGGGCGCCAAAATTTAGCGCCCTTACATCAAAAGTGAAATTTCCTGAGATGTAAGGGCGCTGAATTTTGGCGCCCTTACATTTTTTCCAGTTTTCTACAATCCTTTCCAAATGAGCTTCATTTTCAACCAGTACACTCTGGAACCTTGTTTTTCCTGTTTTGTGCATCGTTTTGCGTGCCTCATCATCCGCTCCATGATTTTCCATCCTTGTTGCTCATTTCACGCTTTCCCATGTTTTCTAACAATTAATGTTTGTTCTGGCTAAACGGATTGCAGTCTCCTTTCAAAGATCGCCAAGTCAGAGTAATCAGAGTTCCAGTTCTTTTTGATGACTGCTAGTAAGCCTCCTTCTTCTTTGAAAGCAAAAGGCAAGATGAAGTACAAATATCAAGGTGTCTATCCACCGAATGTAGTGCTCTCCAAGGTGGAAGAGATAAAAGACACGGAGGTTGGTCATCAGGACTTGGTTGATTTCGCAAAGCAATCAGAAACGAAGCCTTTTCCTGATTCAATGAGAGCAATCGTACACAACAACCTTCATTTGGTGGCAATGTTCCCTACAGCTACGCATAATAGAGAGTTTGTTCTTCAGGTGGCATCTCATTACATCAGAGAAAGTAGGAGTGTGATCGATTCTTTCAGGCACGAGATCCTGAGACTTGACCCTAATTTCTTTGACATTGTTTTCAAGGTCCCTCATATGGAGAAATACATTGATATTTCTATATCAAAAGCACAGGAGATCTTTGACGCTGATCCCAATAAAGCTAAACAGTTGATAAACACTCAATGGTTAAAGAAGCCTAGATCATATGTTTCCAGATGGCCGAAAGGACTCCTGCGAAGTGACTTCAAGGATGATGTCAAAGAAATGATCACATTTCTAAGCAGAGTGAAAGGCTTGTCGAAATCATCCACTTTTCACGATTGGATGTATGAATACATCAGGATAATAAGAAGACAGAAGGTGCATATTGACTTGGGTAAACAAATCAGTGATGAAATACACGAGCAGTTTATCAATGCTCCTTCTACATTGAATTTCTACATGACTTCTTACCTGGTATACACGGTGGCTGTAATGAGACAATTCCCAGGTCTATCTACAAAAGGGAATCGAATGATGGTGCCTGTGTACAGATATTTCTATCAATTGGAGCTGAAGGAAAGCTTTCATCACTTTAGACGGGTCACAGATGCTTTCTTTGCGCCTTTTCTTTTCAATTTTGATCCAGCTCTAGAAAGAAGAAGAGTATCTGATGAGGCTTATAAGGTGGTAAGTAAAGTTGGATGAATATTTCTTCAATTCCCAATGTTTACTTACTTGAGAGTAGGATGCTACACTGGTTGTCCCTACATGCTACCACGTTATCTTTCGGATAAGTGGGTTCTCATGGAAACATGCAGACAGTTGATGTCAGTGCAAAAAGAACGAAGAAGCAACCACAAGAGTGGATTCAAGTTCCCACTGACCATCGGTCGATATACTATCCAAACTACATAAAAAGCTAAGTCTGTTAATGCTGAAATGTAGATCATGACCATCAAGACCTATAGGTATAGGTTTGATTTCGATTACCAAGATGTCAGAAAAAAGTTGCAAAAGGGTCACCATCACATGTACCGTTTTGAGGACATCTGGGCAGATTGCAGAGATGAAGAAGCCATTCACAAAATGGACTATTACAGATTGACTGTTCAACAAATCAGAGATCTTGATATCGCTGACCTACCAGAGGATTTTGTAGATCCAGGTGATATCATGAATGTTGTCTATGATGAGCAAGGTATTGCTAAAAGGCCGTTGCCTACAATACAATGGTCTAGGAAAGAAGTTACCAGCATAAGAGAAAAGGTTGAGGCCAATCCTAGCCAACACAGAAGAATGGCTACATAAACATGGTTATGAAATGAAAAGTTTCAGAACAGACTCAGAAGGAGAGGAGTCTGAAGCAGAAGCTCGCCAACAGCAAGAACTTCGCGACAAAAATAAATCAGCGGCCGTTCTTCTTCACGAAGAGGTCCTAGGATCAAGTTCACTGTTGGCAAGAAAGATACTCAGTCCATCCCAGAGGCAGTAATCATGGAATCTAATCTGTCTCGCTCTAAAGGTAAAAAGTCTATTGGAGAGGAGGTAGATTCTGATGAAGAAGAAACTTCAAGTGACCAATCCGCTGAAGATGAAGATTCAGCAGAAGCAGACTCCGATGTAGAAGATGTTTCTGAAAGTGGGCAAGAGTCTGATGAAGATTCTGAAGAAGGATCTGAAGGTGATTTTTAAGGTGAACCAGAATCAGAGAGACAAGAGGGTGATCAATAGGAACCCAGGCATGATCAAGAAAGAACTACTTCTCCTCCTGAGAATGTAGTTGAGGAAATTCCCAGAACATCATCGCCTATGACTTCAAATGTTCCTCATACCCCTCCAGATTCAAGAACTCCTCCACCTCCTGTTCCCTCGTCACCTATTCCTACCACATGCATTCCTGCAGTCGAGATATCCCCTATCCCTGCAGCATCAACCCAGCTTGATACTCCTTCAATGACAAGCATCCATACGGTTGATATACTGTCAAGCCCTCCATCGTCCATTCCTAGCTTGTCTTCGCCAATGTATGATATCACTTCTGAAAATGAATTCAATCGTTTAATGAATGAGTCGATGCGTGATCAGCTCAATGTGTCAACTACAGGGGTGATGATGACAGACACTTCTCTAATTGTCACGATACCTATGGTAAGTTCAGATGTGACAATAACTTCAGAAGTAGCAATGGCGACTGAATTGACAGTAAATCCAGAAGTTCACACTTCTTTTCTTCCTCCTTGGCTAATATCTCAAGTGTCGAAGCGTAAAAAGCAAATGATTTCTTCAGAGGAGCTCGACCTTGAAGAGATAGTCCTTCCAAAAGCCAAAGGGAAGAAAAAGGCAAAGGTATACTCAAGGCTGAACGTTGATAAGTCTGGCCACAAGTATGTTGAAATTGGCATACCACCAAGTGAAGAAGGTGATGCCAATATGGAAGACTACACGGTAACAAAGGTCCAGCTTGGCAAGGTTACCAATGAAAGTGCAAAAGTCGATGCGCAAGTCACTTTGGATATCTTGGCTGGAAGGCTGGATAAAGTAGAGCAAGCTCATAACATGTACAAACAGAGGGCAGAGCATTATGCCACTGTTGTAAAGAGACTTGCAGGTTGTCCAAGTAATGCACAACCGCTGACAGTGGTGAATATTGAAGACCCAGCTGTCAAGAAAGCTGAGAAGTTCGCCTCCAAAGGCAGAGTGTTGTATGATTTTGTTGAGAAGATCATCGAACACGGATCTCATATTATATTGGCTGTGGACGAGAAAACTACCTTGTTGGCCAAGCTCACCACGGAGCTTGATAAAGAAAAAAGTGTACTTTCCCAGGAGCGCAGAGACATGGAAAAATGCCTGTTGTCATGGTCAGAAATGAAACAGGTAAAGCTCAGTAAATTGGTGGAGGTTGGGGTAATTCCTGACAAAAGAAAAGTTCGTTGAGGTAAGAGAATCTCTGAAACACAGAATTCAAGTCGTTCAATCTCTTACGGAAGATCTCCACCAAGTACAGGAAGATGTCGAAGGACATCACGCCATTCTTGAAAAAGGTATCAAAGAGTTGCCTGGTCAACTTCTTGAGGAAAATCGTATCTTCCTGCCGGCCATAGAAATATCCCAGATCTTCAAGGAAGCCGTCATGAATTTGATTGACAGTTCAAACTTCTTAGAAGCTTCATTGAACATCATTTGTGATACAAGGCTTACATTGGACAACCTGAAGACGCATCTTGACAGGTGCAAGAAGGTTCACTCATCTGCCATGAGATTGATCACGAGAATTCACACCATTGTGGATTACACCGTTGGTCCAGATGAGAAGTTCGTGCAGGAGACTAGGAGGAAATTTGAAGACTTCCGTGCCCAATGCAAAGAAACATGAAGCATCCCCCTATTCTCCAGTGTTAGACATTTCCGGTGCATCCCTTTATGCATCTTGTAAATATTTCTCGACATTTTCGAATGTCTTTTTGTAAATTGTAATTACACCAAGCTCAAAGATGTAATATTTTTAAAACAAATTACACTTTGACTTTGGTCAAAGTTAGGTGAGATCTCCTAAAATCGCTCACCTAACTTTCCTTAATTTCCTCAATCAGTTTCCTAATTTTGCTCATCCCTCTTTCTATATAATATGAGGGATTTTCATTGTAAATTTATCCTTTAGTGTTTTGCAACGAAGTGCTGCCCTTTTTGAAGCAAATTTGTGAAACTTTGCGTTCATGCTTTGTGAATGGAATTTGATCAATAAAGAAGAGGATTGCAAGCCAAACTTTGCGTTGGATTCGATACTTTTGTGAGTTGATTTTATTTGGTGGTGATTAGCTTGAAGAATCTAAAGTACTCTAAGTAGTTTATGTAAACTTTGTGTTACATTTATTATTTAGATTTGCATTTTTATTTCTGTTTATCATTTGGTTGAATGATCTACAAGACTTTGTGCTTGTAATTATTCATACTCTTGGATACTTTTGTCGAAAGATCTACAAGACTTTGTGCTTGTAATCGTTCATACTTTTGATACTATTGTTGGATCATCTACAAGAATTTGTGCTTGTAATCGTTCATGTTGTTCGAGGAATTGTTGCGTCTAAGAAGACTTTGTGCTTCTGACGTGACAAACGGTACATCTGCACATATCCAACATTGATAAAGCTACGGAACGACTTTGTGCCTTCGTGAGCTTTCCCTTTTTACTTTATTTGTTTATTATTAATCACTTCTGGTATCTCTACGCTTCGCTTTGATGAGATAGAGGTATTGGTATTACTGCTAGTTGTTAGTTTAAGGTTATCAAGAATTGTAAACTTCCAACGGTGAAGCATTGTAAACATCTTCTCTGAAAAAAGAGAGAAGGATGAATGTAACACACCCCCCCCACTTCGTAAGTTTCGTGTACATTTTGTAATTACTTGTTCTATTTACTATCGCTTCTGTTAGCATTAAGAAGGGCGCCTCCCCTTTCTGAGAGGAGAGATTCACATCTCACATAACTGTGGCTGAAGTCCAGGTTGTGTAATCTATCGAAAAGTTGATTACATAATTTTCACCCAACAGAGTGTAAGCATCGAAGGAAGGATTTTTCTGCTAAGCAAGATGCCTCATAGAAGGCAGAAGAGGAGCCAACAATTATTTTTTTACATCTCCTACTATTCCCCCCTCTTTTGCTCCTTTTGCTTCAGTTCCCATCACCTCGATCTTGCTTCCAACTCGCCCCATGAATGTTGATGACCCTCACCCCAAAGGGTGTAGGTGTTCATCACTCCCTTGGTGGAGCCTCCTCTTCTGATGTCCCTTCCGGAAATCCCTCCATTTTCCCAGCTCGTAGACATGTTGAACACCATGGTGGTGTCTGTTGCGGCCTTGTCCTCTTCCTCCTTATCTTCTGCTTTGTTTGTGGGGATCCTACATCCTCTGATGAAGCGTAAGTTGGAGGACAACCTCACTTCCAATGGAGGTCAGAAGAAGGGACCGCCTTCGAGAGAGAGTGTTTTTCTTTGGCTTGCACCGTCCTTGTGATGGAGGTAGCCCTGACATCTTCCAAGTTTGTCACCATCTCTCTTGACAAGATCGATGGTGGATCTCGGGTGCCTCCTTCATCTCCTATATAGTTAACACATGGAACTCCCGTCAAGTGCATGTTTAACTCGATTGATGATCTTGCTTTGTCAAAGATCTTTGCAAGATTAATCACATTCATCTCACAAGAGTTGAGTGAAGAAGACCTCGAGGGCCCCTCTTCCTTAGCTCTTGTTACAAAAGAGTTAGAGGGTCCTCCCCTTGTTAGTCCACCCTTGTAGGCTCATCTTCCCTCTCCCTATAATAATCTATATTGGGAGAACGATGACCTCTTGGTTAATGAGGACTAGGAGAGCACCTCTTCTTTATCTATAGATTAGATTTGTGTGTGTATTGTGTTCCCTCATGCTTGCTTTTGTGTTCCTGGAGGACCCTTGTCACCCTCGAAGGTGCTTGTAAATAGGAGTGAAATTGTGTTGTAAACTTCCTCTATTTGTTGCATCATTCTTCTATTTGTTGTGGCTTGATTTTCAACAATTGTGGACGATGCAAAGTGTTGGGGACATTTAGGCTTCCCTTCCATGTTGACCCTATTTTTTTATTTTTATCTTGTTTTCACGTACCCTTCTTCATGATTTGATATAATAGGGAATTGAAGACAGTTCATTTGTATATTATATTATATTTATCTATCCATATCTATGAGTAGTTCTAACCCCGAATTATCAGATCCCCTTATCTCTTGATTTCTTGATCTCTTGTCCCTCACATGTGCAATAACATTGCCATGTCTACATCTCACCATGTATCATGGACCACAACATGTTCTTCCTTTTCTTAGGATGCGAAATTCTCCTTCAATTCGCACACACCATCCTAAGGGGGGGCTAACTCTCTGATTTTCAATAAGGTGTATTTAGTGGCCAATGAATCCCTTACTAAAAATCTTTTCATTTTTCAAAAGTCGCATCCTTCACAAAGGATCCCCTTAGCAATATTCTTTTGAAATCAGATTCGTAGCAAAAAGAACTAGGAATTCACCTTTGAGGAGGCCATCATTCTTTTTCTCGGATTCCTTGATGAAAGAGAATATTTTAAAAGGATTCCTTGATGACATGATCGTTTGCAAAAATTTCATCACTTTTCAAATAGAGCATCCCTTGAGCAGACCCCTCTTTCTTTTGAAGGGTTCCTAAGGGACCCCTTTGAAAGCTTCTCCTTCAATTGTTTGTTCTGAGATATGAATGTTTGTCTATCTGTGTGACTTTTTGCTTTCCTAACATGTTTTGTTTGTGGATTAACATGTTGCCTTGTAGGACTAAGCACTTGTGAGGTCAATCAGAATTTGTGGGGCCTTTCATATCTGGCCTCCCTAAGGACCGAGCACCTGTAGCACCTCCTTTGCAGGACCAAGCACCTGCGAAGCATTTTCATTTTGTAGGACTGAGCACCTGTAGAACCCTTTGATCATCCTCTATAGGACCGAGCACTTGCAGAATTTTGTTCACCTTCCATAGGACCGAGCACCCGTGGATCCATCTTTATCCCGCACCTGAGTTTTCCAGATTGTGGTTTGCTTCCTTGACAGTTCAAGTATATGTTTTTCAAATTCTTACACTATACTTTATCATGCATTCGTTGACACTTATGCTCACTAAAGTGGGGGCATTTAAATGTAATTGCATGAATTTGCACCTCTAGGAAAATTTCACATTTACACTACCCCATACCTTAGAGAATTAAATCCAATAATGCAATCCCTATTTTCGACATCTTTCCCTATCCACTTGGCAGCTATTTTGCATGTCAGTGGGGGATATTCTATTTGGGACGCTAGCATGGTGCGCAGATGTCTATGTGGCACATTATCATCTTGATAAGATTCCCACCTTTGGAATCCATAGAGGCATTGCACTCCTCCATTGAATGTGAAGTGTAACATTTTTTGCTCCTTGGACCGACTTCAAATGGATCTTATGCCTCCATTTTTCTTTCAAATTGTTATCTCCTTCATTCAACTCATCTTCTTCACATTCCTCTTGATCATTCTCACCATCTAGAGACTTCCACACTCACTTTTAGCTCCTTCAAGCATCACCACCTTCATTGAAGCTGCAAGTTGTTCTTTTGTTGGCTCATTCTCCTTGTTGTTGCAACAATTTTGGTCTTGGAAAGCTTGTGAAATCGCTCCTTCATTTTCTGTGAGAGCACGTGGTTGGGAAGATGATATCCTTCCATCTTCACTCACTTTGCATTATCGTATTGATATTGTAGCATATTGTGTTTTCTTATTGCTTGGTATCTCTATATCTACATACTCTCCTTTATCATATTTCTACAATTGTTGCTATTTGGCTATCCATGGAGGTGGAAACACCAAAGCGGGGGACTGACTGAGGTAGTCCTCTGAACACATCCCTAAGATTTTCTCATTCTTCTGTGTGCAGGTTGTTCATTAGGTGAATACTTTGAAGACCTCAACTCGTGGGTTTGAAGGTCCATTTCTACTACCTTTCTCTTGTCAATTTCTAGCTTAGTAATCTTAAAGTATTCTTCTTGTTGTGATGTTATTTCCATATTTTCCATCTTTGTTATAGCATAAAATTGTATTGGTCAATTTGTTAGTTGGTTTTCAAGTGCTTCTACCTGCACTTTACTCTCTCTATCCATACAAATGCCAACGCCCCACTGAGATGCCAGCACGACGTGCTGGAATCTATGTCCTACACTGTCGTCCTTAGGTAGTGAGCTACTTAAGTTGCAAATTGGACCTTGGGATTTAACTTGTTTGACCCCTTGAGACATTCAAGTAAGTAGAAGGGAAGTGACATACCCATTTTCCTTCCTTTTAAGCCCCTTAAACCTTAAAACTTCCTAAATCATTTTCCTAGCTTGAGGTAGATCATTGAAGCCTGTTGTTTGGGGCCTTCTTGTGACTTGGGGTCTTGAGCATCTGGTCCCCCTCCTCTATAGGGGGCAAGGATAACTAGTTTTGGAGGTGTGCATTCTTTTCAAGGATCCCCTCTTCCCCTCTTCTTCCTTAAAATACCAACATAGCAAGTATGTTGAAATTTTAAGGGGGGGCACATCCCCTAGACATTTCATAGACATCTTGTGAGATTTGACTCATTAACATACCCCTTTAGTGGTAGTGTTATTATAAACACCCCCTAGGGCATGGTTATCATTTTTTCCCCTATAATTTTAAGCATTTTTTTGTCCCTTGTGGCATTAAACTTTGTGCACTCCCTAAAGCATGGTGTGCATAGTCCTAGCATAATGGATTTTGTTGGTCTATGAGTTTAGAGTATTTTCAACATGGCCACCTAGCATAATACAACTTTCTTGTTAGTGGAGCCATGTGTTTCATGAGATGCCTAGATTAATGCAACTTGCTAGCCTTATGGAACCCATCATATTGCATGGACACCTAGCATAACACAACTTTCTAGCCTTATGGAATCCATCATATTGCATGGACACCTATCATAACATAGATTGCTAGCCAATAGATCTATGTAGCTCATGAGTGATTTTATATCATCATGAGAGCACCATTTTGTTTAAACAACACATTCAATGAATGATGTTGTAAGACCCCGCCTTGTATGTACTTAATATCATCCTAATTTGTTATATGATTTTCTTGAATTGATGATTAGATATATGGTGGATGATAAATAAGGTTACCTTTGGGAAATATTCTTGCATTTCTTTTTGATGTTATGTTTTATCATTACTACCATGAAGGTGGAATAAAAATTGAAATTTTAAATGGATTATTTTGTAGTTAAAGTTTATAATATTTAGCTAACATATTAATGTGATATACAAATGTTACTTATGATCATGTTGGTAATGTGCAGGAAGGTAACAGTGTTAGCATGAGAAGGGAGAACCATCAAGAGCAAATCAAAAGACTTCTTTTTGAGGATATAAAATTGATCCAATTTGGGGCCTAGAAGCAAGTAGAGTTAATGTATTGGAGGAATAAGGTTGTGAAGATTGTTTTAAAATGGCTAATTATTTAAGGCATGTGAGGGTATTTATTTGTGTTTCAGGTGAGATGTAAGTTGGGGTAAAGATTTAGAAACCCATATCCAAGTTTGAATTTCGGATGGGTTCTTAAATGGGCCTTTAAAGAAGGTTGTTGGTCAATTTTTTTGGTTGGGATGCAAAAATAAACCCCCTAGGGTATATACTATAGTGGTAGGGGTCAAGTGGGCACATAATAGTGCCCCAAGGACATGATTTGACCCCTGAAAAGTCCTCATAATGGTGAATGACGAGTTTTGAGGAGAGGATGGGATGGAAAGATGGAGGGGTTGTCCAAGTGCATGTTTCCTCTTTAATAAGAGAAAGACTCTCATTGATGGAGATAGGTACACTCCACACCTCCCCATCCAAGGATTTCAAGTTGAAACTCCTATATATTTTGGAGAGGAAGAAGGAGTGGGGTGGTACCCACTTCTCCTTTTGGAGAACTTGAGTGGAGATGGTAGGAGAAGGAGAAGAGGAGAGGAGTCCACCTCTTGGAAGAATGGTGATCAAAGTGGCTTGGCTTGGAGAGGAAAGAAAGATAAAAGAGTTTGAACCCCTTCACCAAAGAAAGAGCTAAGTTGTCTTTACTTTCATTTCCTTGGGTTATTTGTTGTAAGAGAGTGGACATGTTGTATGAATCATGGTTGAGGTTAGAGTAGAGAAACTAGATGCATGAAATTTGGTGCTATATATTTTTATTCCTTTCACAAAACAAAACAAAAGAAAAAGAGAGAAAGGCTCCGTTCATCATCTTGGAGCTAAAATACTTCTTGCTCAGGGGTATGGCTAGAGCCCACGAGGCTCCATGATGCCATTATGGTAGGGTGGAGAGCAAGACTTATTTCCTTAAATTTGTTTGTAATATGGAATGTTGGTGTTTTGATGTAGTATGTGAAAGAATGGAAAAGAGCAAAGCTAAGTTCACTGATATGTAGATAAAATCAATTACCATCAATATTATTTGTGACCATGCTTGTTAAAAGATGAATATTATATTCTATTTTAATGAAGACTTAAGTGTTTATGCAAGAATAAAATAAATAAATAAACCTGAGTTATACTCTCTCTGTTGGTTCTTACTGCAACTCTTGATTTTTGAAATAATGTTGAATGTGAAGTGAGTTTTAGAATTTAGTTTTAGAAAATATATATATATATTAAAAATTATTCTTAATAACATAAGAAACAAACAAAATTAGAAAACAAGAAGAAGAAAAAAATAATAGAAAAATGATTTAAAGGGTACGCAGCCTGGTTGGCTTTCTTTAGACACAGGGTTCAAATTTTTTGAGAAAGTCTCTTGCTGTAGTAGAGCTATTCACCTGTATCCATGTTCGTTGTCAATCTGTTGCATCTGATGCATCCAATAACGCCACAACCCCCATCATTCAAAAATGTGAGAATCTGAGTTGTTGGACGGCATCAATGCCCAACTCCACTAATCATACGTTCTCTGCTAATGACCATTTTGTCATTGCTAAGTTATAAAAGAAAGAGGGGTAAATCTGAAAACAACAGACGTGTGTGGTTCATTTTATAACATTTTCAATACCAAGTAAACAGTAAACTATTTATAAAACAATAAGCAGAGGTAACTATCATTCAGCCAGAAACTATATGATCAAACATTCATTAGAGAATCCCTACAACTCAAATAACAACTCTTCACGTTGTAGCGGATGAAAGAGACGTTTCGGAGATCTGAACATGAGCATAAAAAAAAGGGGCTCACCCAACACATTATATAATGGTGCAGCCTTTGAACCCGTAGGGTTATCATACCTTTTGCATTACTTATTGCATCGTAATATTATTTTATTCGCAGTTGTTGCTATAAAACTGCTAAAATTGAAATGGCTGGTAGGTGGAAGTGATGGATCGGTGCAAGTTGTTCTTCGTATACCTGCAATTATTCATATTCTACTGTCTATTAAATGTCCACCAAAGTCACCAACCGTTGTTCACACACATCTGCTTCTACTCTTATTGATCAGATTATAATGGACATTATAGTCAGTTGTGGGTGATCAGTATGTCTTGTCATCATCAATATTGTTGTTGAGGGCATCGTGCAGTTCTAGAGGGGGGGATGGCATTGAGCTATTTAAAATAGATCTTCTTACAGAAAATAACCCATTAAAATACAATGTAGCCTGAATAAAGATACAAAAGGGTATTGTGCATATAAGCAGACGTGGTTGGCATGGATAATCTCTTCATATTTATAGAACATCCATATGCTTATCAGGTATTTATTTTCTCCAGTATTGAAAACCGATGCACTATTGGCAGGAAAGTCTCATTCACAGCTTAACAATATGGAATACCACAAGCAACCCGAGCTATCTATAAATTAATATTTTCAACGAACTGCTGAATAGTTATAGTCTTACGAAGTTTTCTAGAAAACAACAATAAAATAAAATAAAATTACCCTATCCCTACAAAGCATCCACTTGTACCTTTTAGAGATCTAGTAGATGATGGTGATGAACTGCGCCTGTTCCATTGCAACCTCCTCTATCTGCTTGAGTAAACGTTGTCATCATCTCATTAATATGGTCTGGGTAGCTTTGGACTCATATTCAATTCTTGCCAAAGTTTATTTAATAAATCAACTATCCACAGTTAATATATATGCCTATGTAGATTTCATAGCTGGAGCCATAGAAATGGCGTAGGTACACTTCACCAGCCTGGTTGCAGGGCGGCATCAACTTGGGATAAAATATTAATGTGTATATACTTCACTTTCAATTTTAGATAATGTTAATTGCTTTAACCGTATTTAGATTTGAAGATGTTTTATCGCTGCCAGAATATTAAACGAACTTTATATTCTTCACAGAATAGTAATACACCCATTTACTATGATAAAGTAAAATCTACCGTGCCAATGGTTAGCTTTAAGTGCCAGTGAGGTAAATGAAATTTATTTATATTTCTTGGAGGTTGGTAAAATCAAATGATAGGCAAATATATATTTACTGGGTAGACTACACATAGTTACATAGAATAATAGTATTTTAAATGTTTAAAAACATTAGTAAAAGAATACATTCGGTTAAAATGAGGATATTAAAATTATAGATATCAATTGAGAAAAAAAAAATAATGATTATGTTAATATCAAAGTAAAATAAATAATAAGAATGTGAATATATAAATATACGCCACTCAAACTATATATGTTATATATTTTTATAGTACCACAAAGATGTGTTCAAATATTTACATTTATATTATTAAATGTGAGTATTATATTCATATATGCAGCGTTATTGATGCACTTGGTAATAGCAGCAGGTGAATTCACTATCCTTTATAATAAAATTAATTTTAATAATAAGATGACCTTTTTAATCAGTGATGAATTTGAATAAGTATTGTATTCAAAATTTAAATAAATAAGATTGGAGATATTGGAGGATTATAATGCTAATACTATTATGAAAAGGAAGGGAATTTAACACAAGGGAATATTATTATTAGTTCCTGCCATGGAACTATAGGCACGACCAAATCTTAACTAGTTATTAATAATTCTCTTTTTAACCAATGAGAGCTCAAACATTTTTTCTATTTAATTTTTTTTATCTATTATCAATGTATACATGTCAATTATATAACAATTTTTTTTTCAAAATTCAATTATCTTCAATCTAATTGGTAGACAAATTTCACCCGATATAAGAGATTAATGCGCTTCCATTACTTCCATTACTGAATCTTTTTGCCACAACTTGTTATTTGGGGAATTGAAGTGAATTAATATTTTACAACATAGAAAAATAATTTTTTTATATAATGTTATAAATAATATTATTGTTGAATACTATTGGAATAGGCAAGTAAATATTATTATTGTTATTATTAAGGGGTAAATTTGTGAGTAAATATTAATATTGTTATTTAGTGATGTTATTATTATTTTTATTATTATTTAGATGGGAGTAATATTAGTGGGGTGAATGGAGATTAAAAATAGAAATAGAATAAAATTACTTATTTTTAACGGGGTTAGTTAGTGATAGAATTATTATTTTTAGATGGAAGTAATATTAGTGAGGTAAATATGTTATTATTATGTTGTTAGAATTTTTAATGAATAGTGTAAGTTTTACTATTAGCAATAATATATAGTGAATACATATAGTAATATCTCCATGGTAACTTTATAGTGTTAATTACTTAAGGGGTAAATCTAGATATACATAAATAACTCTATATTGCCCTTATAGAATTAGGTGGTAAAATTCAAATAATTTTAAAAATTATCCTTAACAACACAGAAAAATGATAGTATATTCTTTAACTCCAAGGAAATAAAATAAAATAAGCAATTACAATATTAAAGCATCGAAAGGATATAATAGGCCATGTAATATGACAATATAATTAAATAGTGCTATTAATAGGGATGATATTAATACCCAAGGATAAGATGGACAATTATAAGAATAATATTCATAATTAGATAAACAATGATAATGTTAAGTGTGATATTGACTCTAAATAATTCTCCATTTCATTTAAAAAAAAAAAAAAATTGGTTGGGTTTTCTAGCGAAAATTTCTAGGCATGACAGATGTTTGGTATTGGAGATAAATTTAAGACTGAGGTCTCTTTACCTTATTGACTTGAATCCTTTTTAGTACTAACCACTGTGTCTTTGTGTTATTGTGTTTGTATTATTTGTCTTATGGCTTCCATGTGTCTACTTTGTGTCTTTGGTGTGTTTTCCTTGTGCCCTTTATGTGTTTTCTTCATGTATTATGTGTGATTGCTTTATGTATTCATTGTATACGGTGTGTTTACTTTGTGCATGCTTTGTGTGTCTTATGTGTGAGTGAATCTTTTCTTGTCTTATGTTCATGTTTGTCTTAACATTGTGGATTGATGAGATCCCAAGTTGGGGGCTTACACACTTCTCAAATTTACTTCCTCTTGTCTCTTTAGTGTTTTGAGGTGTATTTTTATTCTTTTAGTTTGAGTATGAACATAAGATCATACTCTCAATAAAGTGGGGGCTAAATGTAGCGTCAAAAATTGTCACCCTTGACAATTTCACACTACCTTGACCCCCTAGTTTTCCTATAACTTTAATTATAGTAATAATTTACCAATTTCGCCCCCACGGGTTAGAGGAGTTGGTTTGAGTCTTATGTTTGCTCCCCGAGGTCTTGGGTTCGACTCTCTCTGGCCAAAAATCACCTTGTCGTGGACACTGGGGGGCTACGTTGGTTATAAGTCGAGGTGTCAGGATACCAAAAATAATAATAATTTACCAATTTTGAGACTAGATTAATAAAATATATTTAAATCTTAACTAGTTATTAATAATTCTCTCTTTAACCAATGAGAGCTCAAACATTTTTTTTACTTCCATTTAACGAATCTTTTTGCCACAACTTGTTATTTGGGGAATTGAAGTGAATTAATATTTTACAACATAGAAAAAGAATTTTTTTATATAATGTTATAAATAATATTATTGTTGAATACTATTGGAATAGGCAAGTAAATATTATTATTGTTATTATTAAGGGGTAAATTTGTGAGTAAATATTAATATTGTTATTTAGTGATGTTATTATTATTTTTATTATTATTTAGATGGGAGTAATATTAGTGGGGTGAATGGAGATTAAAAATAGAAATAGAATAAAATTACTTATTTTTAACGGGGTTAGTTAGTGATAGAATTATTATTTTTAGATGGAAGTAATATTAGTGAGGTAAATAAGTTATTATTATGTTGTTAGAATTTTTAATGAATAGTGTAAGTTTTACTATTAGCAATAATATATAGTGAATACATATAGTAATATCTCCACTGTAACTTTATAGTGTTAATTACTTAAGGGGTAAATCTAGATATACATAAATAACTCTATATTGCCCTTATAGAATTAGGTGGTAAAATTTAAATAATTTTAAAAATTATCCTTAACAACACAGAAAAATGATAGTATATTCTTTAACTCCAAGGAAATAAAATAAAATAAGCAATTACAATATTAAAGCATCGAAAGGATATAATAGGCCATGTAATATCGACAATATAATTAAATAGTGCTATTAATGGGATGATATTAATACCCAAGGATAAGATGGACAATTATAAGAATAATATTCATAATTAGATAAATAATGATAATGTTAAGTGTGATATTAACTCTAAATAATTCTCCATTTCATTTAAAAATAAATAAAAATTGGTTGGGTTTCTAGCGAAAATTTCTAGGCATGACAGATGTTTGGTATTGGAGATAAATTTAAGACTGAGGTCTCTTTACCTTATTGACTTGAATCCTTTTTAGTACTAACCACTGTGTCTTTGTGTTATTGTGTTTGTATTATTTGTCTTATGGCTTCCATGTGTCTACTTTGTGTCTTTGGTGTGTTTTCCTTATGCCCTTTATGTGTTTTCTTCATGTATTATGTGTGTTTGCTTTATGTATTCATTGTATACGGTGTGTTTACTTTGTGCATGCTTTGTGTGTCTTATGTGTGAGTGAATCTTTTCTTGTCTTATGTTCATGTTTGTCTTAACATTGTGGATTGATGAGATCCCAAGTTGGGGGCTTACACACTTCTCAAATTTACTTCCTCTTGTCTCTTTAGTGTTTTGAGGTGGATTTTTATTCTTTTAGTTTGAGTATGAACATAAGATCATACTCTCAATAAAGTGGGGGCTAAATGTAGCATCAAAAATTGTCACCCTTGACAATTTCACACTACCTTGACCCCCTAGTTTTCCTATAACTTTAATTATAGTAATAATTTACCAATTTCGCCCCCACGGGTTAGAGGAGTTGGTTTGAGTCTTATGTTTGCTCCCCGAGGTCTTGGGTTCGACTCTCTCTGGCCAAAAATCACCTTGTCGTGGACACTAGGGGGCTACGTTGGTTACCTCGTGGCCCCAGAGGATTAGTCTCACCTCAAGCTCACCCTGTAAAGGGAACCCACTAGGCTTAAGTCGCGAGGATACCTCTGAGGATACCAAAAAAAAATAAAAAAATAATTTACCAATTTTGAGACTAGATTAATAAAATATATTTAAATCCCCATCATCTCGACAATTTTGGGCCAAAAGGAACCAAACTAAGGCGCAAGGCATCCTAGTCCAAAAATAAAAATTTTGAATGTTCAAAATTTTGATTGGAAGGATTTTATGATTTGAAAATGACCCCAGGTCAGCCCCTACCCAAAAGGATTAATTAAAATGCATATTTAAACATGTTTTCCTCTCATTTTTTAGCATAAGGAGAAAACTATAAATGAGATCAATTATGATGCAAATATGGAAAAGTATTGAGTTATCCTCTACATGCTAGCTTCAACAATCTATGGTGTATGTGAGCTAACCTTTTATAGGTCTATCAAGAAATCAAGCATCCATCAATCAACTTGTGTGTGGCATCTATTTTTCAAAGGTTTTCGCATCAAGGTAATACTATCATTTATCATTCATCAATTTTAGTCAATCATTTTTGTTTTATCCTTTTCCCTACCTAGGGTATGCTCTCGTGATCATCATCAATTATTGTAAGTGGAGGTAGAAATACCAAAGTTGGGGCTTGACTAAGGAAATACCCTATATAGCACAACCTTTCCCCTATTTTCATGTGTATAGGTTAGATCTAGAGGTTTCAACTAGTGTTAGTCTAGGGAAGCATAGCACAGACCTCAACCTACAATCTAGAACTTGTAGATCTATAAAAATATGAGTTAGACAAGGGCACCACGGTCTAGCAAAAATTAGCACAGATTTTAGTCACAAGTTCCTCTCTATCATCATTTTTTGGTCTTGGGTCCATACTGTTACTTTTGGTTATCATTTTTATGATAAATTAATTTTTTTAGATCTAGGGTTACATGTCAGATAGGCTCATTAAATCATACATCAAATTCACCATCCTTACAACCTCAAAAACAAACATAACCCTAGGAGGTTGGCTCTCCATTGTGGCAACTAGTCAATCATAAACCATAGGAAATTTATGTTTAATGTTTTGTAAGTGAAAAGGAGATAATCTTAGTTATCCTAATTGGATCTAGGATTACTTTTCCTACAAAACACATACGATTCTTCATTTTAAACATTTAAGTAGTATCCCATTATTATCTCTCTGCAACAAACCAATATGCACGTGCGCACACACACACACACACCTTTAGGATTGTTGTTCATGTGTTCCTTGCTAATAATAATTCCTTTTAGGGGGATAGTTCATATTATCTAGGAAAAATAAATATCCTAATACCCTAGATCATTGTTGAGATAAAAAAAGGTGAATGTACACTTGGAATTTATCTCATTAACCTCTATTACATCTAGACTTGCATCTTTCCTTGTAGGGGCTTCAACATCATGCAATATCATGTTAATTAGATGCACCAAGTTGATTGGTGTATTATATTCTAATTCACAAGCTAATTTGTATGATCCCTTACTAATAACTTCGTTGGATGTTATCTTGTTAATCCATGGTGCATATACCCATTTTTCATCATCTAAAGACTTGTTAAAAATGCAACAAATTGTTCATCTTTATTCTCTTGAAACAAACAACATCAAAACTTACCAAGACTTGTGCTTCATAAAGATCTTCCTTGATCTTCACATATTTTTCAATTGGATCCTCACTCCAAGTGATTTATTATTCATTCATATCCTCAAAAAGAGTAAGGAAAAGGATAATATCAATGTTTTATTTGTATTTTTCATCATAACAACTAAAGAGATTGAAGAACAACATCAAATGATGGCACTTCATTTATGGTTTCATAACATTCCTCTACAATGTGCACTTGTTTCTCTTCCCTTTTCAAGTTAAACTCTTCATATGATGAATCCCTTTGATCATGTGGGAAGTCAAGTCATTTACACCAGAAATGCAAGGTATGACTTAAGTACAAGAAAAAACACTTGGTTCTTCCTTTTTCTCCTTTTTACACATTTTTATTCCTATGGCTGGGATTTAATTGGTTATACCTCATTATGAGATTTGACACATCTTTCTTCTTGATTGTTTATTGCTTTAGTGGATTCTTTGATAAGCACATACTTATATTGAGAGGTAGGGTGAATCAGTATAAGGAAATATTTTTCTTTTTTTGAGTTAAATGGAACCGATTAGAAGTTTAGACGTAGTTCGATCATTCAAGAACTCTAGAGGTGTGAGACCTCTTCGCCTCAGTCGCATTTCTATAAGAATTACTAGTAAGAGTGATGGTGAATATTTGAATAAGACAAGATGGATAATATATAGTTTTATTTGAAGTGAGCCAAGATGGATAATATATGGTGACAACCCATGAATGATGATGTGGCAATAAAAGTAAAGTATTAAGAGAAATATACTATGAAGAGAGATCTCTCTGATGACGTAAAGGATAAATGAGTTGAAAGATACAAGGAAAGGAGAAAAGATGAAATTTTTGATGAGAGGAAGAAGGAAAATCACCTATGAAGTGAATAAAGTTGATAATAATGGATAAATATTGGTTGAGCCTTCTCGAAGACAGGAAACCTAAGAGGGATGTTTTAAGGTGAGAATGTTTGTATCAATACTAGGCTTTGGGCAAGTTGATTGTTGAGCAACGCCTTATTCTTACTAGATTTGGATCTAGTTGAATCCACAAGTCATGTGAAAGCACAAGGTTTTGATGCCTTAAGAATCTTCATTGGTAATTCATGATAGAAGTTGATTAGATAAATATCTTGATTTGTCTAATAGACAAGGCAAAAGTGATTGAGGTGATGAATCATGTATGCTTGATTGCTATTAGTGAAAGTATGTATACATATGTACTATATGAGAATGATACTTGTGCAATAATGCACTTCTCATGCTCTATGCGAATGACACATTTGCATGATTAATGATTGTATGCATATCATAGAAAATTGTTGCCTTGACTATACTTATATTTATAATTGAACGAGAAATTTTCACTATACTAATGTGAGTGATGCATATTTCATATTATTGTTCTTGTGCGAGTGATGCACTAGAGTAAGTTATTGATTCCTTTGTGCGGATAAAGTACTTGAGTAATGATTACCTTTCCTAATTTATGTGTGAGATATACTTTTGATACTCAATGTGGATCACTATAACTATACTACTATAATTTATGCATATTTCACATTTTGTGTGGGTGATGCACTTGTGCGAGAGATGCACTTACCATATTTATTGTATGAAAACTTGAATGAGTAATGCTCATTGTATGCAAGGTATATTCTATATTTGTGCAAGTAAGTAAACTATGTATTCATACCCTATGTGAGTTAGGCACCAGGGGTTCATGCATTCTTGATTGTTAATTATTCATTCTATGTGCACTTGAGCATGTTATGCACTATTATATCATCTGGTCCTTATTTTATGCAAATTGATATAGATTATTCTTGTTGAATGTGTTTTGTATGATAAGATTTAAGCTTACCTTCTAGGACAGGATGCCGAATGTGGGCTAACAAAGAAGGTGATCTTCTTTTTCAAGATCAACCAAATTTTGTATTTATGCTCTGGCCAAAGCGAGCTATACCATTGAAATAGATGGATAATGAATGCCTATAACTTTTTTTTTATATTATATGTTTCTCTGCCACATCCTATATGCAAGAAATATTATCATTCTAGTATAGAGTGCATATAAGGCATCAGGCATGCATCGGGAGTTTCCCTCCTACCCAATTGTTATAGGTTTCTAAGTGCCTCATGCAGGACCAGGTGTTCTTCAAGTTAGGAAGAATCCCGGGGAAGTGTTGTGCTTCATGGCTGGGTGGAAAAAGCACCTTAACCATGCTCTTGACCTTCAACTTGCGGAAGACCACTGGGTTATAGCAGCTGAAGATCAATTAAATATTTTATTTTCGTTATGTAATTCAGAAGATGGATATGTATCATTGTATTGATCATTGTATGGCTTGTTTAGTCAATCAATGTGATTGCACCTCTCTTTGATGCACTCTTGTTGCATTTGTAAAATGGTAAAGGATTATACATATTATACATTTATGGATATCTTTGGACCAATAGAAAATTACCTTTTTCCCTTTATAGATTGAGATTTACTTTTTATTGTGAAATTTAGTAACTGGTTGAATCAGTATTGAGCTCATGATGATCTTCTTCACATATGGTTTTCGGGGTTGCTATTGTAATCAACTTAAACCTTTTATTTTAGTATTGATGACCCTTTTTGTGAAGAATTCTTCAATAATGTAGTGTCGAAACCTCATGGATATTTGGTGATCTTCTTATCTTTGATGTTTCTAATCATGATGATGATCTTTTGTATGTTGATAACTTGTTGATCTTCTTATCTTTTATGTTGTTGATCAAGATGGAGACCTTGTAATTTGTTGACATCTCCTGTTTGTTGAGACTTTTCTTTTTGTTTAGTGTTTTAATTTGCTAATGATGATAACAAGTAGTATGGGATGCTTTTTTTTCATCATAAAGGCAATTGTTCTGACATCTCATACGAGTAGGCATGTTGAAAAAATCAACATAATTGTTTTCTATCTAACGGTAAATATCTTGGAATATGAAAAAGATTTGAATAAGATATAGAAGATTGTACGAAAGAAATGGATTAGTTGGCATACTTTTATTAGTTAAGGTAAATAGAGTGAATTTGATGAAGCCATGACGTGCTAACGAGGTGTACAAGTGTATGAATGCTAGCCACATGAATTTTTGTTGTTATGAACAGATAGGTGCTTGAAGTAAACAATATCTTTGTCAAGTGGGTCGATTGCAACATTAAGGTAAAATAGAGTAAAGAGGTATAAAAATTTTATCCTTAGTTAAGTTGATCATCCAGACCATAGTTTTGCAAACTCGCAGAAAACTCGCGAGTTTTTTTTAAAAACGAGTTTTTTTGAGTTTAACTCGCAAGGATGAGTTTTTTCGAGTTTTTTCTGAGTTTTTTGAAAAACTCACGAGTTTTTTGAAAAAACTCAGCTTTGCAATTTATTTATTTTTGAGTTTTTTTGAGTTTTTGGCGAGTTTTAAAAAACTCTCCAATTTTTGGCTTGGCGAGTTTTTCTTCGGGGTGAGTCTTCCAACTATGATCCAGATAATGATTCTTTAAGGGGGGAAGGATGTCACGACCTCATTTTCAATAAGTTATTTATTATTCAATAATACTATTTTAATGACCATTGACCAAACTTTGACTCATGTGCGTAACAGGACTGCGGGTGACTTGTGGTGAGAGGAAAACTACACTCACTTAGGAAATCATATAGTTGCATTTGCATAATTTAGTTAATTGCGTCTTATTTTGTTTAATAAAGAAGATTATTGTTATAGTTGCTTATTTAATTAAATGTTAGTTAATGTTAATTTCTCTTAGAAGAAATAAAAATAGTTTTAAATCAATTATTGATTTTATTTGAAAATTAGAATTAATATTTACTGTTTTAAAGATGTAAAGTTAATAAATCATATTTGTTATTTAATATTAGTTTTAATTGCAATTAAATGGTATTTCATTATTATTACTAAGGATAAATATGATGCGTGAAATTAAATCTTGATTTTAATTTTAATATTCGGTTATAGGAAAATTTGAGGGAGAAATCTTTAAAAAGGGGGGGAAAACTATAATGGAAACACAATAGTTTCCTTGATCTTTATTTTTCTTTGTAAAAACAATAACTGAAAAATGGGTGCCCGGTAGAAGGTTTCTGGAGTACAATAAATTAAGAATGGTGGAAAGAAGAGAAGAAAAACAAGAGAAGGAGAAATAAGAAGAAAGGGAAAATCTACAAAAGTGACTCCCAGGAAAGCAAGAATGGGAAAAAGAGAGGAAACAAGAAGAAGAAATTCAAACGAAAAGCGTTTTCCAGGTTTTCAATTCTTTTCCAATGCATTTCAATTACAAAATGGTAAAAAGATGAATGTATGTGGAAAGATTTATTTCCCTCTTGAAACTGTTTTGAATGATAATTGCAAATTTAGATTAGTATTTTAATGTTCTATTTACTATATGTGATTCAACATCTTGGTTGTACAAATCTGTGTTTTTCCTATTCTTTTTATATAAAACTATATATCTTTATATAAATACTTATATATACATATATATAATATTATATATGCATTTGCACCCTGCAGCTGTAAACTTTAGAAGTGAATTGAAAACTTAATGTTCCCAGATTTCAAATTTCCTTTTTAATTTAAACTTAAGGTTCCAGAACGTATTAATATTACATATTTATATATATACAGAACTGTATATATATATATATATAAACAAATAATATTATTATTATATTTACAATTTGGACATATTAAAAAGTAATGGATTTCAAATCGTTTTCATTGAGTTGTTGTGGTAATTATAGAAGGAAATCATTATTTTGGAGGACTAAGCCTCCCCTGAGCACACACCCCCTATGAGGAAGGTTGCTCTGTGGAAGCAGCGCCCTCCACAAGCCACAACCTATGGAGAGGGTTCTTCCCTCCACATGCAACGCTCCTCTATAGGAGCCATCGGCCTCATTTGGGCCCAAACTTGCTTCATACTACTTCGGTTTCCTTTAGGAATTTCGCTCGATTGCGTTTGGCATCTTCAAGGCTGTGAATGCATGATTATAAGTATTTATATATATACTTATTAAATTAAACAATTTTGGGGTTATAATTATCTCTGATATATATATATAAACGCAAGATTACTTTCCAGAATGAATTTAATACTTATAGCTAAATTAGAAAGTACTCTTTTTTTTTTAGACTGCAGGAATCGGGTAGCACGACCCCCTATAAACTGCAGTGCGCCTGGTAAACATTTTAACATGACCGGCGGCGCTGGCGCGACACGCCCTCCGGTACCACGGGACGGGGGAGACTAGAACTCGTGACCAGCAGAGCCGCAACGGAATTACTTAGCCAACCGAGCTAGGGCCCCCGCCCAGAAAGTACTCTTTTTGAATACAAAATATATCTCTATATTTTAATTGGGAGTTGATTAGTAGATTATGCAATTGAAAAGAAATATAAATACATATACAATATGTAGGAGAGCCAATTTTAAATTTCGAAAAGAATAATTATAAAACTCTGACTTAGAGTGATGTATTTTTGTTTTCTTAATTGATACATTGTTGAATATATACATATGTATTCGTGAATGGGAAAGTTTTACTTTTTAAAATGTAAATATATTTCTGATTTGAAAGTATTCCTTTCGATTATGTATAAATCTGCAATTTTTAGTTTAAACCATTAAAATTAGAAATGAGTTATTGGATACTTTGTAAGCATGTAGAAAAGAGCACATGTGCATTTAATTGCTTTTATCCGTTTGAGTGTAACGGATTGACTGTAATAGTTAATAAAGTAGTGAAATTAAATTAAGTTGAAAAGAAAATTATTATATTTAATATAAAAATAATATTTAATGTATTCTTTTGAAGAAAAATATTCTAAGTATGAGATTCATATAGGAGGACAAAATTAAAGAATTGAATATGGAATTTGAGATATTTTATAACACTTGATCTATATAGATGTAGATTGCAACTAACCTGTGCATATTAGGTATTGTGAATCAATTGGGAATTTTATAAAAAGATAAATAAATGTTGAATCATACCTTACCTTATTAAATTTTAGTTTCAATGATGAAACTCTTCTCATGCATCATGGTTTATCATGTACGCATGGAGAAATTAGGAATTCCCTCACTTAGTTGATCTTGAGATTTATTTGCATAAGAATGTATACTCATATATTCACTAACTTATATATGTATTCACATACATACATGAGCTATACCTTCTTAACTCTTTTACAATATTATTCTATTATTGTTGAAACTTCTTTGAATCAATGAAGTAAGCATTCTTGTTATAATTGCATGGGCATGTGTGCATTCTAGTAGTGTTGGGATTACTTTTATAAAGCTTTATGTGATTGGCTTATGATTTTCAGTGTACTTATGTGATATATGAGAGGTCGTTGGAGGTAGAATTGTCTCATTTGCAAATACTTGGGAGTAATTCATGATAGTGTTGGCATTACCATAATTTCATATGCAAGGATGATGCATTGGTGAAACTTAAAAAAATATCTTGTAACTACATGCAGGACAATGGGCTATTTATATATTAAGATTCCAGTTCTTATGACTATTAGGATAGGAAATGTGGAAGTGTTAAGAAGATAACTATTATGTATAGGAACTATGTGATCCTTTGTAGTTGTTTTCCTTATTATTCAGAAATGTGTATGGAAGTTGTAAATGGTCATGTCAGGGAGACGGTAGGATCATTGTCAGAGAGGCATCTTGTATCATTGCTAGTAAGGCATCTTGTAACCATTGAGATTTTGTAGCCAGTAAGGCTTTGCCAGTGAGGCATTTCATTAAGCCAATGAGTCACTTTTACGAGTGGTTTTTCATCCCTACAAGGGTTTTCCACTCATGAAAATCTCTATGTTATGGTTCTTTGTGGTTGCATTTATGATCTCGTTGTTTCCTTAATTTGCATTACAAAATTTGAATTTAAATGTATTGTTGGGATGATAATTCTTGTGTAAGCCTACATGGCTAAATCTAGTGAAGGCACGACCTTGTTTTGATATACTTTGATTCATTGATGTATGTTATTCCATTTGAATATAGTGATGAAAGTAATTTAATTATTCCTCTTATTCCGCACCTTTTTATAATTATTTTATTCTATTAAATTATATTAGAAACTAAAAGATATAATTAGTAAATGTGTTTTTCGGATCTTACACTACAAGGGTTGCTATAAAAAACTTGCATAGATAGTTTTTCCAACTGCAGGAGTAGAAAGAGAAGATACCCATACAATACAATCAGCTGTGAGATCTGGTAAGTACAAGGCTTAAGTACCTCTTTAACCAGTGTTGTTGCAGTTGTAGATAAGTTAGTGTAGAAGAGCTTGGTACCTAGTTCACCATAAGAAGGAGAAGTCATCCTTTTACAGTTTGAGAGCTAGAGAAGTACGCTCATTTTTTTCTGAAAGAGATAGGGATGTTGGTAAGAAAGATTGGGAGGCACACCTTTTGAAGTTGAAGGTTCTTCCCTTTGCCAGTTGATTTTATGAATATTGTTTTTATGCATTTTCAGATTCTTTGTACATATGCGGATGCATTAGAGGTTATGGCAATACAATTTTTTATCATTTTTTATGGATAATCTTGTAAGGGGGAGCTATTCTCATATGCATATATGTATATATTTACAAAGAGGGAGAATAGTTGAGATAGTTTGCCTTGTTTTGACATTGAGAGCCCTTTGCCCTTGATGTCAAATGGGGGGAAGTATGGAGAATCTTGAAGATTGGAAGAACATGTTGTCGTCAATGACAAAGGGAGAGATTTTTTGAATTTTTCTTGTCTTTGATGAAGATGGAGTCTATTGGAAGATATGTAGATATGTGGGAGATTGTTGGAAGGATTGTTGGAAGAGTTGTGAGAAGAAAACCGATAGATGATGCAGGTGATGCCACTATAATATTGGGGAGATTGTTGTGATGCCACTAATGGTGTTGTCATTGATGTCAATATTGTTTGTGATATCTACATTGATGTCTGATGTGCATAGGTGCAATTTTGTTGGTCCGATGAAGACCAAGTATTTTGTAGAATTTTTTAAGTCCCAGAGCACAGTTCCTAGTGTATAGTGAACTAGTTTTGAGGTCCACATTGTTCCATGATGAAGAATTCAGTTATTCAATTCTAAGGTAATTTTGGTACTTGTTGGAGGATTTAGAATCCAAAGTTTCACATATCGAAGTCCTCCGTACATGAAGATAGAAGTGATAGAGTATCGCTCTGGATATGGCAGAATCACTGTGGTAGTGTACATGTTTAGAATGCTTCGCATTCCACCACAGATGATTGTTTGGCTATGTAGTTTTGTGGGAGTGCTTACAGGTGTTCGAAGTATGTTGTGTACAAGTGGCACGTGTTTTTGAGGCTCATGTGTTGAGATGTGGATGAACAGTTGGTTCATCTCTTTGTTGCTTCACAAATAAGGCCGACCTAAAGGTTTGTGGTCATGCAAAGTTAAAGGAAGCTTTGATTAGACTTATGGAAGCAATTATAGGTCCCTACCAACCTATTTTGTTGTGTTATAAGTTTTTCTTTATGTTGTGAAGTGTGTATGATATAGTGTTGACTCGACAAGATGATGTATTGCATGATACATGTTTGGCGTGACTTAATTTATGTTTTGATTGGTTGTGGTATTTATATAAGGTTGATTCCTTGTGTGAGTGTGTGAGTGAATGCAAAAAAATTAAGTGCATGAGTTTCAGAGAAGAGAAGTGTGAACTAAGTTTAAGGAGAAGAATGAAGTGTGTTAAATCAATATTTTGAGCTTTAGTGGAACTGTATCTCCAACATTGGTCAGATGTAATATTAGTAGTTCAAAATTGGCTATGAGCCACCCCTTTCTTCTATCTCTTTTCTATTCTAGGCAGTGAGCCTTTTGGTAGTGAGCCACCAACAATGAGCCTTTCTTCTTTTGGACAGTGAGTCCTAGACAGTGAGTTCACCAATTGTATCAAACTTTGTAGTTAGCTATAATATTTATATTGTGAGCTAATCTTCACTGTCGTTTTTCCCTTCCTGGGTTTTCCATGTAAATTTGGTGTTCCTGTGTTCTTTGGTGTGATGCATGCTTTCTATATTCCTTTCCATTATTGAAAGTTTAGATGATGCATTAAATGAATGTTTAAATTAATTAGAATACTGATTCAACCCCCTCTTAGTATTTCGGGTGTTCAACAATATGGAGATAGAGATAGAGAGGGAAAGAGATATATATAAATAGATAGGGAGGAAGGGAGAGAGGGAGATAAATAGAGAGAGGATAGAGAAGTAGCGAGATATAGAAAGAGTGCTACACCCTTAATACTAGTGTATATCGGGTTATGAACAGTCGAATTGTGGCCATATTAACTCTTAATCAAGTCATGTTATCATTATTATATTATTATTTAGTTAGTTAGGTTAGCTTAGGGCTTATATAGGGCTATCTAAGTCATCCCGGGTGATATCCTAGTCATAAATAGGTATATATAGGAGGTTGTGAGTCTTATATCATCATCATATTATTAATTGTGTTCTCATTGTAGATATTTGGAGGTTTTTCCCCTCAAAGTGGAATATTATTATCTAGTATTTGCAACCTATTTCAGATTATATTCTTCGTGTAAGTTATTTCATTACAGGTGATATTAGAGCATGATCTTGGCACCATTACAACAATACATTTTTTTCCAATTTTTGAAACCCATATCTCCTATATTTTGGCAATTTTTTTTTATTATTAACAGGTTTTTGAAGGACATACTAAAAAAGCTACAGTCCAAATTTTAGAGGAATTGGAGTAGAATTGAGAGATTTATTACAAAATTAAGGTTTCTATCTAATTTATTAGGAAAGTGCATATCTCCCAAATCTTTTAGAATTGGTTCCTCATTTTTGGTAGGTGTTTGAAGAAATAATGGAGGAGCCTAAAGTCTAAATTTAAGAGAATTGGAAGTAGAAATAAGTCATTTATTAGAAAAGTAGGGTTTCTAACAAATCCACTCTCAAGGCTGCAAATCACCTAATTTTGGGGATATTTTTCTCTTGGAGTGCGACCTAAGCATCGATAAGTTACAATAAAAATTTCATATTATTTTGAATTTATTTATGTGAGTTATTACAAAAAAAATTTACCATCATGAAAGGCCCTGCAACAAGAGGCAAAAAGAATGTTACCACACTAGAGAAATCTTCAGAGAATGATGAGGTAGAATGTTACACCCCATTGTGCTAGTACTTATTTACTTTTACCTAGTTGTGTGAAAATTATTTAAATATGTGTATTTATGCTTTATGTATTTTGAAAATACAATAAATGAATATTTGATTCAATTGAAGTTATGAAATGATTTTGTTTATGAAATATATGATGCAAAAAGTTTTAATTCATTCAAATAACTACATTTTCTATGTACTAAGTTGGATGCAAGTGCAAATTCAATCTTTTAGAAGAGAAGGGAAGTATCACTTAGGAAGGAGTATTGGTTGGATAACCCCAAAAATAAGCCTAATTGAGTTTTCACACTCACTTCTGAGTTTATTCAAGTCTAGTCAATAGCCTAGAAATGGTAAGTTACCTTAGTCTTGTTTGTGGATGAACTAGGAGAAGTTATGGTTTTGTTCGAGATCATTCTTGATTTAGTTGTGTTTGAGTTTCTATCTATTGTGAGTTCTTCTTAAAGTATTTGCATTTGATCAATGTGATATATAAATTGAATGTGTATTATGTATACATCTACATGTCTACGATGAACTCATGCACATGAGTAAGTACATACACGAGTATACAAAGATAGATGTATCAATGTATGCTTATGGACGAAATACCCATATGCATGGGAATGTTGAACAAACAAGTATATATATATATATAGTTCAATCGATGTTGTTGGATTATATGTATGGATGCTACGTTAAATAGATATACAATATATGTGTACATAGTATCAACGTAATAGAAACATCCATACGAGTGTATTAATACATATATAGATAGACATATGTACATATGTAAATATATTTATACATATGTGTTATTATTATATGAAATAATACAGGTATATGCATTTCAAATATCGAAGGATGCATACTATAATTGTGTAAGTTGATATATTTGTATATATATATATATATATATATATATATAACATCTATATATACATAATAACATATAATGTTATTATTATATATATGTGTATATATACATGTATATCATATCTATAATACATATGTACTATAATTATAAATATAGATATCATTGTTATATAAATTGATAGCGCTGATATATATAATGATAGCACTGTTTATACAATAAAGTGCATGGAATAATAAACACATTTCATTCATATTTGAAATGAAGCACATGGAATTATATGCAAATGATAAAAGATTAAAAATGATATTAATAAGTGGGCAACACCATATTATGTGCTCAATATTATGAGCCAAGTTAATACGACATGAACTATGTAGAAGCCTTTGCTTGCAATACGAATTACAAATGTGTGACAATGAGAATGTATGAAATGGTCAAATAATAGAGCTGGAAAAATAGGTCAATCTGGAGGAGACCATTACCTTGCATTTTTACCGATCATTCTTGCTATCCAATGGAATAAGATGACTCATTCTCTGTTGGATATGTGTTGCCTTTACACTATTTTCTACCACCACCTTTTGTTAACTTTGTTGAGTCGAGCTATAAGATGTCAGTTTTGCTACCTTATTTCCATCCTTTTGTTACTAATTATTTAGTATAAATATATGAGGCTTTCACCTCATTTGGGACACATTCTTGCTATCATAATTCTAATTTTTCTAAGTGTTGCTCTATTGCAAAATTAAGTTGGGAGATTGAAAGATTTTGGTGAGAGTTTAGTGAAGTTTTTAGACAGTTATCCTTGTGGGATTTAGACAAGGGAGGAATTTGCAAACTGTTTGGTGGCTATGCTAGGATACTTGATTTGTCAATTGGAACTATTTGATTATATGCATGCTAGTTCTCTTCTCTTCTATTTTGTTTTAAGTTGAAAGATTGCTTGTTTTCTTATGAGTGTTGATTGAATTTGATTGGAAATAGGAAAATTAATGTCTTTGTGTTTCCTATACCTGTATATGGGAATTACCTTAGCATACTACATATGAAGGAAAGGAATGTTTGTGTGCTCTACTATAGGCTATGTGTAAGTCATGCTTAAATAGTCATAGTTGTTTATAAGAGAGTGAGTGAAGATTGTTTTATGTTTAAGTATAAGTTACCTTAGTGTAATGATAAGAAGAGGGAATAGGTTGTTCCTGAGGTTAAAGATTACCTAATGAAGGGAATTTACTATGAATAGGATATGTATGGTCTCAATGAATCAAGATAGGGAGGTGTGTGAATGATAATGACTCTCACTCAAAGTAACGGGGTGATGAATTCTTTGGAAAAAGTAGTGTAAGTTGCCACTGTTTACATTGTCAGTTCACTGTGATCCAGTTAGACATTCTAGTCTAGGATTTTCATACTCGTAGGTAGAAGCTACAGTATGACTAAGTTCTAGTTTGTAGGACACAACACTAAACTCAAGAATGGCTAGAATTATGAGGTTATCCAACCAATCTCTTCGTCAAAGGGTAGGGTCATCTTACCTGATAGGTAGATGTGTGGGGGGCGTAGTAAGTTCGTGGTTGGAAAAAAAGTGATTGAGTGATGCTTCTCCTCATCAGTTGGTAGCCAAAGATTTAAAGGTGATGGACAACTTGGATCGTATATGTTTCTATTGTTGGAAGCTCAAAAGAGCTATGTACATACTTTATATCTGCTTGTATCAATTATGTAATCTTGAATGTTGTACTAGATTTTATTCTATATGAAATCAATATTATGGAAAGATTTGTGAAATTACAGTTGAATGCAATGGAAGTTTGAAATAGTGTTTATTTCTTATGTGCATGTAATTAAAATTTAGAAAGAAAAAATTATTGCTATGTTATGACATCATGGTTTATTCACTTGTGGGTTAAAAACTTAGGAAAATTTTTGGGTAGAACATTGGGCATGTTACATAGAAATTGAGGATTTTAACCCTAAAGATGAAATAAACAAAGTCAAGGGTGATATTTTATCATTAGAGAAGAAGATGACTAAAGAAATGAGGGAATTGAAATCACTTATTTGGGGTATGAAATATAAAGGTGAAGATTCACCTAGTAAGGTGGAAGATAATTCTTTTTTTGGACATGAATTCCTTGGACTCAACTCTAATTTCAAGAAGGGTCCTTCCTTTAATAATCATATGCTAGGGAAATTCATACCCAAGTTAGATATGAGAAAGTTTGATCTCAAGGATCCAACCAATTGGTTATGCTAAATGGAGCAATTCTTTGATATTCATCATGTTCCTAGCCAACAAAAGGTGGATATGGGATCATTATACCTAGAACCAGATCAATTTATTTGGTACCATTGGTTATGTGATGAGAAGAGAAAGAAGGGTTGTGTGGTCATATGGTCAATTTTTCAAGAGGAACTTGCTACCCATTATGGAAATAAATTTATGGATAGCTACTTTTGCCAACTCACTAAATTAAAGCAAACAGGCATGGTCAAGGATTATATTTGGAAATTTCAAGCCCTTTCTCTAAGATAATGCGACAAAAGAAAATTTGAAGGAACTATTTCTAGGTGGTTTGAAGGATCACATAAAATATGAAGTATGACTATTTCAATTGCACTCCTTATCACAACCAAGTAATGTCAAGACAAGTTGAGAAGTATTTGATTCCAAGTAAGAAAGAGGATAATGAGATAGGAGAGAAAGGATACTCGACACCTTCTCTTCTTCAACCTTCTAGGTTAATTCCACAACAAATTGAGGAGAAGAGGGAAAAAGGGTTTTGTTTCAATTGTGATAGCAAATATAGTCTAGGACATAAATGTAGTGAAAAGAAATGATTCTATATTGAAGGTCTGAGTGAGGAAGAAGAAGAGGAACCAAATTAGAGGATATTAGGGAGTCATATGAGGAATCACATGAGGGTAAAAGCGCAAACTTGTGTCACACTTTATAAAGGAATTGACCAACAACAAAAAAAATTTGAACTTCAACCACATAAAAGTGGTCTTTATCTTTTGAATTTCAAAACGATGTAAACTAATGAAATGTAGAAATATTGATGAAATTTATTCTTGTAATTTTTTAGATTTTTTTAAAATTGTTTTGATTATTTTTTTTTATCAATTTAAGAGTAGATTTTGAAATGCTGAAAATTTCAGGAAAAAGTGACTTTCACTTAACGTCAAGAAAAAAATAGAAAAAAACTTCATTTTCTCCTTTTTTTTTTTCCAAATAGGTAACTTCAATATCTAGTGCATGGAATTTTTTTTTGAAATTTTAATGTACATTTTTCTCATAATAACATTTTAAAGTCAAACTAGTCAGAATTTTATAGTTTTCATTTGACGTCAACTGTTGTGTACTTTTTAAATCATTTTCAAAAAACAAATTATACTCTTTTGAAGAGGATTTTCTCCTCTAGCGCACCATATGTTTTTCAAAAAATTTAACATGTTTTACTATTTTTCTTTTATTTTCTAATCAACCTCTTTTTTAGCTTTAACAACCTACTTGCATTATTTAAAAAAAATAATATATTAAAATTAATCAAAGTATATAAAAAATTACATATTTGGATTCACCACTCCAAGCTCTACAAAAGGGTATTTTTCTTTTTTCTTTTTTAAATTTTGATTGAAGAAAAACTTAGGTGAAGTTGATAGTTTCAGAAAATTATGAAAAAAGTTGAGTTGGCTACCAACTAGGATGCCACATAAATAGTTTCGATAGAAAGGGTTTCAACCGAAACCCTTTCTACCGAAGCCATGCACATAAAATAAGCCAATTTCAAAGAAGAAAAGGGAAAAATTTAAAAAAATTGGATTCGGACGAAACACATTCGACTAAAACTTTATGTGCCACGTATAGGCCATGTGGTTTCGGTCGAAACCTATTCGGCCAAAACTTTTCTGGTCTAAAATGTTTCACTCAGAACTATTTAGTTGGTCGAAAGTGTGACACAACTTTATGCTTTTACCCATGATTCTAAACCAATCATTTTTTTTCATGCATTCTCAGGTTTTAGCACCCCACAAACTCTGAAGGTAGTGGGTTTCTTAAACAGGCAAAAAGTAACAGTGTTGATTGACTTGGGTAGTACTCATAATTTCATCAACAAAAAGTTGGCTACTCATCTAAATTTCTTTATAGATCCATCTCTAGAGTTTTAGGTCTTGACTGTAGATGGTGGCACTGTTAGTTGTTTGAAAAAATGCTACAGCATTAAATTATCCATGGGATATTATCACCTTGATAGTCCAATGTATGCTATCTCCATGGGTGCAATAGATATTGTTTTGGGAGTACAATGGCTTACTACTTTGGGAAAAATTAAGATAAACTTCTAAGAACTGTTCATGAGATTTCAATCAGAAGGAAAGAAAGTAGAGCTAAGAGGGTTGAAGGCAAAGTCCCCACAAATGGTAAGCTCTCATCAAATGCAGAAGTTGATTGAGAAAGGAGTTGATGGATTTGTGGCCCAATTATGTTCATTATAAGTCTACCAATCCAATGCTCCCACCCATCTAAATTTACAAGAAATCATTAATTGTCACTTAGTGATTTTTGACAATATTCCTAAAGGACCTCCTCCTAAGAGGGATCGTGATCATACCATACAACTAGTTCCAAGAAGCCGACCACCAACAGCAAACATACATCCAACTTTTCATGTCTCTTTTTTAAAGAAGGTAACTGGGCATAATATCCCCATTCAAGAAATATTACCAAAGCTTGATGAAGACAAAAAAATCATATTGGAACTAGAATTCAATTCTCAAACATGCCCAAAGAAGCTAAGGACTAGAAAACTCACTGAGTATCTCATCTAAGGGAATAATTTACCATTTGAAAATGCTACATGGGAGGACAAGTAGTTTATTTAGAAGAATGCACACTTGATTAATATTGAAGAAAATGCTTCTTTGAAGCGGGAGACATTTTATGCCCTTAATATTAGTGCATATTAGGTTATGAATAGTTGGCTTGTGGCTATCTTAACTCCTTATTAAGTTATGTTATCATTATTATATTATTATTTAGTTAGCTAGGTCAACCCATGGCTTATATGGGGCTATTTAAGTCAGCTTGCATAATATCCTAAGCATAAATAGGTATATATAGGAGGTTGTGAGACTTATATCATCATATTGTGAATTGTGTTCTCATTGGAGATATTTGTATATTTCCCCCTCGAAGTGTATTAGGAGGTTTCCCCCTAAAAGTGACATTATTATCAAATATTTGCAACATATTTCAAATTATATTCTTCTTGTGCAAATTATTTCATTACAAAGAGGGAGTGACAAGGAGAGAGGGAGAGATAGGGACATATAAGGATAAAAAAGAGGGAGAGATAGAGAGATACATATATTGAGAAAGATAAGGGAAGAGAGAGATGCAGGAAGAGGTAAGGAGATAGAGACAAGAGAGAGAGATATAGAGGAAGATATAGATATATATGGAGATGGAGATGGAGATGAGGATTGCTATATAGAGAGGGAAAGAGAGGGGAAGATGGAAGGAGACAAGAAGAGGGAAAGGAAGAAATAGAGATAGAAAGAGGGAGAGACAAAGAGAGAGAATGAGGAGGGGGAGATGAATGGATAGAGAAGTAGAGATATGAAGTCATATATAGAGGTAGAGAGAGATAAAGAGGAAGAGAGGGAGAGAGAGAGGGGGAGTGAGGGGGAGAAAAATAGGTATAGAAAAAGAGAGTAAAGGAGAGAGATAGGGAGAGGAAAAGAGATAGAGGGGAAAAAATAAATATAGAAGGAAAGACAAATATAGAGATAAATAAGGGATAGAGGAAGAGAGATTGATGTTGCAAGGTGTGTTCCCTTGGTCTCCTTGTGTTGTGTAGCATAATGCTTGGGTTTGTGACATGGATTAATCACCTCCTGTGGATTCATTAACCTTGGTGGTTGTATCGAGCATTAACAGGTCAATCTTTTGGTGCAATGACAACCGTTTGTGCAACAATTGGTATTAGAGTCTGGGTCATGGGTTCAAACCCCTCACTTGCAGCACGAGGGGAGGGATTGTTGCAAGGTGTCTTCCCTTGGTCTCTTTGTGTTGTGCAACGTAGCACTCAGGTTTGTGACATAGCATAACTGCCTCTTATGGATTCATTAGTCTGGTAGTTGTATCGAGCATTAATAGGTCGATCTTTTGGTGCAATGACAACCATCTGTGCAACAATTAAGAGATAATGAGAAACATAGAGATAGAGGAGGAGACAAAGATATAAAAATCTCTCTTTGTTCCCATCTCTCTTTCTCTCTCTCTCTCTATATATATTTCCTTATCTCTACCTCTCTATAGACATATCTTCCTTTCTTTCTTTTCTCCCTTTGTCTCTCTATATCTTATCTTTATCTCCTTTCTCTCTTCCTCTTTTTTTTCTCTTTTTCTATTTTCCTCCTCAAGTGTGCAATGGATACACTGAAGACTTGTCTTAAAGGTGAATTATCATATCCTTAATCAAATGGCATGCTACCCTAAGCATAACTCCCTAGGGACGCATATTATCCTTGAATTGTTGGCACAAAATGACTGCTCAAAAGTTAGTTTCTCTCTAACTTTTAATTTAGATTTTTCAATTTTAAATTTATTTTATTATATAAATTGAAATAAAAATTCAAAATATAATTACTACAATAATTGAAATTTTAATAAGATAATTAATTATGAATTAAATTAATTCTAATAATTAATTTTTTTTGTAATTTCATAAGAAAACATAAATAATTAAAATAAATTTTAAACTTAAGTCTAAATTAAAAATTAAAATAACATAAACTAAATGCAAAATACAAATATCAAAATACAAATATTAATAAAAATATTAATAATAAATAATAAATTTATTAAGTTAAGAAGTAATTAAATAAAAAAGTAAAACTATTTTTTTTTTAATACATAAGAGGATTTAGTATATTAATATTCCAAAATTTTACATCACGTCTGCCAAGCAGGTATCAATATGCAACCTATAGCTGCCATTAATTGACCTCGAGAACACTGAAGCGACACACCCGTTTACTGCCAAAACAACAACCAACCCCAACATGAGGTGAACATAGCCATATGGAAAACTCACCACTTATCTTGATAAAAACGGCTACCAACACCAACAGATGCTTACAAAAAATCAACACCACCCAAAAAGGAAACTTTAACTAGCACCATATCCAAACAATCAAGAAGTCTTGACCTCACCTAGGAAGCCATTGGCCAATGCAAAGGCCTTGAAATCTAGAACCCATTGCTCCCCAAATTAAAGGCTTAGATTAAACTTCCACTGGAGAAAATTTGCACCCACCATCACAATTTTCCTATGTTCAACCAATGCCATGCCCTTCAAGTCTGAAATGAACATGTAGTATTTCACTACCTCCCCGGGCACTTAAAAATGAGCTATATCCTTTGGACGTGGGACCCCTATATTTGTAGAGGCGACATAAGGAATCTCCTCTAGCTTGACCAAGTAATCCACTGGAAAAATATTTTTAACCAATGTCTCCACATCCCTTTTTTCCATTTGAATGTCGAGCAACACCGCTAGAAAATGAGAAATGATTGTCGTGTCCACCCTAAACGACTTTGTATTTTTCAGGAAACCTTTCCCCAAAATCATTTTGACTGCGACCAAAATGAGGGGATCATATTTCTTCTTCAACAAACATTTGAGCCGATAATCAATGATGACCCCATGAAAGGTCATTTGCCTCACCTTAGAATCCAACATTATAGGAGTATTAGCCCCAATTGTGGTCAGGGTCTCAGAGGACATTTGAACTACAAACTTTGAGCATTCTCCCATGGCACAGAGTAAACTAGAGAAAACCGTAGAATGAGAAAACAAGAAGAAATGAGAAATCTAAAACCCATCCACCATTATATTGTAGATTATCATACCAAAGGCCACTACCATTTCATGCCATTATTGCCCCATATGATTATCGTGCATGAGAGCAACCGAAGGATGATGCAAACCGTCCAACTCACCTATCATAATATGTACTTGTAATCTTAGAAGGACAGGCCGCATTTCCAAATTGTGAGCTTTGTAAAATGCTTGAAATCTTGCCATTATTACGATAAAGACCAATATTTCATTCTAGGTCGCCACCCAACTTAGACCGATTGAACATTCTTTCATTTTCACCATATGATGTGGCAGCCACCGAACCATCAATACTTGTCATGGGATCCCGCATTATTGTCAAAACATCCCTACCACCTAGGACCTCCTTATCACCATACAACACATGCCTTCCTGATAGTTGTAGACTCTCCACAATACTTAGTGTGGAGAGTTTCCCTCCCTACCACCCACAAAAGTAAAACTAATTTTAAATTTATTAGAATTGAAATCAATAAAATAAATTCTATTTTTCATTTCAATCTTATTAGCTTTTTTTTTTTCTTTATTTGTAAAACAAAAGGATGACTTTTAAATTATTTTTGATTGATTAAGTAGGGAAAGGGCCCTGACCCTTACAGAAGAACAATAGTCTAGAGACCAACAACTAGACAAAACAAGACAACAGAGGAAGCAAAATAGAAAGAGAACCACTTCTCCCAACCCCAATCAACCAAAAAACATTAGCCTATACCCACCACATCAAACATTATAAACCTATTGTAATGTCCCCACTCTAGTCAGTTATCAGGAGTAGTTGAGTTAGCCTATCTTTTGGACCCTTGTAGGCTGACAAGATTTGGTTAGGGGGTTAGTGGCCGTTTTTCATTCCCACTCCTACATTTCAGTATTGGTTTCAGTACAGGTGTTTGGCGTTCAGTATTCACAAGCTTTTGACAGCACGAAAAAATATTGAGTTTGGAAGGAGTTATGATTATTTTTGTGGTTAAGTTAATTATTTAACTTAAATGATTTACTATAAAGTCAAATTGACTTTATAAAGTGACGCCACTTAAATAATATATTATAAAGTGATAAATTAATCACTTAAGTCAAAAAGTGTGCCCAAGTATTTAAAAGCAAACTATTGAAAAGGTATTAAATACATTTTAAATGTATTTTAATGCAAAAGTGGCATTACTTCTTGAAAGTCGTGCCTTTTTGAGGTTATAAGGAAAAAGAAGCAAATCAACCTCATTATGTTATGATTATTTGACTTTGCTTCAAAACTTCTCTGTGATTTTTGTCTGAGGGCAAGGGTTTCAAGAATTTTTCATTGGAGAGCGACAATTCTTCATTGAATTAGTGATTGTGAGATTATGAGAGATCAGTTGAATGGTTTCTATTGAGGGAGCTTCATACAAAAGTTCATTTGTGCTACATCTGAGTTATCCTATTCAATTTTACCTATTTTCAATAAGGAAGAGGGCTTCTTTCATCTGGACGCCATCTTCAACCATTTTCCAGCTTTCAGTAGAGAGTCTTCATTACCATTCAGAGGTTGTACCATTGCATTGGGAGGTGTGTCACTTGGGATAGGGCATGTGAAGCTAGAGGAAAAAATGCCTCTCCTTCTGGCCATTTCTTTGTTCCATTTCTGGCGCCTACACTTTCCAACAACTTTCATCTAGTTTCTATGTGGGAGAAAGCAGATCGAAACCTTTAGTGTTGTATTTACTCAGTTTTAGCCATTCCTGCTTGGCATGTGCAATATTTCTTTATTTAAATAATCTGGAGGGTTTCGAGTATGTCTTTTGTATGGAATTTCTTTGTATGAATTTCCTGATCTACAATACAATTACAGTTTCTCAGATTTAGCTTTAAATTTAGTTTTATTTCCATTTATGCTTGGCGCACCTTCTACTTCTGTCTACAAATTCTTCTTAAAACAATCAACAAAACACAAAAACAAGTCAATGAAATTCAAAGGTTGAGCTAGAGCCAGTTAGGCTCATCGTAGTGGTATCAGAACCTTTAATCTTGCCAACCTGGAGGGTTAAATGTTCATATGCATCATAATTAGTTTGGGCCACACAGATTTTACTCACGTAGGAGACCAGGGTTGTAGAGAAACTAGTTCCCGTTTGAGAATAGACCATTTGAAAATCAATTTGAAGATATACCATTTGATACCATGGGTGATAGAGAAGAAAATGAACCACCCAAGAACAATGCTCATAATGAAGATTTGGAAGCCAAAGATATTTTGAGAGGTCTGGTGGTAGGATAGGAATATGTTACTAACGTCCTACAACAACTTACTACAACATCACAATAAATATATATTCCTAGGTGCCTAAATCAGAATCAGGAAGAGGATGGTAGTATCCATAGAGTTCCACGTCCCAGAGTTACTCCTACACGTACCTATGAAAGGCCTACTCGCCCTACCTTTACCATAAATGAGCCAGAAGAGGGTAACGAGGATGAGGAAGAAGGTAACGTGATCTTTGGAGACAATATTATGACACAACATGATGAGTGGGATGCCTTGCCACTGAGAGTTAAGGATCACCTTAACTTTGACAGGTTTCTAACACAAAAAAGAGAGCACAACAGGAACAGGACGAATAGGAGACCTTGGCACAGGAACAATGATCTCAGACATGCTACCAGTAAGCTCACTCTCACCACCTTTGATGGCAGTGGCAGAGTCACAGCTAGAGCTTGGGTTAGCAAGCTAGATACATTCTTAAACCTACGTCCTATGGCAGAAGAGGATACCATAAAGTTCACAACTCTACACTTGGATGGCGTAGCCCATGATTGGTGGCACCATGGCATGGTTACACTACAACATGACAAGATCACAACTTATCAGGAGTTCACAAATAGGTTGATTGAGAGATTTGACAAATGGGATCCAGAGTTATACTTTAGATATTTTGCTCAGCTGAAGCAGTTGGGCAGTTTAGAATCCTACATTGGAGAGTTTCAGAAGCTCTCAGTCATGGTAACAGGCATATCAAAGAGGAGATTGGTTATACTCTTCATAGAGGGCCTATTCGATCCTATGAAAGGTTGGATCAAGGCATTCGATCCACCTACCTTGCAAGAGGCTATGAGGAAAGCTCGTAGCATGGAACTTACAACACCTCGTAGTAAGTCCCCTTCCAAATCGTCTTCACCTTACAATGATAATAGATCTAATATAAAGAAAACATAAAACTCAGACCAAAAGAAAAAAATTGCAGCTCCTTTGGATTGAGAAATGATCAATGATTTACATAGGAAGAAGCTTTTCTTTTATTGCAAGGGCCCGTATGATATTAACCATGATTGTCCCCTTAAGCCTAAAGGTCAAAATAGGCACATGGAGTGAAGATATGACTGATTTTTCAGACCAGCAAGTTGTACATGATGATTCAAAGTTAGAAAAATTAGAAAATGAAGTTGAGAATGAAGTTGAGATTGAGTTACAGGAAGCTCACATGTCAAGCATGCAAAGAGAAGGCTCTTTCTGACTACGTGGATTCTTGGCTGGTCAAAGAGTCATTTCGTTGCTTGATATAGGTGCAACACATAATTTTATAGATGCACAATTGGTAGAGAAAAGAGGAATTCAAACTCAAGAGTTTGAAGGGATTGGAGTGAAGGTTGCTGATGGTTATACTCTTACCTATGATAGAATGATTCCAAATCTTCCCATGAAGCTCAATAATTTTGAGTTTAAAGCAGATTTCTATGTGGTAAAGATGGGCAACACAAATGTGGTTCTTGGCATGAAGTGGCTTCATGCAATAAGCAATTTCACACTCAACCTTAGAGATATGGAGATGAAATTTAAGGTTGATGGGATCAACCGCATACTCAAGGCCATCCAAGACAACAATTTGAAGGAGATAACAAACATGAGAATGCAAAGGTTAATTCATAATGACATGGTTGAGTGGGCAACAACGTGTTAGATGCAACCATCTTATGAGGAGCAACATAAAACGCCTTATCATCTCGATGTTCAGGAGCTTCAAATGAAGCATACTAAGGTGTTTAGTGATATACCTCATGGTAGACCTGCAGACAGGGGCATAGAGCATATTATTGAGTTGGAGGAGGGCACCAAGCCCATTATGATTCTCCTTACTGGCACCCTAAGCAATTGAAAGATGAGATAGAGAAAACCATCAAAGAATTGCTCGCTATGGGACACATCAGGTCGAGTAAGTCTCTAGTTTCTTCTTCAGTTGTATTGGTGAAGAAGGACATTACTCTCATAATGTGTATCGATTACAAGATGTTGAACAAGAAAACCATCAAGAACAGGTATCCCATCGTGTATTGACGAGTTGATAGATGAGCTACATGGGGCTTACTACTTCTCAAAGATAGATTTGAGAATAGGGTACCATCAGATCAGAGTTCAAGAGGACATTGAGAAGACCGCCTTTAGGTGTCATTATGGACATTTTGACTTTTTGGTTATGCCTTTTGGTTTAACCAACGCTCCAGCCAGCTTTTAGTCCATGATGAATAGGGTCTTCTAGCGTCAGTTGAGGAAATTCGTTCTGGTGTTCTTTGATGGCATATTAGTCTACAATAGATCTTGGGAGGAGCACATGGTTCACCTAGATGTTGTGTTGAGCATACTTGGCAGGGAGTCCTTGTACGCCAAGGAGTCCAAGTGTGCATTGGGTATGGAAGAATTATTATACTTGGGTCACATTATCAACAGAGAGGGAGTTCGTATGGATCCGGATAAATTTTGTGCCATCGTTGACTGGCCTACACCAAAGACCTTGACACAACTCAGGGGGTTTGTAGGTTTGTGCACTTTCTATCGTCGGTTTGTGAGTGGTTTTTCACGACATGCTGCACCACTAACATATTTGACCAAGAAGGGAGCTTTCGTTTGGACACCTCTAGCACAAGAGTGTTTTGAGAAGTTCAAACATCTAATGACTACTTGTCCAGTCTTACCCATACTAGATTTCACCAAGCCGTTTGAGCTTCACTATGATGCTCGTGGAGAGGGTATTGGTGCAGTTATTATGCAGGATTGACATCCTAAAGCTTTCGAGAGTAGGAAGCTGAGGGGTTCTGAGAGGAGCTACAATATTTATGATAAGGAAATGTTGGCCATCATGTACGCTATGGCTAAGTTCAGGCAATATCTTGTTGGCAGTAAGTTTTATGTAAAAAGTGATCACAACAGCTTGAAACATTTCCTAGGACAACAAGATTTGAATGAGAAACAACAAAGATGGGTTAGCAAGCTTCAGTCATATGATTTTGACATCTCCTATGTCAAAGGTACACATAACATAGTTGTTGATGCCTTATCTCGCCATTCTCATTTGAGCTCCATGGTATAGATTACAGAAGATTGGAGACACATGATAGTTTTAGAGTATGCCAAGAGTTTGTGGGCTTCTGGAATTGTAGATGGGATAGTACAAGACAATAGGTACTCTCTTGCGAGTGATCTTATCATTTACAAGGGGAGGATATTCTTAGTCCCAGGTTCTAAGATGAGGGACAAGGTGTTGAGATCCTTTCACGATTCACCCATGGTAGGTCATTCAGGTTATTTTAAGACCTATAGGTAGGTACGAGAGAGATTTTCTTGGAAAGGTCTCAAGTCTTAAGTTATTTAGTATGTCAGGGAATGCACTGTTTGTTAGCAGAACAAGCAAGAGCATACATACGTTGCAAGGTTACTTTAGTCACTTCCTATTCCTAAGAGGAAGCGAGAATGCTTGTCTATGGACTTCATTACAGGCTTGCCAAAAGCTCAAGGAAAAGACAACATTTATGTGGTAGTAGATTGATTGATGAAGTATACACATTTCTTCCCAATCACTACTACTTACTCAGTTACACAGGTGGCGAATTTGTTCTTTTGTGAGGTATTTAGGTTGCACGATTTTCCTCAGAGTATTATTAGTGACAGAGACAACAAATTTATGGGTAACTTTTGGTAGGAGTTATTCAAACTATGCGGGACCGAGCTTACCCCGAGCACTAGCTACCACCCACAGACAGATGGACAAACAAAGGTTGTCAACAAATGGGTGGATAGATACTTGCAAAATTACATGTTGGGGTAGCAAAAGGCATGGGTGAAGTGGTTGGATCTATGTGAGTACTGCTATAATTCCACTCACCATATGACCATCCAAATGACACCATTTAGGGCTTTGTATGGCTATGATCCTCCTAGTTTCTTGGCTTTATTACTGAGTGATTGCAGAGTACCGAGTGCTAGAGATCTATTGCAGGAGAACCGGGATATCATGAGGGCTCTTCATGATAACATTCAAAGGGCTCAAAATCAACATAAGCAGTATGTTGATCAGAGGAGAGTTGAGCGATCATTTGAGATCGATGACATGGTGTATCTAATGCTTCAGCCTTATAGGCAGTCTACCCTTCAGAAGAAGGGAATTGAGAAACTCAAGCCACACTACTATGGACCATTTAGGATTGTCAGGCGTGTCGGCGAGGTGGCTTATGAGTTAGATTTACCGGTGGATAGTAAGGTTCATAATGTGTTCCATGTGTCACACTTGAAGAAAGCGTTGGGACAGTAGGTGATTCCTTCTTCAGACTTACCACCCCTGGATGATGAGGGGAAGCTGATTTTAGTACTTGAGGCCATTCTAGATTCAAGAGAGCATCATCTTCAGAGGTGGGTTATTAGGGAATATTTGGTTAAGTGGAGAGATCTACCAACAGAGGATGCTACTTGGGAGGGTGACAGTATTCTGCAACATCTAGCTTTGAGTTTGCTTGTGGACAAGCAAATTCGGGGAGGGTGGACTGTAATGTCCCCACTCTAGTCAGTTACCAGGAGCAGTTGAGTTAGCCTATCTCTTGGACCCTTGTAGGCTGACAAGATCTGGTTAGGTGGTCAGTGGCCGTTTGTCATTCCCACTCCTTCATTTCAGTATTGGTTTCAGTATAGGTGTTTGTCGTTCAGTATTCACCAGCTTCTTATGACACAGAAAAATACTACGTTTGGAGGGAGTTATGATTATTTTTGTGGTTAAGTTAATTATTTAACTTAAATGATTTATTATAAAGTCAAATTGACTTTATAAAGTGATGCCACTTAAATAATATATTATAAAGTGATAAATTAATCACTTAAGTCAAAAAGTGCCCCCAAGTATTTAAAAGCAAACTATTGAAAAGGTATTAAATACATTTTAAATGTATTTTAATGCAAAAGTGGCGTTACTTCTTGAAAGTCATGCCTTTTTGAGGTTATAAGGCAAAAGAAGCAAATCGACCTCATTATGTTATGATTATTTGACTTTGCTTCAAAACTTCTCTGTGATTTTTGTCTGAGGGCAAGGGTTTCAAGAATTCTTCATCGGAGAGTGACAATTCTTCATTGAATCAATGATTGTGAGACTGTGAGAGATCAGTTGAATGGATGCTACTAAGGGAGCTTCATACAGAAGTTCATATGTGCTACATCTGAGTTATACTATTTAGTTTTACCTGTTTTCAATAAGGAAGAGGGCTTCTTTCATCTGAACGCAATCTTCAACCATTTTCCAGCTTTTAGTAGAGAGTCTTCATCAACATTCAGAGGTCGTACCATTGCATTGGGAGACATGTCACCTGGGATAGTGTGTGTGAAGCTAGAGGAAAAAATGCCTCTCCTTCTAGCCATTTCTTTGTTCCATTTCTGGCGCCTACACTTTCTAGCAACTTTCATTCAGTTTCTGTGTGGGAGAAAGTAGATCTAGAGCTTTAGCGTTGCATTTACTCAGTTTTAGCCATTTCTGCCTAGCATGTGCAAAATTTCTTTATTTAAATAATCTGGAGGGTTTTGAGTATGTCTTTTGTATACAATTTCTTTGTATGAATTGCCTGATCTACAATACAATTACAATTTCTCAGATTTAGCTTTAAATTTAGTTTTATTTCCATTTATGCTTGGCACACCTTCTACTTTTGTCTACAAATTCTTCTTAAAACAACCAACAAAACACAAAAACAAGTCAGTGAAAGTCAGAGGTTGAGCTGGAGCCAGTTAGGCTCATCACACCTATCAATAATCCCAAAGAGATATAACCAGTTCATCTTAATATCCATCCACAAAAACATGTTATAAAAGCATAACCTTAAAAGAGTATCCAACCAATACTCAGAGTTCTTAACAAAAATAAAACTAGAAATATAACAATCCAGGCACCTACGGCCTATACCAACTAAACACCTTATAGAATAGCAAAAAAACTTCATTATTATTTTAAAATTGTTAAATCATTTTAAAATTATTATTATTTTTTATTCAAATTGAAATATTAATAAAATATAATACTATTTTGATAATCTAAATTGAGTTATTAAAATACTTTTTTTGTAAAATATAATAATTATGTTTTTTTAATATTTTGTTTATCTTTATTATTATTGTAAACACTTATGATCATAGTGAGGGACGCCATCCCCAATTTAAACATTCAACTATTACATCCCAATGGAATCTAAACTTTGATGACAATAAACTTTGATGGTAACAACAACAACACAACTTAACTATCATACTATGCCACTATTAACTTTTTATTTTTGATCTTTATAAAATGAATGTAAAATATATCTTATAATAAAAATATAAAATGAATATATGATTCTTTAGTTTTATAATCTTGCTATCATGGTAATACATTTTCAACCATCATCTTTAAAATCAACCATGGTAACACATTCTCAACCACCATCATTAAAGTAGCCAGTTAGATTCATATAAGAAAGGCCTTTTGAAGAGCAATGTAGAAAATCATTTACAAACTATGCTCGAGTGCGGTTGGATTTCTACTGGCGAAAACAAAATTAACAGCCTTACCTGAGGCGGAAGCCATCATATGGTTGATACGGACAATTATTTGAGACGATGGACGACGAGGGAGGAGAAAGAGGCGTCCGTTTATTAGGTGAGCTGGAGTTGCTCCTTCACCAAGATCCCCTCATGTATGTCATCTTCCATTTTTTAAGCTTACTTTCATTGGCTTCTCGATCAAACAGATTCCACTATGTTCCCCATCTATGACAATCGAGAGAAATCATAATATTTGAATTGTATTAAATGCTTATAATGCATTTCGATTCTCTCTGCTTGTTGTGTGGGTAATCTGATTCACGATCCTGATAATCACAAATTTAGCATATTACTCGGACTCTATTTTTGCAACAACACCATTCAGCTAGTTATGTGTTGTAGAAAAGACTCTTTACCAGCTCTCCTATTTAACACTACATTCCTTGAAAAACTCTTAACAATTGAATATCATAAATATTTAGCGAAACTGGGCCCTAGCTAGTTAGAGTGTCTGTAATTGAAGTTTATCATTATCTACAGGCTTTAGCGTCTTACCCAATGACATCAAACTTATTTAGTCTGCTTTCGCTGCATTTAGACTCTTATAATTATGTGCTTCTATCATGACTGTACCATGGATATCATATTTGAGTCCTTTGCATCATAGCCTAATTGATGGGTTGTGATGTATCTTAATGCATGCATATCTGGTAGCCCTGATACACACACATATATATTCTCGATTCTATGCTGGCCTATGAAAGATTTCATTAGGTGTTCTGGGTCAATGAATACTCCACTGGTGGTCGTGCCTTGGGGCTGAGTGAGTGATGGCAGAGGATGCTATGATGGCAGCAAATAACAAATTTAGAGCTTGGAAACGTTAATAGAGTAATGTGCATCTCATTATGCCTTTAATACTAAACATTTTCCCTTTAGATTTTGAATTTCAATGTTACAACTAAAAAATAGCTTAGAGAATGAAAGTGGCACGGCATGGTCATATTCTTAAATCCTTCCCGGCAGGTTTGAGGTAGCATGATATGGATATCTACTTTGTAGTTGTGTTGGGGAAAAAGAGCGAGAGTGCAGGATGTGATGATAACAACGAATGGAAAAGTCAGAGCTTGGAAATGTTAGGGGAGTAATGTACACGGTCCAAGCTTCACAACGAGGTATCACACAATGCCTTTAAGAACGAAATCTTTGCCCTTTAGGATTTGAATTTCAGAGTTACGAATTAAAACAGCATGGAAAATGAGAGTGACACAGTATTAGCATATTCCTATATGCTTATCAGAATGGTTGAGGCAGTATGACATGGATAGTTACTTAGCAGTTGTATCCTTCGGAGTAAATGAGTGATGGCAGAGGATTTAATAACTGCAAGTTGCAACAAATGTCAAAAACAGAAATTGGAAATGTTAAAAGACTATTGGATATGTCATTAGCTATGCTATGAGGTATCACATGATGCCTTTAAAACTGAAAATTCGCGTTTTGAAATTTGAATTTCATTGAACCTATAAACACCATAGCATACCATAAGCATATTCCTATCTCCTTTCCACCTGGTTTTAGTTGGCATGATGCGGATACTTACCTAGTAGTTGTGCTCACAGGGGTGGATGAGTGATGGTGGAGGATGCTAAAGTGGTAAAATCAGAGTTTAGGAATGCTTTTTTTAAATTATTAAACAAGATTCGATTGGAGAGCTCCCCTTGGAATAAAATCAAGTACAAGCTATGTACCTTGGGATGCATGCCCTTCATTTCAAGCGCATACATTACAAGGGATGTTTCAGGGATGCGAGGATGGGTTGGAAATGTTCCCCAGCCATACCCAGTTTAGAAATGGATTTGATCTGTAAATATTTTGGGCAAGATTTGGTTGGTAAACATATAGGTGTTTGGCCTCCAAATTGTTGATAAACTATGAAATATCCCAACTGAAATATATGCAATTTTTCTGATTTTTGCAACACAGATTTATACCCTAATTTTCTGCTCAAAACCCTAACATGCTGATATAAATTTTCTGATTCTAAACATGCATTAGCAGCAACATATAATGACATCAAATAACATAGCAGATTTGTCTATCCATAAACAAGAATGTAACCAGCACATTGAATCACCAAAATATCCATCAAAACATGCCAAATTGTGATTATCCAAATGTTCAGTTTGCTGCTACAAATTCAGACCTAATTATGGATGCAATATCACTATGAAATGGGCTCCAAACATGCCCAGCAATGTATGGTAGCTTGTTGATATGAAGAAACCCCAAAACATGCAATGAAATGAAGATCTCTCCTAACCCTAGTTGGGTGAACTGCTCCAGCTTACACAAATGCAAGATAAATGCAAATATATGAAATGACTCTAAAACCCTACCACAAGGGTGCGCTGGCCTGCTGGTCTGAATGTAGGGTTTGCAACCCTTGAAATCTTGCAAAAACCTTCCAAACTTGCCAATTTCGCCCCCTCCAAATTTGGTTGCTCCTCTTGCAACTTGGGCGCCTCACCCTAGGAAGAAACCTTAGGTCAAATCCACACAAAAACTGCCTTCCTCAAGTCGCCTAGGCTGATATGAAAAATCTGAGTATGAAGATCTAACAAAAAACTCCATTGAAGTGCAAGTGAACCTCTGTCATGAAGTCCTCCATTGAAGAGCTAGGTTTTCGTCCAACCCCTCTATTATTCTCAAGGGTTTTCGTCTAAGTTGCCGAATCAGGTATGGGTATGGGTACAGGTATGTGGGTACGGTACGTCGGTGCGACAAAATTTTTTTGGGGCTTGGGTACATTTGGGTATGTCCGTACAAAAAACATATAAAAATCATAGATATATACATATTTGCAGCTTAAAAAATAAAAAACAAGAATTATAATTTATAATTTAATATTAATTATCGATTACTGAACTAATACTAGTAACATATAAAAATTTATAATATAATATATTAATAATTTAATATATACAATATTAAAAGTTTAAAAATAATTAATAAATTATTAATATAGAATTTCAATTAATAAATAATAATTTAAATTTCAATTATTTAATATTAGTATAAGTTTATTATTTAACATTTATATCTATTATAATAATTATTAATTTATTAATATAAATTAAACTATAAAATAATAAAATATTAATAATTAAAATTAAAATCATTTATATTATGTTATTTAATAATTATTATAAAACAATTAATATTAATAAATTTAAACTTTAAACTTTTAAATATTAACTATTTTAACCATTATATAATTTATTATATATTGTTATTACAAAATAATAAAATATTAACAATTAAAATAATAAATACAAATACAAATTAAAATCATTTATATTATGTTATTTAATCATTATAAAACAATTAATATTAATAAATTTAGACTTTAAACTTTAAATGTTAATATTTTAATCATTATGTAATTTATAATATATTGTTATTTATATAATAATAAATAACAGTATATTATAAATTATATAATGAGTAAAATATTAACATTTAAAAGTTTAAAGTATAAAACCTTTAAACTATTAACAATAATTATTTAAAATTAAACTCCAATTTTTAAAACATGGAGGATTGTGGCGGCACTAAAACTCTCCGGCTCCTCTCAAACCTCGTGTTCTCCCTACAACTAGCATCTAAACCCGCATCCTTTTTCCTTGACGAAATCAACTGCTCTGTCGCCCGCGTCTGTGAATGGTTCTTTTGCAGTTGGCGGCGCTAAAATGGAAGCGGAGAAGATCCGAAGTTAGGTTTTTGCTTTTTACTATGCGGAAAAATCTTGGAAAATTTTTGGAATCACCACATCAACTTGGGATTTGACCAGAAAAATCTAGAAGCGTTTTAGACCTGAGAAAATCGAATCCAAATCAATTTTGCAGTGTTTTTTAATGGTACCCGATTCTGGTACATATTGTACCTAGAATCAGCGGAGGAAATGGCCGATTCGGTAACTTAGGTTTTCGTCCTTGGAATAGTTGCAAAATTGCAGATCAGAAAAGCAGAAATAATTCACATGATATCAAAAAATCCTACAATGAACCTTGCATATATATCAATCCTCCTTCCCCAACTTGGCCGACCCAACTTTGGGCTCCAACTTTATATTTTAAAATTGCTTTTTATTTTATTTTAATTCTCCTCTTTTGGGCGCCAACTTGCAAATCAATTTTATTTTATTATTTTCATTTATTTTCACCTTATAACTCCCTCCAATTTGGGCACACTTTTCCACACTTTAAAATATTATTTTTTATTATTTTTGCCCTCCTTATAACTCCCAAAGGGGTCGCCCAGCCCCAATTAAAATATTAAAATAACTTAGACACCAAAAATTCAAATTTAAATCTTATTTAACCTCCTTCCTTAGGGCACCAAAAATCAAAATGATAAAATATTATTTTTTCCCTTTTATTTTCTCTTGCTCGCCCAAAAGGGACATTACAATCCTCCCTTCCCAAAATTTCTTGTCCTCAAGCAATGACAAGCATACCACCGCTTGGATCCCATATCATCATACTACCACATTTATCAAAATTGAGGAGATAGATGTACCTCAAAGAACTATCGACATCAATAGATTCTCCAACTTAAAAGGATTCCCATGTATGTGCAAGATGCCCCTTGTAGATGCATAGAAGAACATATCAGCCCCACCTATGTTGCTAATATATATCAAAACAACAACCTTCCAACTAAAAATTGGACACGAGTGAGTGCCAATATCATCGCCACTATCATAGGATGATTGAGTATCACCTGTATGCCATTCCCCGATTATGAAGAGATGATCCAAACCTCTCCAAAACACCCAAACAACTGCTGTCCTCCAAGTAGCCTGCAAGATTTCCATGTGCAATATGGTAGAACAATCGTCTCTTAGCCGAGAATGGAGCAGATCCTCATGAACTAGGGCAGGAAGGCCAAGATCTTCATGCTTTCTCCCAATCCCTATGACATAATCCCAATACCTCCATACCATGTGTCAAAGTGCAGTTTCACCTCCCAAGTATGCCCAATAAAGGCAAGTGTCTCCATGGCATGCATCACAAACTTTTGAAATAGAGCAGCAACATACTCTACCAAAGAGTCATCAACATGATGAGACTCATCACAAGCAAACTCTTCAAGCGCTCCATGAATGATCAAGGACCAAACCAAATCTGTATTATCCATATCTCCATCTACATATGAAGGCATAATACTAGTGGCTGATCCATAGTGTATGTTCCATAATGCCATCCAAGTCTATGATGTGAGCCTTCAAATGACTCTCCAAAAGAGGTGACACCAAATCCTCATAAAGCAAGCTACATCTACAAACAAAAAATTCTGAATCATACCTCAAACCTATTTGCTCCACTTTTTTGGCCACAATACAAGGCTCATTCCTCATATGCCACATACTTTGAATCTTCTTTGCCTCTCTCATGACATGCTGTACTAACTTGGAACTCTTGTGTCTTGGATACACAAATAAGACCTCATATTTGTCTCCCAAATGAGTGCCAACAGTAGAAGAAGTCTTCTTACTATCATCCTCGTGAGTAGGAGTAGCCAACTCAAGATTATTCATAACCCAAAGATCATTGTTCCAAATCAGAAAATCAGAACAGTTATCATACCTTTCAATAATATCTTCATTCAAATTTGCATCCATGATGTGTGCCATAAGTCCTGAAAGTAGGGCAGCCTCATGCTTCACCAAAGAGACATCAATATGATGGGATATCTCATCACAAGTGAACTCCTCAAGTTCTGCTTGAGTGACCAAAGGCTCAACTAAATCTGAGCCACCAATGTCTCTACCTATACATGTATATATCACATCATTGACTGGTCCAAAAGGTGTATGCTCAACTATCCCATCCACATCTATGATTTGAGCCTTCAATGGGTTCCCGAAAAAGAGGTAACTCATGATCCTCATGATGTAAACTATGTGTACAAATTTTTTTTTCTGAATCATACCTCTTTTCAAGCTTATCTGAATGTTCTTCTTCCTTGCTGACCTCAAGAGGCTCATCCCTTGCATGCTCAACCTTTACACATTCCTTATATTTGACACTCACATCTTGAGTGCCAACATTGGGCAATCCCTCAACGCCAATCCCCTCATGTGACATAGCTGCTATCTCATGGTTATATGCAGAAATGTGACTGCTGTCATAAAACAGAGAATCAAAACTTTCTTCATACCTCTTTGTAGTGCCTTCAATCACCTCAAACTTCTCCTTCCTTATTGTTGCATGTTCTCCAACAAGTGCCGGTCCAACATGAGTTTCTCCATAAAAATCATTAGCCTTAAGGCTGATCCTCTTGGCTGTCATAACATGATAATTTGAAGATAAGGGACTGCTATCATACATCAGAAAATCAGTCCTCACCTCTTGCTTTAGTGTGATGTCTTCCTCAATCTCAATCATCTCTTCTTCCATGAATGAGTGCTCATTCATTAGTGCAGGTCCAAGGGATGTCTTCAATGGAAAATCAAGTGTGTCATGTGCCATAATTTCTGTCCCCTGGCTGCAACCTACATCTTCATGTGTATAGGTCTCCTTTATCTTCATGACTTCATCATGGGATCCTTTATGTCCTTCCTCCAGTTCTTTTCTTTTTCAAAGCATCTGAGTATATCTCACCAAGTGTGAGGAGATGATCTCTGTCGACTACCACCAAAGCCTCCTTGAGTTCATGCAAGTCATCGAGAGATATACCTCCCTCAAAATCTGCATGATTCCCTAGAGCCTTCCAACACACACCTGCCATCAACTTATGAACATGATCAAAATGAGCTAGGGCTGCCACAATCCTACCTTCGTTTACCTTCAATTGCCCTTCCAAGTGATGTGACTTATGAGACCCATCACCTCCATGCAGAATTTTTGATTTGTGACTTATGAGACCCAAAATCTCCCTACAACATTTTTGATTTGTCTTCAACATCACCTTCATAAATCTGATCAATCATCACTGATTTGGCACATCCTGTGACAGCATGCCCTTCTTCCTTGTGGTCATTATGAAGACACATGTACTCCTTATTGGTTGATGTAAGAAGCAAATCTTCATCCCACTGAAGGCATGTGAGAACAACTTCATCTTCTTTAGGTGTTGCATTCTTATCACTGTCTTTCAAAATCCTGGGTTCATCCTTGTATGTGAGTCCCATAGTTTTAGACCAATTCCAATTTGTAATATCCATGACAAACCATACATTATCAAACTATAGGATCTTCTTGCTAGGCCATCCCTTAGTCTTTATGATCAGCTTTTCAATAAAATGTTTCTCATACAATTCCAATAGGTCGTCATCAAATGTGATCGTGTGCATGAAACAAGGACCATCAAAATTACTAGGTAATGACATACCTTGTGTGTAGCTTTGTCCCATGAACATCCTTTCATGCATATCCTCATTGGCTGTTCCAAAATCTGCATTTTCATGTGAAGACCCCCTCATAAGTGACTGTGTTTCTGATTTGACATCTTCTTCATCTAATTTCTGTTTTGAAGCTAGGGTTGCATCATAACAAGCCAGCTGCTTGGAAATTATGTTCTTTTCCACACATCCTTCCACATTATCTTTCTCAACCCTAAATTGAACTTCTCTATCATGCCATGCAAAAGGGCTATGATCCAATATACCCAAGTCATTTTGCTCATCACATTCCTTCCCACCATGATGTAGAGATAATGTGGTAATGCTATGCTCAAAAGATGGATCATTAGTAGTACCCATAACTTCGTGTGGCTGATTACAAGGAAACAATTCTTCTTTTATCACTTGGACAATTTCAACATGCTCTTCTTCAATGGTTGTTCTAGAACCTTGTTCACCTATAGGCTGATCAGTGACTGTTGATTTAGAACAATTGTCAAATTCCTCATAGAGATTTTTGGATATTTCCTTTGTATATGTGGGTGAGTTGCTATACTGCCTAAATTGTCTTGATAGGGAGTCTTTATGCTGCTGCAAGCTACGAGCTAATCTCTGTTGTGAGTCTTGTGACAGCATAAACTCTTTCAAGATGTCCTCAACACTTGGCTGCTCATGCTTCTTTGATTTCCTCTCTTGCTTTCTTTTCTTCTTATCCTTCCCTATTCCATATAGCCACCGAAGGAGAGATTATTTCTAACCTCTTGTGGAAGTGTATTGTACTCATCATAGGAAACCATTATATCATCAATCTCATGTGTTGCCATTACCCCAAACTTTTTGAATCACATACCTAACAGGCTGGCAAGATCAAGGCTCTGATACCACTGAAATATCCCAACTGAAATATATGCAATTTTTCTGATTTTTGCAACACAGATTTATGCCCTAATTTTCTGATTTCAATTTTATGCTCAAAACCCTAACATGTCGATGTAAATTTTCTGATTCTAAACATGCATTAGCAACAACATATAATCTTCCCAATGACATCAAATAACATATCAGGTTTGTCTATCCACAAACAAGAATGTAACCAGCACATTGAATCACCAAAATATCCATCAAAACATGCCAAATTCTGATTATCCAAATGTTCAGTTTGCTGCTACAAATTCAGACCTAATTATGGATGCAATATCACTATGAAATGGGCTCCAAACATGCCCAACAATGTATGGTAGCTTGCTGATATGAAGAAAGCCCAAAACATGCAATGAAATGAAGATCTATCCTAACCCTAGTTGGGCGAACTGCTCCAGCTTACACAAATGCAAGATAAATGCAAATATATGATAGAAAATAACTCCAAAACCCTACCACAAGGGTGCGCTGGCTTGCTGGTCTGAATGTAGGGTTTGCAACCCTTGAAATCTTGCAAAAACCTTCCAAATTTGCTAATTTTTCCCTCTCCAAATCTAGTTGCTCCTCTTGCAACTTGGGTGCCTCACCCTAGGAAGAAACCCTAGGTCAAATCCACACAAAGACTGCCTTCCTCAAGTCGCCTAGGCTGATATGAAAATCTGAGCTTGAAGATCTAACAAAAAACTCCATTGAAGCGCAAGTGAACCTCCGTCATGAAGTCCTCCATTGAAGAGCTAGGTTTTCGTCCAACCCCTCTATTATTCTCAAGGGTTTTTGTCCTTGGAATAGTTGCAAAATTGCAGAGCAGAAAAGCAGAATTAATTCACATGATATCAAAAAAACCTCCAATGAACCTTGCATATATATCAATCTTCTTTATTACCCCAACTTGGCCGACCCAACTTTAGGTGCCAACTTTATATTTTAAAATTGCTTTTTATTTTATTTTAATTCCCCTCTTTTGGGTGCCAACTTGCAAATCAATTTTAATTTATTATTTTGATTTATTTTCACCTAATAACTGCCTCCAATTTGGGCGCACTTTTCCACACTTTAAAATATTATTTATTATTATTTTTGCCCTCCTTATAACTCCCAAAGGGGTCGCTCAGCCCCAATTAAAATATTAAAATAACTTAGGCGCCGAAAATTCATATTTAAATCTTATTTAACCTCCTTCCCTAGGGCACCAAAAATTAAAATGATAAATAATTATTTTCTCTCTCTTATTTTCTCATGCTTGCCCAAAAGGGACATTACAAACTAGGTGAATAGAGAATAGAAAAAAAGATTAAAGGAGATATTGACATTGCATTATGTGGGAGGGGTTTTTCATTGCAACGTTCTTTGTTAAAGAGGAGAGATTTGATTTTTTGAAATGGCCTGGGCCCTTGAAATCATTAATTGGGTTATTCAATGCCTACATTTGGTCTAATGGAAGAAACTCCCTCTCTAGTGCTAATCCAAGTAAGAATCCCCTTTCTTCCTTTGCTTTTATGGAATGAAGAAGCTTTAAATGCAATAGGAAATTCTATTGGCAAATATAAGACATGGGTGCTGCTCAAAGAAAATAATTATTTAGTTGCCCATATATGTGTGGAAGTTGATCTTCTCAATGGACTCTCCGAATCTATCATTTATTTACACTCAAAAAATTAACTATGAATGTGTACCATTCAAATGCAATTCGTACCTTGAGGATGGGAATTTTCAAAGAAATTGCACTAAAATCCCTGAATCTAGTAAGGCTAAAAAAGATGAATTTCAAAAAGCTAATAGGATAAGCAACTAGGTGAAAGAAAATCTGAATGTTTATGTTAATGACCCATCGTCTTCAAAACCCCTTTTCTATCCTATACCCAGATGTAGATATTACCAGCTACTAACAATGTTGAAGCTCAAGGTTTAGCAGAAGACGATAAAATGGTAGACGATGATGCTCTCTTTGCTTCTCCTGTTGTTAGTCGAAAAGCTACAAGAAGAAAGAAGAATGCGAAAATTAGATCTGTAAGAGACTTCAACAAGCATAGCTATGGGCAGACAATCCACCCTAGAATCAATAATTAAAGAAAAATAAAAATTTGGTAAACAATGAGGCTTAGATCAAGAGGCTTATTGGTGGGCATACTTGCTGATCTGGCTTAATCTTTGTACACCTGTCATTTTGTACTCCCCAATTCTTTAAAGTTGTCTCCTATGTAATTTTGGTTCTTTATATCAGTAAAACACATATTTTTTTTTATAAAAACTACTCTTTTACCCCATTCACAAATGCAAAGGAATGATAATCCTTATTTTCTTTGGGCAAAAAGATTCATAACAGATTTCATGATAGTCCGGAAATGTGTTAGGAAGGAGGTCCATAAGGAGGCTAGTGAAGGTGTTGCAAGTTGGGGAGTACTTTAGTTGTGTGATCTTTATTTTGATTTTATATCTAGTTTTGTTTTGGCTCACTTTTGCCTTGCTCAAGCCTTCTATTTTTTGCTGTGGTGTAATGTCCTGTTCTAAAATTTCCTTATTTCTCCTTAGATTATAAAAACCCTAACTCACAATAATAATTGCATAGTTGATTATAAATATTAACTTATCCTAAAAATAATAATTTTGATTGTATAATTTGGATTTAAAGCTTATGATGTATCTCGGAAAAATATAGAACTTGTCCTTCTGATAGTGTATGGCAGATTGTAGGGAATGTAAGATGAGGTTTTTAACTGTAAGAACACAAGCAGACTGTAACAATAAACAGAAATATCAAATAAATCATTCAGCCTGCATTGTAGAAACCCTAGTTTCCCCTGTTCCTGAATCTGTCTGTTTTTTTGTTTGTTTTGATGTATTTTGGTTTTTTTGTGATTTTTGAGCATAAATGCAATAATGCGATTTTGCAAGAAATTGAAAATAAATTCTATAAAAATTATTCAACTCCGGAAATAACAGAATCTAACGCAAATACTGATGCCAGATTATCTATTTATCTTCTGGAATGATTACAAAGAAGATCCAGTAACATGCAATCAAAAAGGCAATGAATTTTTAATGAAACCTGGTTATAGCAGCAAGCTGAAAGAATGCTTGAAATGGTACGGCTTCATTGTAAGCTTATTCTTCCTCTGTCTGATGCTCCGGGATTGATCCAGATGTCTAGGCGCCCAGGTGAAAGGAATCAAACAACCCCAACAGAAGGCGATTTGACCAAGAATGAAGAAGTACGGCCTCTTGTAATGGTACGGACCTGCTGTAGATAGTACGGCTGCAGCAGCAATAAATGCAAAGTACGGCCCTCCTCAGAATCTCCAGTCTTCAATAAGATAGACGCCTTGATGAAAGAATCCTTCTGGAATAGATATAGACTAAAAACCCTGAGATGAAATCAACTGTGAAGCTCTGTAATTTCTTCTGAGTGAAGAAATCTCTTGCCTGGCAATAAATCGGATGATATCTCACACCCTCTGAACTGCTTTCACTGGAGATGGCTCGTTCCCCAATGCTCTGAGACTGAAACCCTTGGCTTCCGTGCTCTGGACGAAACTTGATCAATTTTCAATAACTCAATAACATCATGAGCTCGAATTTCAATGCAAAACCTTATACTCTCTGAAAAGTGCGATTTCCTTAAAAATAGGGATCATTAAAATAATTCGAACTTTTCTTTTAATTAATTCCATAGTCTCCGGTGAAATTTTTAATTATAAAATATAATTAAAAACGTCCCCTTCCATGATGGGCGACCCCTTCAGCCAAAATCACTTAAGTTATAATATTTAAAATATTATAACTTTTATAATATAAGCTCCAAAAATTAATATTTAATTAAATCAATTAAATATTAATATCTCTCTCAATATTTACCCGATGCACAAACCGTCTGAAGCTGACGACTAAAGAAGTGATTCTGCACGTGATCAATCCATACTGCTAAAAATAGCAGGGTCCCTCGCTGAGTGCCGATACTACTAAAAATAGCAACTCAGGCTAAAAGTGTCTGAATGAGCCCGAACGAAAGCCAACTGGTCAAATACTGACAACTGCAAGCCAAGCTCCAACAAGACCCTCTATCCATCCCATCAGCCTACGAGGGTCGGCAGGCTAATCCTGTGTTTGAGAGATGTCAACTAGAAGGGGACATGACAGTCCCCCCTCCTAAAATTGCTTGTCCTCAAGCAATCTCAACTCGGATGCTGCAGATATCCTCGCTCTCCCAAGTAGCATCCCACAGGCAAATCTCTCCATTTCACTAGGTATTCCCTGATAGTCCTCCTACGCTGTCTCTCTCAGACAGGGATAGACTCGTGTACTAAAATCAACTTTCCCTCATCATCTAAGGGAGGTGAAACTGCAGAAGGTACCACACGGTGACCCAACCCTTCTTGAGACGACACGTGAAAAACATTGTGTACCTTGCTCTCTAGAAGCTCAAGCTCACCTCTCCAACACGCCTCAGGATCCTGAAAGGACCGTAATATCATGGCTTAAGCTTCTCTGACCCACTCTTCCTAAGAGTAGACTGACGGTAGGGCTGCAGCATAAGATAAACCATGTCACCCACCTCAAAATGCCTCTCGGTTCTCTTCTGATCTGCGTACTGCTTTTGCTGATTTTGTGCCTTGGCAATATTTTCCTTGAGAGCTCGCATGGTATCCTGACTCTCCTGCAACAAGTCTCCAGCACTCGCACTCTACTGTCACTCAGTAGCAAATCCAGAAAACTCGGCGCCTCATAACCGTACAACGCCATAAAAGGGGACATCTGAATGGTCATATGGAATGTCGTGTTATAACAGTACTCGCACAAGTGAATCCATTTGACCCATGCCTTCTGCTGCCCTGCAATATAATTTATGAGGTAACCTTCCACCCACTTATTCACTATCTCCGTCTGCCCATCTGTCTGCGGGTGGTAACTGGTGCTCGGTGTAAGCTCGGTCCCACAGAGTCTGAATACCTCCTACCAGAAGTGACTCAAGAACCGACTATCTCTGTCGCTCACTATGCTCCGAGGCAACCCATGTAGTCTGAATACCTCTCGAAAGAAGACCTCGCTACCTGTGTAGCTGTGTAGGTAGTGGTAATCGGAAAGAAGTGGGCATACTTCGTTAGCCGATCCACAACTACATATATGCAATCTTGCCCTTGGGCTTTAGGCAAGCCCGTAATGAAGTCCATCGACAGGCATTCCCACTTCCTGTCAGGAATCGGAAGTGGCTGCAATAAACCTGCCGGGTACGTGTTCTCCTGCTTGTTCTGCTGACAAACAGGGCACTCACGCACATACTGAAGAACATCTTCCTTAAGTTCTTTCCATGTGAATCTCTCCCGAATCTGTCTATAGGTTTTGAAATACCCGGGATGTCCTGCTGTAGGTACGTCATGAAAGGCTCACATGATAATGTTCTTCACCTCTGAACCTGGGGCCAAATAAATCCTGTTCTTGTAAATGATCAAGTCATTTACAAGCGTGTATCTAGTATCAATCGTCGATCCCTCAACGATGCTAGATGCCCATGTATCCTTGGCATATTCTGCCACAATCATATGCCTCCAATCCTCTGAAATGTGAACCATAGAGCTCAAATGAGGCCTGCGTGAAAGAGCATCAGCCACTACATTCTGTGTACCTTTGATATACGAGATATCAAAGTCATAGGCCTGCAATTTACTAACCCACTTCTGCTGACGATCATTGAGATCTCGCTGCCCTAGGAAGTGTCTCAAACTGTTGTGATCAGTTTTGATACAAAATTTTCTGCCAACAAGATATTGCCTAAATTTTGCTAAGGCATGCATTATAGCGAGCATCTCCTTGTCATAAATGCTGTAGAGTCTCTCTGGCCCTCTGAGCTTACGACTCTCATACACAATAGGGTGCTTGTCCTGCATAAGCACCGCTCCAATGCCCTCACCTGATGCATCGCACTGAAGCTCAAAAGGCTTCGAAAAGTCAGGTAGTGCCAACACAGGGCATGTAGTCATCAACTCCTTAAACCTCATAAAACATTCCTGTGCCTCAAGAGTCCAACAAAAAGCACCCTTCTTCAACAAATCTGTCATCGGGGCTGCATGGCGTGAATAACCATTCACGAATCTGCGATAGAACCCACACAAACCTAGAAATCCTCGCAACTGTGTAAGGTTTGCCGGTGTAGGCCAGTCAATAATAGCGCGGATCTTCTCAGGATCCATCCGCACTCCCCTTGCACTAATAATATGACCTAAGTATAACAATTCGGTCATCCCCAAATCACATTTGGATTCCTTGGCGTACAAGGACTCCCTCTCCAGAATACTGAGCACGGTCTCCAAATGAGCCAAATGCTCCTGCCAAGTCCTGCTGTAAATAAGAATATCATCAAAGAAGACCAGTACAAATCTCCTCAGCTGTGAATGAAAAACCCTGTTCATGGTGGACTGAAAAGTAGCTGGCGCATTAGTGAGCCCAAATGGCATCACTACAAACTCGAAGTGCCCACAATGACAACGAAAGGCAGTCTTCTCGATGTCCTGCTCACGAACCCTGATCTGATGATACCCTGACCTTAAGTCGATTTTAGTGAAGTAACATGCACCATGGAGCTCATCAATAAGCTCGTCTATACGAGGTATCAGATACCTGTTTTTGATAGTCCTCTTATTCAGGACCCTATAGTCAATGCACATACGTAAGGTGCCATCCTTCTTCTTTACCAAAACAACTGAAGAAGCGAATGGTGATTTGCTAGGTCGAATGTGACCCATAGCAAGTAACTCCTTGATCGTTTTCTCGATCTCATCTTTCAGCCGCTTAGGATGTCTATAGGGCGTAATCATAACGGGCTTAGCGCCCTCCTCAAGCTCAATAATATGCTCAATGCCCCTGTCTGGAGGTCTCCCTGGTGGAATATCACTGAATACCTTATCATGCTTGACTCTCAACTGCTGTATGTCGGGATGATATTCAGTCTTCTGCTGTCCCTCCTGTATAGGTGCCAAAGTGCACTCGGCAGCCCACTCTACCATGTCGTGTCGCATGAGTCTCTCCATCCGACGAAAAGAAATTGTTTTGATGTTGCTGTCCCGAATTGCCTTTAGAATGTGTGTCTTCCCATCAACATCAAAACGGATCTCCATGTCCTTAAGACGAAGAGTGACTTCCTCCAATGAATGAAGCCACTTCATGCCCAACACCAAATCAATATCCCCCATATTAACTACGTAATAATCAGCCTTGAACTCATAATTGTTCAAGCGTAAGGGGAGATCCTTAATCATGCGCTCACACCTAAGAGTGTAACCGTCGACCACCTTAACCCTAATGCCCTCGAACTCCTCAGTGATGAGTCCGCGTTTCTCAACAAATCTAGCATCGATGAAATTGTGTGTGGCTCCTGTATCAAGTAGGGTAATGACCCTCTGTCCTGCCAACACTCCACGAATCCTGAATGAACCCTCTTGCTGAATGCTAGATAGGCGTGCCTCCTGTGTCTGAAGCTCTGACTCTGTCTCTGCCTTAGGCTCTGAAGCCTCTGACTCTGACTCCTCAGAACTCTCCTGCTGTTCGGAATTCTCTGATTCCGAATCCTCGTAATATGCCCACATCACTCGATTTGCTTTGCCCTTAGGCCTCAACGGACAATCGTGATTGGCATCATAGGGACCTTTGCAGTAGAAGCAAAGCTTCTTCCTGCGTAGATCATTAAGAGCCTCTCGATCCAAAGGTGGTGCTGCTGATTTACCCTTTGAATCATTCTTGAAATCTGATTTTTCTTTATTAAAATCAGACTTCTCTCTGTTTCTGTTGAAGCCCTTATTATCCTTGAAAGAAGAATTGTTTCTGGAGTTGAATCTACTGGATGGTGCTGCCAACTCCATACTACGTGCTTTCTTCATCGCTTCCTGCAACGAAGGAGGATCAAAGGCTTTGATCCAACCTCTCAATGGCTCTGTCAAACCCTCCATGAAAAGCACTACCAGTCGCCTCTCTGAAATATTCAGAACCATAACTGATAACTTCTGAAAGTCACCAATATACGACTCCAAACTGCCACTCTGTCTCAACTGAGCCAAGTCTCTGAAGTAGGATTCTGGATCCTTCCTGTCAAACCGCTCCACCAACCGATCAACAAACTCCTGATATGATGTGATCCGGTCATGCTGGAGTGTCACCATCCGTGGTGCCACCAGTGTAAGCTATTCCCTCCAGATGTAATGTCGCATACCTGATAGCATCTCTCTCAGCCATCGGACGCAATGTGAGGAATGTATCTAGCTTACTAATCTAGGCCTGAGCTGTCACTTTGCCACTACCATCGAACATCGCCAGATTGAGCCTGTTTGTAGCATGCTTGAAATCATTATTCTGGTATCTAGGTCTCCAATCCTGTCGACCTCTGTGATGCTCTCGCCTCTGTGTAACAAATCTGTCAAAGGAGATCCTCTCTCTGACATCAGGTGGTACTAACTCCCACTCCTCGTTCGTTGCCATAAGGGTGTCGGCGAACAACTCCTCATGCTCCTCACCTGCCATATCCTCATCGGCCTCCTGTCTCACAAAAGTAAGCCTAGTGGGCCTGTCTGCTGTCCGTGAAGCCGTCCTAGGTGCTCTCCGTGATCTTGCATCACTCCTGTCCTCGTCACGACGTGGTGACGGTCTCCTCGGAGTACCTAATCTCTGAAGTGCTACTGTCAACTGCTGTAATACATCATTAGACTGCCGTTGACCTGCTCGTAAGTCTCTGAGAGCATGTAAAACATCTGCATCGTCCTGATCCCTAGGGTTTTGAGGAATCTCTGTTCTAGGAATATCTGTTCTGTCAGCCATGTTTCCCGGCTGCCTAACCAAACCCTGTTGCCTGTCAATCAAGGCTCTCCTGCGAGTATAATACCTGTGTGGCCCAACTTCTTGTGGCTGCATAAGACTGCTAAACCCTCAGGATGGCAGGATTTAGCTCTGATACCACTGTAGAAACCCTAGTTTCCCCTGTTCCTGAATCTGTCTGTATTTTTGTTTGTTTTGATGTATTTTGGTTTTTTTGTGATTTTTGAGCATAAATGCAATAATGCGATTTTGCAAGAAATTGAAAATAAATTCTATAAAAATTATTCAACTCCGGAAATAACAGAATCTAACGCAAATACTGATGCCAGATTATCTATTTATCTTCTGGAATGATTACAAAGAAGATCCAGTAACATGCAATCAAAAAGGCAATGAATTTTTAATGAAACCTGGTTATAGCAGCAAGCTGAAAGAATGCTTGAAATGGTACGGCTTCACTGTAAGCTTATTCTTCCTCTGTCTGATGCTCCGGGATTGATCCAGATGTCTAGGCGCCCAGGTGAAAGGAATCAAACAACCCCAACAGAAGGCGATTTGACCAAGAATGAAGAAGTACGGCCTCTTGTAATGGTACGGACCTGCTGTAGATAGTACGGCTGCAGCAGCAATAAATGCAAAGTACGGCCCTCCTCAGAATCTCCAGTCTTCAATAAGATAGACGCCTTGATGAAAGAATCCTTCTGGAATAGATATAGACTAAAAACCCTGAGATGAAATCAACTGTGAAGCTCTGTAATTTCTTCTGAGTGAAGAAATCTCTTGCCTGGCAATAAATCGGATGATATCTCACACCCTCTGAACTGCTTTCACTGGAGATGGCTCGTTCCCCAATGCTCTGAGACTGAAACCCTTGGCTTCCGTGCTCTGGACGAAACTTGATCAATTTTCAATAACTCAATAACATCATGAGCTCGAATTTCAATGCAAAACCTTATACTCTCTGAAAAGTGCGATTTCCTTAAAAATAGGGATCATTAAAATAATTCGAACTTTTCTTTTAATTAATTCCATAGTCTCCGGTGAAATTTTTAATTATAAAATATAATTAAAAACGTCCCCTTCCATGATGGGCGACCCCTTCAGCCAAAATCACTTAAGTTATAATATTTAAAATATTATAACTTTTATAATATAAGCTCCAAAAATTAATATTTAATTAAATCAATTAAATATTAATATCTCTCTCAATATTTACCCGATGCACAAACCGTCTGAAGCTGATGACTAAAGAAGTGATTCTGCACGTGATCAATCCATACTGCTAAAAATAGCAGGGTCCCTCGCTGAGTGCCAGATACTACTAAAAATAGCAACTCAGGCTAAAAGTGTCCGAATGAGCCCGAACGAAAGCCAACTGGTCAAATACTGACAACTGAAGCCAAGCCAAGCTCCAACAAGACCTTCTATCCATCCCATCAGCCTACGAGGGTCGCATAATAGGCTAATCCTGTGCTCTGAGAGATGTCAACTAGTAGGGGACATGACATGCATCAATAAGTCCTCATATAAATTGCAACCTCTAAACAAACTGTTACATCCCTTTATTTCAATAGAAAACCTCCCTTTTTGGTAGCGATCAGACTTAAGAAGGATTGATCATTGTAGCTGAGCGCTCAACTAGGAATTTTAAACTGTGCAGCATGATTTCCTTTGATGGTGGAGTGCACAAACTAGACACCTCTAGGAAAGCATTAGTTTGGGAAACCACAAATTTTTACACAGTCAAATTGATGTTTGTCAAGAATTTTTTGACCTCCACCAACCTGAAAGAAAGCTCCTTGATTTTGGGCTCTCACCTCACCCCTAGAGGTAAAACTAAGGGTGTAGGGGCCAATGGAGGAACCTCACCAACTCCTTCCTCTCCAAACTCACTAAGCCACCTTCCTCTTAAATAAGCAGCTGAGAAATCAAAGCTCAAGCAAATGGGTTTGGCACCTTGCTTTCCAAATTACTTTGAAAGTTCTCCATGATAGATGCCCATGAGAGGGGAATCCTTTTATCTTCCACTCCTTTAGGATCTAATACGTGCTTAATATTAGAGAAATTGCTTCAAGGAACAAATAGTCAAAAATAAACTTAAGACTTTGAAGAGAAACTATCACCTTAAAATGCAATTTCAACCAAGTGTGCCCCCCCTATGTGGCATAACAAAAGTAAGCAAAGACAAACCAAAGAGAAAGAACACTAGAAAACAACCACAGTAAGCTACCAAAATGCAAACAAAACCAAACCCTTGCACGAGAAAATAAAGCTAGTAAGGGACTGCATGAGCAAAAAATCATCTCCAAAGCTTCCAAAATCTTCCACACCCATGCCAATAATAATGTTAGTGATAGGGAGAAATGCCCAAAGAAAACATCAATGTTGGGGAATGCAAAAAGAATACGTGGCCAGAAAAAAGATAACCTAGTCCATGGGCCAAAACCAAGGTGCCATGTATGGGAAGAACCAAAAATGAAAAGGAACATTCCAAGACTAAGAGAAATCATCTTGGATTAAACAAAATAATCCTTCCGACATCACTTTTTGGTTGCTTAACAAAGCCGAGAACAGGGTTTGATCAATACCCTGATTTGCTAAATGGCTTGCCACTTTATTGGCTCATAATAAATGTGAAGGAAAAATATGTCATCAAAGAGGAACATAGGACTAACACATCTTCTGCCAGGCTATTCAAATGCCAGTTGGGCAAGTTCATTTCTGTAAACCCAAGATGACTCCCAAAATGCCCCCTTCAACAATCAGCTTTTTACAATCCAAAGAAGCTGCCAAAAAAATGCCCATAGCGGCTGCTCTGCATTCAGCTATGTTATTAGTTTGAGAGCCCAAGAAAAATGATCAACCATGAACAAAAGAGCTCATGGAATCTCTAAGAACAACACCTTCCACCAAACCTGGATTGCCAAGAGAGGTGCCATCAAAGTTTAATTTCTGAAAATCATCAAGGGGATGAAGCCATTTATCATTAGCTCGTGGAATCTTCTTATCTCTTAACCCATTAATGGGTTCAAAGTTTTGAAATGTTAAAAGAGTAACGTTTGTTGGGTGAAAATTATGTAATCAGCTTTTCGATAGATTACACAACTTGGACTTCAGCCACAGCTATGTGAGATGTAAATCTCTCCTCTCGGAAAGGGGAGGCGCCCTTCTTACTGCTGACAGAAGCGATAGTAAAACAAACAAGTAATTATAAAATGTACACAAAACTTACGAAGTGGGGGGGGTGTGTTACATTCATCCTTCTCTCTTTTTTCAGAGAAGATGTTTACAATGCTTCACTGTTGGAAGTTCACAATTCGTAATAACTTTAAACGAACAACGAGCAGTAATACCAATACTTCTATCTTGTCAAAGCAAAGCGTAGAGATACCAGAAGTAATTAACAATAAACAAATAAAGTAAAAGGAAAGCTCACGAAGGCACAAAGTCGTTCCGTAGCTTTTTCAATGGTGGATCTGTGAAAAATGTATCGTTTGTCACGTTAGAAGCACAAAGTCTTCTTAGACACAACAATTCCTCGAACAGCATGAACAATTACAAGCGCAAAGTCTTGTAGATCATCCAACCAAATTATCAAAGAGCATGAACAGTTACAAGCACAAAGTCTTGTAGATCACTCAACAATAGTATCCAAAGAACATGAATAATTACAAGCGCAAAGTCTTGTAGATTATTCAACCAAAAGATAAACAAAAACACAAATGCAAATCTAAATAATAGATGCAACACAAAGTTTACATAAATTACTTAGAGTCCTTCAGATTCCATCACCTAATCACCACCAAATAAGATCAATTTGTAAGATTATCGAATCCAACACAAAGTCTGGCTTGCAATCTTCTTCTTTATTGATCGAATTTCATTCACAAAGCATGAACACAAAGTTTCACAATTCTGCTTCAAAAAGGGCAGCACTTCGTTGCAAAATACTAAAGGATAAACTTTACAATGGAAATCCCTCACATTATATAGAAAGAAGGATGAGCAAAATTAGGAATCTAATTGAGGAAATCAAGGAAAGTTGGGTGAGCGATTTTAGGAGATCTCACCTAACTTGGACCAAAGTCAAAGTGTAATTTGTTTTCAAAAGATTACATCTTCGAGCTTGGTGCAATTACAATTTACAAAAAGACATATAAGATGTCAGGAAATATTTATAAGATGCATAAAAGGATGCATCAAAATGTTCAACATCGGAGATCAAGAATCTTCATGGTTCCTTGCTTTGGGCGCGGAGTCTTCATACTTCTTCTTGGTCTCCTGTATGAACACATCATCTAGGCCGACTGCGTAATCTACAAGGGTGTGAGCTCTTGTGATCGGCCTTCTGGCAAATGAATGGATTTTCTTGCACCCGCGAAGATGCATCTTGAGATTATCAAGTGTCAGCCGTATATCGCAAATGATATGTATTGAGGCTTTGGGAAAAACTATCATCCTCAACTTGCTGCATAACGGCTTCTTTGTAGATCTGGGATAGTTCACTGGTTCAGAAGATGTCACCTTTAGGATCACTTGATGAAATCTGGAGAGAAACTGCAAGGATGGTGAATCAATAGACGTTAGCAGAAAAAGTAGCATTGGGAAGCGTGAAGCGAGAAACGATGTTGAGCAAGCGTGAAACGAGCAACTAGGCATGGAAAACGATGCGGGAGCGAAGAAACGGGGTCCGGAATGGAAATAGAGCAAGTTTGAAGAGACTAAGATAAAAACTGCCAAAAGTGTAAAGGTGCTAAAATTCAGCACCATTGCACAAAAAATGACTAAGTTTGGAAAAAGTGCAAAGGTGCGAAAAATAATGCCACAGTAAAAAATTGGCTAAGTTTGGCAACAATGTGTAAGAGCGCACTTTTTTAGCGCTTCTACACATTTTTGGAAAATCACTTTTTATGCAAGGTCGCTGATTTTTGGCGCCACTGCACTTTCAACACTTAGGCAAAAATTGGCTAAGTCTGGCAACAATGTGTAAGAGCGCACTTTTTTAGCGCTTCTACACATTTTTGGAAAATCACTTTTTATGCAAGGTCGCTGATTTTTGGCGCCATTGCACTTTCAACACTTAGGCAAAAATTGGCTAAGTCTGGCAACAATGTGTAAGAGCGCACTTTTTTAGTGCTTCTACACATTTTTTGAAAATCACTTTTTATGCAAGGTCGCTGATTTTTGGTGCCACTGCACTTTCAACACTTAGCCAAAAATTTGGATGAGTTAGAGCGCACTTTTTTGGCACAATTGCATCTTTCACAATTTAACTAAGTATGATCAGTGAGACTTCGCGAAGGAGCTCGTTTCGAAGGTCTTTGCGAGGCGAACATAGGGGGATGCTCAAACTGACTGTTTGAGGCTTTCGAACGCATTTCGAGGTGGCTTGAAAATCACCTCGTTTTGCGCGCTTGAACTTCACGAACCTAGGAAACGAACAAGTTTCGTAGGGGGGTTATCCGTGAATCGAGCGCTGCTAGATTCCATGATAACAACGTTCATGACATTATCTTCACAACAAGGCATGTTTGAATCTTGGAGAACTTAGAGATTGATTTTGGGGCAGATCACGGTGGGCTAAAGCCCCTTTTTACAACATTGATGGTCTACTAATTTTTTGTTACGGATTAAGCTTTGATTGGGAAAAGATTCAATGATGTTATTTGTAGATTAATAGTGGTGACCTTTCATATTACTCCCTCCTCTCATTTCCTGTCTCTGTGCTACTTTTGGTTGGTTTTCTCCTGCTTGGAGCTATATCTTTGCATGACTGTTATTGGGCTTTCTTCTCTTGTACATTTTCAGTTTGGGGAGCATTGGCACTTGACAGTTTCTCCTTTTTATTGTGCTCACTGCTGTATATAAGAATTTATTGTGTTTGAAAGAGTGAATTTGCTGAAGGAAGAATGAGAAATGTACTTTTTTGTTGCTCGTTAGCTGCCAAAGGTGAAATATTGATGGTTTTGTGACCATATATGTGTCTATGCATGCATTAAACTCTGGGTCAGGGCTAAGGAGATGAGCTGATGTCCTTATTTCTGCTTTGATTTTTGGTGGGATAGGTCTTGAAGTAAGAGCACGTTTCTGTTAGAATCCATCTTCATTTGGGCTCCTTAAAAAATGAAACCTTCATTATTGTGAATCATGATATTTGTTTGCTTTTAACATTGAGCTTTAGAAATTTTACCTGAAGTATTGAATTCTGTCTTCTCACGCTTTATGGGTTGAGTTGGAAGTATTTTTCTCTTGCGCTGGGTTGATAGAGACACAATTGGCTCAACACTTTCATCCTCAGCATTTGTATTTTATCAATATCCTCTTCGCCCCCTAAGGCAAAGCTACTTAGCATGATGGTCACAAGAGGAAGGAGGGTACTCTTGGTTTTGGCTGCATGTCATGGACAAAGTACATATGGCAGAAGTCCAGTCAAGCGTATCTCTTTTAGTTTAGTTTTAATTTTTGGTTATCCATGAGACATGGAATTTAAATGGGATTGATATGGTTTTAACTTTCTGCATATTATTTTTTAAGTGGATGAAAAGCTGAAATTAAATAATAATTATCAATGTAGACTATAATCTAGAGGCCCTATTTTGTTTTTTTCCAGTCTAGAGTACAATATGGTGACTTTCTTATAAAGGTTGAATCAACCCCCAATATCTTGCTCCTTTACTGTGTATCGGCATAAAAGTTTGATTTTAAAATAAATTGCAGAATCACCTTCATGTCTGTAAAACGAACCTACTGATGCATATTTTAGATTTTAGTGAGATCTATACAAATGAAATATATTCAGAAAGGTACTTGGGTTGTGCATCATGTTTCCTTTTGGATTAATAAATGGACTTAGACTAGTTTTTTGCAGTTCGTAAAATGTTTTAAACAGCATTTGATAAGCCCAAATAACATTCATTTTATAGATCTAGTGATTGTATATGTGTTAGATAGTTCTCATTGTTAGGTATTCAGGGCTGGTAAGAGCACTCCAAGGTTAGCTTTGTTAGGTTTTCCGTAACCCTTATAAACATTTCTCTGACCACAATTCAGACTTGTTTTGCCAGGCCTGTCATACAAACAAATGATGATAACATAATGTATTTCTTGGAATATAAATGCCTGTCTTCCATTGATGTTTGGTAAATATTTTTACATGTCAAAAGTTCTTAATTTCATTACTAAGCCAAAATAGCATTCATTTTAATATTTTATAGATCTAGTGGTTGTATAGGTATTCAATAGTTCTCATTGTTAGGTACTCAGGGCTGTTAAGAGCACTCTAAGGTTAGCTCTGTTAGGTCTTCTGTAATTCTTATAAACATTTACTCCGACCACAACTCTGACTTGTCTTGCCAGGCCTGCCATACTAACAAATGATGATAACATATTCTATTTCTTGGAAAATAAATGCCTGTCTTGCATTAATTTTTGGTAAATATCTCTACATGTCAAAAGTTCTTAATTTCATTACTAATTGCTTGTTTTCAATGGCCTCACAGAAATGAAGTGGGCTTTGTACATCCTTCTCAACTGGCAATATTCCATTCTCTGGAAGGAAAAGAGCCTATTGCATCATTTGGTGGAGACATGCAACAATCTATAGTTGGTAGGAGTAATATAGTTATAGCATTTCAATCTTCATGCTTTGAAGGTTCTATTGGAAAACCAAATTTTTTGCTTGCTGCAGATGGAGATACAAAACCCAGCAGAGAGGCATCTTATGATCGATCTGTTTTTTGGAGTGGAGATCATAAGCTTGCCATATCTGTCCAGGCTTTGTCTCCTCTCTATACGACTGCAAAATCTGCTTATCTATCTGCACGCCAGCGGTATGAATGTCTTGTTTGCCCCTCACAAAACAACATTCATTTTCCTTATGTGTATGAACCAGAAGGTTCATTAGAAATTGTTGGACAAGATAGACGTACGTTGGATATAGAAGCTGTAGAAAATGAACTAATGAGCCACAGCAAAGTCTTAATCATATTAAGCTGTGACTATGCTAGTGCTTGGAACTGCAGGTACTTTTTTGAGTTTTGATCTTTCTCTATAAAATACATGTATTGTTTAGTTCCTCTTATTTTCTCTTGTTTAATTTCTCTCATTCATTATTGTAGTGCAAAGCTTCAGTTGATGCTACAATTGTTTTATCATTTGTAATTATTAAGTTCATGCGATCACTTATAAATTTATAATTCATGTGACTCCATGGCACCACTTTCACATCCTTGTTAACTGCTTCTATTTGTTTGTATCTGGAAATGATATATTAAATTCATAGAGAATGGAGTACATTGTTTGTCGGAAATATGTATTCCCATCTATTCCTGAATTTTTTATGTCAATCAGTTACAATAATCAAAATACCTATTTACTAAATACGTCTGCAAGTTATAGACATTGTCTCTTGCAATTAATATAAATAGCTAATTTTTCTGGTGTCAAAGCACAAATGCACCAAGAATACTGCAATGTCTACATTATGGCTGATTTTTGAACATTGAAGCAAAGAGATTTTTGTGAAACAATATAGACATACTTTCTGACAACAAAAGGAGCATGCTAGTTGCAGACTGTCCCCCAAAGTACCATGAAATTGCTAGAAGCATTGAGGATATTTAGCAAGTAGAAGGTAAATCGATCTAGAGAAGGGTGAAGATGTGCTAAGGATATAGGTATACACCCACAGAAACAAAAAACAATGGGAAATCAGCCACTCAAACTATATGGATGTGTTGGCGTTACAATTCGCACCTCTGGAGTGCGTATTGGCAACGGACAGCTATGCATAGTATTAACTGCTCTTCAAATTAGGAAGGGAAGCTCCTTCTTTCGCTGATATGCTTAAAAAGTAAAGTATTCTAAAATCCTATCTTTTTGACTCAGCTGGAAGAGGCACAAGGTTAAGAAAACTAATACATCGCAGCTAAGGTTTTTCTCTGGTTTTGCAGATCTTAACTACAACTAGGATAATGCTAAAACTATCCTATCTCTTCTAGATAAACAGAGCAAGAAGAATTAGGAATAGGGAATAGTTGACGATAAACTTTATAATAGGATTCCCAAGGAGGCGGGACACCTATCCGAGGTGTAGGCTGAAATGAAGGTTATTGGAAACAACATCAAACGGCAAGCTAGTTTTCAGGATTCCCAAGGAGGCGGGACACCTATCTGAGGTGTAGGCTGAAAGGAGATTATTGGAAACAATCTCTATTTCTAAATTCCCAAGGAGGAGGGACTCCTATCAGAGGTGTAGATATGAAAGAAAGATTATTAATAACATCACACAATAAACTTTATTTCTAAATTCCCAAGGAGGAGGGACTCCTATTTGAGGTGTAGCTATGAAACAACCTTATTAGAAACAAATAAACCTAGGACAACAAATTGTATGAAGGACCTATCACACAATGAACGATCAAACCAGCTTTATATTAACAAAGTGAACAAGTACAAAATAGCTATATTGCACGGCGAGGTGGCTCAGCAATTTGTTATTGCAGCAAAAGTTAAAATACAAATGAGCAAGGGTGCTCTTATTTATAGAAGCTCGGAGGAGTAGTGAACCCTAAAATCTCCTCGAGTTAACACGAGTCTTGCAAGCATGCAAGATTTATTCTTAAACCTAAATGTATGCAACTGAGCAATTAACTGGAAAAACTACCTCAGTTAACTAATTCTAAACTAAACTAATTGGACTGTGCAACACTCAAGTCCTTATTGATATGAGAGTTAACTGACAACTAATATTAATTAATTGAAACTGAAAACTAATTGAGAACTCCAACTATACATAGATGATTCCAAAATAGACATGCCATGATATGTGGGACAACGAGTTAACTTGGAAAGAGGCATCAAGTTAACTCCTGTGTCTAAAGTCTATCCTGAAAAGGTGGGACGTCGTGATCTGTATTTCACTGCCGTGATCTCGAGCAATTAACCCCTCCATGAGGTTGTTGATAGCATCACCATCTGGAGCATTGATACTTCTCTGAAGTACTCGGTATCTCCGCAGCATCTCTTCACTGTCTGTGATCTGACTCTGTAGTTCTCCTTTACTCTTGGCCGCCTCATCAAATAATGCTGACATGACTGTAAGTTGATCCAACTTACAGCCAACTGAATCACCATTAAAAATACCGTGGATGAGTGTTTGAATCTTTGACTGTACATCAGTGAGCTTGATGTACTCACCACCCTCACGCTAATACTGGCAAGGGACTCTTGACGTGAAAGTTCTCATGAACTTGATAGCACTTGTCACCTTTTCTCTGCTCTCGGCCAACTCTGCATAAATTATTTCATGTATCTTTAACTTGAAGATTAATTGTTCTCTCCAAGTAAAGATTGCTTCCTTATCTTCTTCTTCAGTGATCGAGTCATATGCCGTCCTCAGGTGAGAGATCATGATCTCATTCCGTGGCTTGTCTACCGCCAAGTCTTGCTCTGATTCCTAAATGTGTAGATGAAGTTCATGGGCATTATACCTTAATTGGTACAATTATGAAAGTATGAAGCAACCCCTTGTGACGAACTCCTCTTCCCAGTCTTTTAGGCGCTTCCCATATACAACCAATTGACTTAGCTGATTTTCTTCTGCTAGTAACTCTAACATCTGCGGGAGCAAGGTGGTGACGTTCTCAGTGTTGTGCATAAGGTTGGAGATATACTGACGAAGCTGCTGATTCTCAGCCTTGAGGGCTGCTTTATCTTCACCATCCTTTATTACTCTCTCCCTTATGCTTTCCGTTGCAACTCCAAGGAGATCCATATCTGCTTGACGTGTGCTTTTGCCAAGGTTGACCTTTATTAAGGTGAAATCAACTTCTACCTCATTCAAGCTTTTATCCTTTGGTGGCGCAACGGTCTCAATGATGATCTCCTTGTTAGCGTTCCTTTCAACATGAATCTGCTTCTTGATCTTTTTATCTGGCGTATCTTGATAGACATGATCAAAATCTAAGAAGTCCAGTTTATAGGATGGCTGCCTCCTCTTCCTACCCAGCTAATTCTCAAGCCAAGACAGAGTCTCGACTAATTTCACTAGAAGGATCAGTGCTCATCCTACGAACTCCTGATGAATGTGAATGTGTAGAAGCACTGCTACGTGGTGGTGAGTCTAAATCAATGTGAATCGGATGGCATGGGAGGTTTTGCCTTTACTTCTGGCATGTTCTCAATTGCATTTGTGGTTATCTCCATATGATGCTCTTGCTGGTCCAAATCAACAATTGGTGCTTTTCCCTTTGTATTTCGCGACATCCTGCTTCCTTTAGGAGGATTACTCCATGTCTTCTTTCTGGGCTTTGGTTTTGATGTGGAAGGCAGTGAAGTGACCACTAGTGGCGGCTCTGTGTTTGGAATGGCTTCCTTTCTCATCCTTTTGCTATCTAAGTAAAGTTTGCTATTTCTAACAACTTTGCTTGTTCTTTCCTTTACAAATGTGCATTCTTTGGCGTACCAATCAACAACTGGAATAGGCTACATGTCAACTTGATCTTGAAAGAATTGAGGAAGTGTGACATCCCCATCATCATCGGATAACCCTTCCACACCCTTTGACATCAAATCGACAATCTGTGAAAGGGTGAACCTGCCGTAGCTGCGTCTTTGCACCTTGAATTCGTCCTCATAGTTGAACCAATAGTCTTCTATAGAAGGCTTGTATGAAGAACGATCGCCAAGGAATGCTGAAATGTGACCCCAAGGGTCATATGAGTGTCTCTCGACGAGATACTTAAGGTTAAGCCTCTCCATCTCATTACTCATGGCCTTTGTGTCAGCTGCTGTCTTGCACCTATAAATTCCCATTTGTAATGGAAAAGTGGCAGCTAGCTTGCATTTGTTGTGCATATAAGAGTGGACCTCGTACAACTACCATAGAAATTCCATGAACACCACCTTATCTGAGGGATAACGGGGTAACATGGCAGGATGACCTGAGTATCCATACACGCGAATGTAAGTAAAAGTAGGGAATTGGATGAACCAATCCACCCATTCTACCATTGCTGATTTAGTTTCTGCTGAAATACGCACGTGTAGCTCTCGATCAATATTTCTCACGGTGTACAATAAAAAAGCCTCCTGCACTCGCTTGAAGTGTCGCTCGGATTGTGTGAACTCAAGTTGTGAGTAGTACTGATGAACCCTTTGTACACTTAGAATCCCTACAATATTCAATCCTCTAAACTGGCCTTGGAAGGCTATTAGATACACGAGGTATGAACACGTGAAATTCGTGAGCAACCAAGAAGCTGGTCAATTGTTTGTGGAGAACATCGTTGATCAAAGATGCCCAGTCATAGTGCTCCTTTCTGTTGATGATCTGAGCCATGACATAATACATCCATGGCTGAAATTCGTGAGCATCTGCCTGACCGGTGACACGGTTAAGAAGGGTGATCATAACCGCTTATTCATCTTTGAACTCTCCATGACCCACATTCTTTGGCAAACTAGTCCTTTTCTATTTGAGCCATCTCTCTGCCATTCTTTCGTAACATTTTTCCTTATCAGCATTGAATGCCTTCTTGCACTTTTCCATGGAAATGACCAAATTATTTGGATTCAGAGGAATACTCAAGCACTTATCGATGTCTTTGGGCTTGAGACTGCATGTCATTCCCCCATCCATTGATTGAATTTCTTGTGTAGTAGAGTTGTAATGCTTTACACAAGCCATAACAAACTCTATACATTGTGTTGTGATGGGAAGTGAAGCAGCTTCTAGCAACCCTGATTCTTTGAGGTTCTAAACAGTAATTTGGTCTATCTCTGAAGCGTTCAAGTCAAATTTTGGATCCACCTGATGCAAATCTGTATTAGTCATTCTGATGAAATCATGAATTAAGACTAATTTGGTCTTGAATTCAATCTGAGTGAATTGCATTATGAAAAACTCCCTTGTTGACTGTAAATACGCTATATTCTGACAACTTCTGGAAAGCTAAAATAGCTCTTGATGAGGCTAAAAATATCCTGTCGAGGGGCAAATTTTACAAAAAAATTTTGAGACATGGGTTTTGTAGAGAAAATGTTTCTAAGCAAACCCCCAATGTCAGAAATTCGAAAAAATGCTTTTTCACTCGACATGCTTGATATATGGGTTTTGTTACCGCCAATGTGCTGATCACACCTAGATTCTTCATTTTTTAAAATTTTGACTTTTCCTCTACCATGCAAAGGAATCTTTGGAAAAAAGCAAAGCTTCAAAAATTGAAGCTACGAGGCAATTTTTTCTAAAAAATTGTAGCACATGGGTTTTGTAGAGAAAGCCATGCTGAACAAACCCAGATGATTAGATATTGAAAAAGATGCCGTTTACTTTGACATGCGAAAGAAAACCTAGGACAAGGATAAGAGAATTATGAGGTGAGAAAATAGAAGTTATATTTTGCCTTTGTAAATCTTCAAGAAATTCGCCTCCTTGTCTCAATCTGATGGTCCTACCAAGAAACTATTCAAAAATGAAGCATGCAAAACTATCCTGCTGAACCATTTGGACCTGTAGATGCGAAGAACACTGAAAAATTCTTCCTGTAGCGCCTTTAGATCTTGCTTGCACGAGGAAAAATGTGTTTGCCTTCAACCTGTTGTGAAAATAATGGACGCCCAAATGAATATTTAAAGAATTTTTTGAGAGTTAAGGCATTACATGCAGGAGAAAACCCTAAATTTTGGACGCAATTATCTCATTGGACCGCATTTAGTTAACAAAAACAGAGATTGGGCCTTGAAATGGGCGCCACCCAGCATGCAAGGCATAAATACGACACATGCAAGTAAAATTGGCATTTAAAATTGAAGTTTTAATATTATTTTAATTTAGTTAACTGACTCCACCTTTATAGGGCGGCCGAAGCATGCACTTCAATTTTGAAAGTCAAACTTTGACCTTTTTGGGCACCATTACTCAGACTTAGAAACTTTTTCAACTTTTCAACCCTTGTAAACGTCATCGAAACCTTTGTTTGATCTTGTATTCTGGATGCCCGGTTGATCCTGAAGCTGAGATGACACATTCATCACGAAGTTGGATCAAGTCTGACAAAATATTGCTAGGAGTTGCAAATTCCGCAAAGGATGATTGTATATGCAAGTCTTGAAAGTTGGATTAAGACCCTCAAATGCAAGGGCGCCACTGGCCTGCAGGGGCGCAATTGACCTTTTGAGAATGATTTTGCAAATTGTAACTTTCAATAGAACGGTCCACTTTGACCCTCGCTGCCGGGAGCTGGATTGCTCCGATGCTTGCGCCGATGATCCCATCGTGGAGATAGAACAACTTGGAAGAGATGTTCCCGAGAGTGATGAAACTAGAAAACTGCTTCTAAGACCTCCAGTAGAAGGGTGCCTTTCTCAAGGAAGGTGCATTTTTCCATAGCCATTTTTCTACTCGCCTTTATCCTCTGGAATTTTCCGCCGATTCTTCATCTATGGGTGTTTGATGGGTCCCGAGGGTTGATGGTTGGATTGACTGCATAGCTAGGAGGATTTTGAACAGATCTCGTGGAGACAATACCTGCCGAAAACCTCAACTGGATGGCCAAAAGGCTAGGCGCCCCTGGCTTGTAGAGGTACAATTTGATATTTTTACTTTTATTTTCCTTTCATTTTACGTGCTCGTTGGATCAACTGTGACAGTTGCTCAGTATGTCTTACGGACTGGAAAACGGATTCATCGTGGAGTTGGGCTGAATCTGAAGAGATCCCCTGGAAACGGTTTTTGCAAATTCTAACATCTGACGGGCTTAATTCAAGGGCACCCCTGGGCTACAGGGGCATAAATTCTGAATTTTGACTGCCATTTCTGATGCGTAAATTTCTCGTTTCTTCTGCTTCCGCTGTCGTTTGTCGGTGCTTTGCAAATCTGATGGATTCGCTTGATGGCTTGCTGGAAAGTTGACAAAAATCCGGAGAAGATGAATGTATTTGCAACCACTGATAATTGCATTTGCGCCTTCAAATTGAAGGGCGCCCTTGGCATGTAGGGGTGCAAATGCCTCCATAGTTAGTGAATTTCGGATGAAATTCACCTCCTTCGTGCTTCACGAACACCGTATCGCTTGCTGAGTTGATTGCATTGAAGCATCATTACCGCTGATGCACATACGTGACTGCATTTCACCATTTTACATGTACGGACTGTTAAATTTTATGATCAGATTAAGTGCATAGAAAATTAATTCAAAATCAGACACAATAACATAGCAGATACCCTGGGAAAACCCTCCTCTTGAGGGAGAAAAACCCAACACTAATATATCTCTTATATATTAATTCTTGAAGAGAAACACTTGTACAAATGAGGCCAATGAGAGAGGCCAGAATAATGCATCAACAGATGATACTAACATAGATTCTATTACATATAATCTGCTAACACAAAACTGAATACTTCATCAAGGTCGCACTTCACATATGATGAACTTGCGCTGCTCTTGTAATGAATTCGCACTTGAGACAAAACAATGATCAAATGAACTGAATGCAAAATGGATGGAACTCAATGAATATAAATACATAAGTGGATAAGAGACGTGTCTCTTCATTAACCTCCAAGTCAGCCTCCAACAAATGTCTAGAGAAAGATCGTGTCCAATAAGAAATAGGTTGGCACACATAAGAACTCGTGCCATTAAGATAAAGCGCACCTCTTCACAATGTCGGCTTTAACATATAGATAGCACCTCTAAAATACTCGTGCCTCTTCAAGAATAAACGTCTCTTATAAATTAAATAGCATCAAGCTATCATTTAATTTATTCAATCGACAAATGGATGGGCTGGAAGGAATCACATGATGCTGTTTATTATCATCAACATAGATGTATTCAATAAAGAGATGCGAATTTAATAAAGAGGCACGACTATGAGGTGGCCGACTTATTAAATTAGTAAAAGATATAATTCTTTTGAGGTCGACCTGTTATGATTGGAGTGACACGCCTCTTTATATTGTATATATATTCATTCGATTATTTCATTGTGATCATTCATTCAACATTTAGTTCATATCACATACATGCGAGTTCAGTCCAGTACAGAAGGCGAAGTTATTGACTTGGATTGATTACTGTCAAGTGCGTGTTCTTCAAGGTGGTGCGATATCTCTTGAGGCTGTACCTTGTATCAGCGAAATATTGTTTTGTGTTGGCTGTGTTGCATTCTTGGTTGATGCTCATATTCGGCCTTCAAATTGGCCTATTGTAAAAGGAGACTTTCCTTATTGAGATTCAATAAATAAGTGTTATTTTGTGGCTGGGTTTTTCTCCCTCAAGAGGAGGGTTTTCCTAGGGTATCTGCTGTGTTATTGTGTCTGATTTGAATTAATTTCTGTTCATACAATCTGATCTTTAAAATTTACATGGTATCAGAGCGGGTTTGAGAGGTTCGTGATCAGATTTATCCCTAATCAGCAATACCCTATTCGTTCATTTGTCTAAATCAGTCAAGATGGTGAACGGTTTGCTTTAATATCTTTCTTTACCCACTGCAACTTCTCTTCTTCCTCCTCAGGTTCAGGAACGCTAGACTCCACGAACTCACCCAAGTCATTTTCACGCACTGTAAGCGTGATCCTAAATCTCCATGATGTGAAGTTAGATGCTCCCTCGAGTCTATCCTCAATTCTTGACTGATTTAGACAAATGAACGAATAGGGTATTGCTGATTAGGGATAAATCTGGTCACGAACCTCTCAAACCCGCTCTGATACCATGTAAATTTTAAAGATCAGATTGTATGCACAGAAATTAATTCAAATCAGACACAATAACACAGCAGATACCCTGGGAAAACCCTCCTCTTGAGGGAGAAAAACCCAGCCACAAAATAACACTTATATATTGAATCTCAATAAGGAAAGTCTCCTTTTACAATAGGCCAATCTGAAGGCCGAATATGAGCATCAACTAAGAATGCAACACAGCCAACACAAAACAATATTTTGCTGATACAAGGTATAGCCTCAAGAGATATCACACCACCTTGAAGAACATGCACTTGACAGTAATCAATCTGAGTTGCAAAGTTGACTTGCACGTTGATTTGTATCTCCCATGTAGCAAAGTGAAGTGTTTCCAGACTTAGAATATTTTTTCCATTTTTCACCATTTGAAAATCCCCTCCATCGTGAAACATCTTTTTCAGCATCTTTCGCCGCAGAATCTTTTGTGATGAGTTTCAGGCTTAGATTTTGACACCTTGTACTGGCCAACTGCCATTGACGACCTTAGAGGTCCTAACTTTTCTCCTGAAAAAGTGAAAACTGCCCACTAGACTTTAACAGTCTTTTTCTGGATTCTGACTTCACCACTGTGATCGTGACGTGAAATAAGCCAATCAAAATTAATTTTAGCCAATTTTGACAAGATCCTATTTTTAGGGTTTTTTTTTCCAAAAATAGAGGTTCGAAAACCTTAATTTTCAAAATTTTCAAAATTTGCCATTATGTTATAGACATTAAACCCACAAAAAGCCCATGCTTGGTTTGCCCAAAAACTGAGTTTTGACGACACTTTTATAGGATTTAGACCATTTTGATCAAAGTGCCTTAATGAAGCAAAAAAATTGTTTTGGGTACAATAGGATGCAAGCAGGGTTTAATTATATTTTACAAAACAGTTTTGTTGCTGGCAGGATAAGGCAAACCATCATACAAGGTGTGCAAGATCCAATTATACAAATGAACATCTTAGTTAGTTTAGTTTACATGAAGCTAAAAGGGTTATATGGTAGGAATAATCAATTCTGAGGAGAAATATCTACAACAGGTATTTAGTTTCAATTCCTAGTGTCATCATTTAGATGTTTGGTGTCAATAGAAACTTATTCTTGTTCTTGTAATCTCCAGCTTGCATCCAATGTTTTTCTAGAGCCTTTACTAGTTCCTTTGAACATATATCAATTAGTTGATCCATATTTTGATTTATTATTTTGACAAGGAACTCAATAATCTTTGATTATATTATTCAAAGGAAATGTTACATCACAAATTGGAGATGATGACACATTGAAGCATGTATTCATATAAGCTTCAATCATAATATGACTATGTTGGTAAAAAATGTTAATTTTATGACTAGAATTGAATTAAGCATAAATAAAACAAATCTAAGCAATAGAACACAGCATATACCCTGGGAAAACCCTCCTTCTTGAGGGAGAAAAACCCAACAACAATATATCACTTACATATTGAATAAAATAGCAGCAATATGCTTTACAATTTGGCCAACCTCTAGGCTGATCTGATGTAATTATGTCAGCACCTCTCTAGATGCAAATTGAATAATCAATAATGACTTCTCACAATGTCGATCTCCTTGAAGCAATAATTCGATTTGCTGAAGATAGCGAACTCCTCTCAGAATTTATGCGAACTTGTCTCTTGATTATTATTGGATGCCAAATGGAAGTGAGAAGTCTTGTATTTATACATATCGAAGTGACTCTTCATGAAAAGTCGGCCTTATTCAAAGTGAGAAGTCTTTTACAAGAAGTCGGCCTCTTCATGAAACAATACGTCTCTTTATTCAATGCGATTCTTGGTTTAGTTGGTCTCCATAAAATAAAATATAAATTACAATTTGAAGAGAGGCGCCACTTCACTTGGGTCGGCCTCAAATAAATAAGTAGCCACTGGCTTTATTTATTTTAATATTAATATTTATTATTTAAATCGGGTGAAGGATAACACCCGCCGCTATAACATCAACACATCAGATACCCTAGGAAAACCCTCCTACTCGAGGGAGAAAAACCCAACAAAAATATATCTCATATATATATCAAATAGAAGTGCAGAATGCTGCATACAGAGTCTTGCCTTACACAAGGCTAAATGCTGCTAAGTGTGAACTCCTTCTTGAAAGAATGCCAATTAAATATGAGAATGACTTGATGATTTGATTGAATGGACTCCACCTTGTATATATACAAAACAAGGTGACTCTTCACTTAGGTCGGCCTCCTTTTAAGAAATAAGAAAATATAAAATAATAATTGGAATATGTAGGCTGACTTGCCTTTAATTAAGGAGAAAATATCTCTTGAAGCTACCAAACGCTAACACTCCCTCTTAGCTAGGGAGATATTTTCCAGATATCTACGTCATGGAGTCTCTCAACATGACGCCCACAATGGCTACACCCATTTGTGGAAAGCTCAAAGGTTCATCACGGAGTCTCTCAACATGATGTCGTCATGGAGTCTCTCAACGTGACTGTAATGAGCCGGACTAATTTTTTTTTGATTTTCAATTACAAATTACAATCAACCCGCACCCGTTAAGGTTAGCTCTAAACCAAAATGATGCGGAAAACAACTCTAACCAGGATGTACACCAGGATCCCAAAGTTGGGCAAGGTGTGAGCATTTGGTCAGAGGATCTGATGCGGATGCAGAACTGGAAGGGAACTCTAACCAAGAATGCGTCCAAGATAGATGAGCATATGGTCAAAGGATCTTATGCAAGATGAGCTGAAAGTAACTCTAACCAGGATGGCGCCGAATGATGGTGAGCATACGGTCAGAGGATCCCTGAGAACTACTAACTGAAAGTAAATAGGCATCAAGCTAGCCTCTTCCACTTATTCAGCGGGAAGTACAATAAAGTAAGTGAAAGAGAGAAAGGAGAATTGATGATAGTACTACTAATTAGCTTACAATTTGATAGAATACTTGCCATAGCCCAACATTATAAGTTCTTCAATGCTGCAACATTATATATGACTTCCTCAATGCTTAACAAGACTCCCTAGACTTGAACTCCTCACAAAGTTGCATTTATCTAAGACTGATATGACAAACCAGCGACTGAAATGAAGTAATCAGCAACACTAGAACTCACTAAAATACTCACAACTCACTCAATACTTGCCAAAATGACATGAGACTTGATGCAAACGAATGCTAGGATGATGACAATGAAGACTAGACAAAGAAACAACTGATAAACTGAAGTATTTTTTTTTCTAAACACTTGCCAGGTAGACCAGAATGGTACTGCACAAAGAAGGGCGATTTTTGCAAGATAAAATCTAAGACAGCAAAATAAAATCTGAAACTTCTAGGAAGGGGTCGCCCCAGGCTGAGAAGAACAAAGGAAAAACACCCAGAATGATAATATTTTTATTTCATGAAATATGAGCAAAAACTACAATCAGCCATGCGTATCAGTCTATCAACAACTCCAAAATATGACTAAAATGCAAGATAACTGAACTAATATGCTAAGAAACTCAAATACAATGCTGAATAACTCACTACAATCTACCTCTCAACTAGTTGCTATCTTTCAAGCAAGAAGATGAGCCAAGCTAGGAGGTGTGCTTTCCTCGAAGCAATTTTGTCACCATTTCGGCAGCATAACTTTACTGAAAATATGAGATGTCCAAATGAAGAGAAGAAGCTAGCATTTAAAGACTTGAGGAGAATCTTCTAGAAGCTTCAAGAAGGGTGCCCAAATTTCAAATTTGATTTCAACTCTTTTCTCTCCAAAGGTGGCGTCCATTTCTCAAGGCAATATTTCACTTTTATAAAAAATAATCTTTTCCCTCAAGTAGGCGTCCCACTTCTCCAACCCTTAATTTGGCCTTAAAATATAAATTATCTCCTGATGAAGCATTCACCCATAAAGTCCCCTTTTTAAAAACAACATAAAGTTATAATGCTAGGCCAAGGGAGTTATAATATTAAAATATAACATTATAATATGAAAATGACTTATCTCTCCAGAAAAAGCATCCAAGGGCCAAAAATCCAATTACCAACTGAACTGGTTGAAGACGAGAGCCAACAACACCGAAATCCACAAGGTCACTGCCAAAAATAGAATTTACTAAAAATAGTAAATTCATGAAGTTGCTCGAAACACCAAACAGACTATACCACTGCGAAGCTCTCTGAAAACCCAGAAAGAATCCGTAATCCAATTTCCAAACTTCAAGCAACCACCTCCTCAAAAATAGGAAACCCTAATTTCATCCTCCGAGTAGCCTACGGGTCTCCGGAATAGGCCAACGGTCAACTGAATCGATCACAATTGAGAAGGGTTCATTACAGTGATGTCCACCATGGCTACTCCCATGTGTGGAAAGAAACACACATACAAGTTCCCATCATGGAGTCTCTCAACGTGATGTCGTGATGGAGTCTCTCAACATGACGTCCACCATGGCTATTCCCATGTGTGGAAAAACACAAGTACAGAGGGTTCATCACATAGTCTCTCAACGTGATGTCGTCATGGACTCTCTCAACATGACGTCTCATCTCAGTCTCAGAGATGAACAAGGGCTTGCACCTCATATTTCTCCGTCTCAGAGAAATATACACTACAAGGGCTTTCACCTCATATTTCTCCGTTTCAGAGAAATATCACTACAAGGGCTTTCACCTCATACTTCTCCGTCACAGAGAAATATACACTACAAGGGCTTTCACTTCATATTTCTCCGTCTCAGAGAAATATACACTACAAGGGCTTTCACCTCATACTTCTCCGTCACAGAGAAATATACATTGCAACAGATCTTCATGATGATGTGACTCCCTCTGAAGCTCCAAGTTCTTGCATTAACCTCCTGACCTCCTCGTCCAAGGTTGCCTCTGTTGGTTTGTTAGACTCCCTTTGAATGTTAATTCCTCCTTTTCGAAGAAACTAATCGCAATGACAATCTGAATAGATTCTTCCTCTTTGAGAGATGTCTCCAGTTATGTGCCACCAACTCAGTCCCATGGCAACAAGCCGTGTCTCCATTCTTCAGCTTGCGTGACTTCCTCATAGGATGCATCAAGCTCTTCCTCCCTTGAATGCAATCTCTCATCATCCTTTTGCTCCTCGATCCATCTTGGAAGCATTTTTAGAGAGATTACTAATAGTTCATAGAATCAAACTATCCCAAAGAGAAATACCAATGCTAGAAGCATACATGATTCACTATTCCAATGCATGAATTAATAACTACATAAAAGATTATGAACATTATTCAAGGGTATGAAATACTTATCTCTTTATTGTCTAATCTTCCTCACAATCCACCAATTGTTCTTTCTTGATCTTTGCACCTAAAGATTCAGATCTGCTGCGATGGAATGATTCAAAACTGTTTGCAACTTCAAAAAAACATCTTCAAAGAAATCAATGCCTTAGAGGAAAGAG
>VDFB02058242.1:245679052-245724297 GCA_007258455.2 Sequoia sempervirens | reverse complement strand
AGAGAGAAACCTTGAGAGAGGGAGAGGGGTAGGAGGGAGAGACTTGAGAGAGAGAGAGAGAGGGAGAGAGTGAGAGAGATATAGGGTAGAGGGTAGAGGGTTTAAGGGTTTAAGGGTTTAAGGGTAGAGGGTAGAGGATAGAGAGAAAGAGAGAAAAGAAACCTATAAAAAATTAACTTTCTCATAACGCAAGCATGTTTTGAACGAGTAGAGATATGGTCATTATTTTAGCAAGACAACGTGCTCGTGTTATAACACGAGTTCATTTTGTATTTCTCTAAAAATGGTAAAAAACTCAATATACCCATGATATCAAGGCCCACATTCTTCATATTATCTTGGTTATGTGCGTGTTCCAACAAAAAAAAGATTTTTGATGATTTTGTGAAGTGTGCATGCAAGTTTTTCACATTCCACCACCTTTTTCATGATATTTCCACCACCTTTGCATCAAATAGCAGATTTTTTACGTTGAAAGGCATATAATTTCAATTCAAGTCTGAATTCCATTCAAGAGTGATATACAATTGAAGTTTGGAGGGGAACAAGCTTTTGAAAAAGTCAAATTGTTGAGGAGTTTGAAGAAAGAAGAAGCAAAGGCTACATAATTGGGTAGAGCTCGTTCATTTGAAACTACGGTTTTTTAGGTATGTGAATTATTTACACATTTTCTTTCATTCTAGTTTGGCTTGCTTTTCTTTTTTTATTTTGCATATTCTATGTTGATCATTGTTTGTCTGTCAAATTATAACCTTAGCTTGTCAATGCACATTTTAAATTACACAATTCTTTACACTTGCCAGTTACATTTTTAAACCACATCTCTTTGAGGAATTTTGTTAAACAATTGACTTACCTTGTGTATGCTTCCACATTTTGTATACACATATATATGATAGAAGTTATAAGTAAAATAATACATCATTTCTCAATCCTTTACTATGGATGTGAATACCACTCTCCAAAGCTTTCATTTTGGTATAGGCATGGGGGATGTTGGAAATGTAGTTGAATTTGATTTTACACCTACAAATTGCATATGCTTGAAATTTTCTAAATACTTTTCAATAAATCTATTTTGTGCATATCCTACAATCATTCTAGTCCATGAGGACATATCTCATTGAGGTATTTTGTCAAACAGTTATACCAAGCAGTTGATTGCCTTGTCTATGCTACCAAATTTTCCATACATGTCTACCAAATCATTTTATCAAACAACATAGACAAGGCAATCAGTTGTTTGAATAAATGCCTCAAATAAATGGGGTCTCATGGTGATGTGCATTTTATCAAACAATTGATTGCATTGTCTATGCTACCAAATTTTCAATACATGTCTCTACAAAATTGGAATGTATTTCTCCCAAATTGATAGATCTTTGAATCTATTTTGGTTTTCATCTCTATTTCTAAATTTACCTCATCACTAAACTTACCTCATCACTAATGTTGTGATATATTTTAAATGTTTCTTTGATTAGTATACCTACAAGGGATTCTAACCCTTATCTCCATTATTTCAAGACTCTTTATTCAAGGCTAAGTTAGCAACATGTGGAAAGGTGCAACCTATCTTGCAATCATGGCATGCCACAAGACAATGTAGTAGGTTTGACAAGGTAGGGGCAGCATGAAAAAATGGCTCATAGAAATGGGGACTCACGGTGATGTAATCACACAGCCCCTACCTTTTCAACCCTACCGAATTGGAAAGCTAGTGAGCTCACTAGCTTGCCAATTCAGTAGGGTTGACAAGGTAGGGGAAGCATGAAAAAATGCCTCATAGAAATGGGGTCTCACTGTGATTTCTTTAAGGAAATCCATCCAAAAAATCATGTGAGCATTGGAAAGCTAGTGATCTCACTAGCTTGTCAATGCACTAGGGTTGACAAGGTAGGGGAAGCATGAAAAAATGCCTCATAGAAATGGGGTCTCATGATGATAGCTCACTAGCTTGCCAATTCAGTAGGGTTGACAAGGTAGGGGCAACATGAGAAAATACCTCATAGAAATGGGGTCTCATGGTGATAGCTCACTAGCTTTCTAATTTATTAGGGTTGACAAGGTAGGGGCAGCGTGAAAAAATGCCTCATAAAAATGGGGTCTCACCATGAGACCCCACTTCTACATCACCGTGAGACCCCATTTCTATGATGAATTTTTTCACACAGCCCCTACCTTGTCAACCCTACCGAATTAGCAAGCTAGTGAGCTCACTAGCTTGTCAATGATCACATGGTTTTTTTGGATGGAATGCCTTAAAGAAATGTGGTAATGTGGCATGCCATGATTGCAAGATAGGATCAAAATGGAAGCATGGACAAGGCATGTGAATTTTTTTACAATAAATTTTTCGTAGACATGTATGCAAAATGTGGTAGCATTGACAAGCTAGTGAGCTCACTAGCTTGCCAATGCAGTAGAGTTGACAAGGTAGGGGCAGCGTGAAAAGATGCCTCATAGAAATGGGGACTCTATGGGGAATTTTTTCATGCTACCCATACCTTGTCAACCCTACCACATTGGAAGGCTAGTGAGCTCACTAGCTTTCTAGTTTAGGGACTCATGGTGATTTACATCACCGTGTGTCCCCATTTCTATGAGGCATTTTTTCATGCTGCCCCTACCTTGTCAACCCTACCGAATTGGAAAGCTAGTGAGCTCACTAGCTTTCCAATGTAGTAGGGTTGAAAAGACATCACCATGAGACCCCATTTCATCACCATGAGACCCCATTTCTATGAGGCATTTTTTTATACTACCCCTACCTTTTCAACCCTACTACATTGGCAAGCTAGTGAGCTCACTAGCTTGTCAAAGGTACAACATTTTTCATACATGTCTATGAAAATTTTATTGTCAAACAATTCATATTCCTTTTCCATGCTTCCATTTTGATCCTATCTTGCAATCATGGCATGCCACATGACCACATTTCTTTAAGGAATTCCATTCAAAAAATTCATGTGACCTATATTTATGCTAGAAATACTCTTCTACAGGATGATTGTAAGTATTTTGTATGAAGCCTTGAATGACATATCTTTCATTTATTTATATGGATTCATTTTTTAGGAACTAATATTTGTCTCATTACAATGCTACAGGTAAAATTATTTGCCATGCCAAGGAAATGAAGAAGGAATAAACCAACAGATGAAGAGTATGAAACTAATAAAGCAAAAAATAAAGAATGGATAAAGGAATATCGTTCGAAGAATAAATTGGATACAATTGACGAAAACAAGCCAATTGAAGAGGAACCTCAATCATAAAAAAGAGAAAAGGAATTGGTGGCACAAAGGGAATGAATGTGAAAGCATCGTGCTAAGATAGATTCAAATACTTTAGTTGGAGACACACCCTCTACCACAAGTGAATACAAAGGGACACCATTAACCACAAGTGAATATGGAGGGACACCATCTACCAAAAGTGAATATGGAGGGACACCATCTACCGCAAGTGAATATGGAAGGACACCATCTACCGCAAGTGAATATGAAGGGACACCATCCACCACATTTCAAGTTGAGAGTACATCATCACTCAGATTTGATGAAGAAGGTACGCCATCATCCCCATGTCAACCTCAATGTATGTCTTCTATTCCACCCTCAATCGAAGATACGCGATCTAGCCCACCTCACTTAAATATTGATGAAATTCCTACTGTTGAGATGTATGTACCTAGGAGAACACCACCTAGAATTTTGCGTAGAAATCCAAAGTATTTGATTAATATTGATGAGGATATTTTGCAACACATGGAAGGTAAGATTCCAACATGCACTTGTAGAAGATATACTGATAAGATTTGGAAATTATTCTGTGAAAGGCTAAATGAGACCACAAGATGTCAACTATTTGTTGAAATGATGCGAGGTATAAAGTATAGAAACATCATGAAGATTCTTGGGTTGAGAACATCGAATGCTTCAAGTGAAAACACTATTGTGAAGAATCTAATGGATGCTTATGAGAGTGTGGGTAAGACCTCACGCTCAAAGGATAGTAATGTCACTCGACATGTCATTACATCGACTTTGGTAAGTATTTAAACAAGGAGATATCGTCTCATTAGAAAGATGAATGAACAATTGAGAATTAATAGAATTTTTTTATCAAGAGTCATTCAAAGGCGGCAAAGAATTGAGGGCATCGATTCAAATGAATTATGGGAATTCTCGAGGAGACTCCCATGAAAAGATAAACTAGTTGTTGAAGCATTGAAAACACTAATTGAAGACTATTGGAAGAATGACACAAGGCCATCTCCGAATCAAAGGGATGTGGTAAGAAGGAGAAAGGGTAGTCGAAACCGTGAGCCACATCCAAAGCATTTTTTGGATACGAATCAAACCCAATTTTTTCATAAATTTTAATAGGATTATCCTCAAATTCAAATTTTTCAAATATATTTTGAAATTCTTAAACCTTTTTATGTCAAGATAAAGCACACACCCACTACTTATTGTTGTAGATTACATATTGAATTCTCTAACCATTATGATGTTTATCGTTCTATATGTTTAGATTTGCATACTAACGATGTTTTGCAGGATTGTGGCATACATGCCCCACCAACATCTTCAAGAGAGTTTTTATCAAAAAAATTATGTGAAATAGAGGATGGCCAAATATTCTAGAGGAAACTATGCTTGGATGGTTCATGTTAGCATTGTGGTGGCTTGCAACATATGTCGGTATGTCAACATATGGAAAGCACACATGAGGTGGGAAAGCAACTAGTAGAGTTTGGGAAGTATAAAACAGTGGCATACACTACAAAAGATGGTAATCAAGAAAAAATGTGTGATTTGGTTATTCAGAAGATTCCAATATATTAGTTTATGTCTATGTTTCGTGACAATATAGTGTATGAGTATGCAAGACATACCCATAGAGCTCGATGGTTGGACACTCAATTAAAGTTATGCAAGGACACCTTTCTAGTTGGAAGCATAGTTTCAATGGTCGAATTTGTAGAGAACTACACTCTATAGCCACAATGTGAGGCATAGTCACAATATTACAACTCCACACAAGTTTCCATATTTGTGCACATAGCATTCATTCATGCAGCTGATAGTACAAAGGACCAAAGTAAGGTATTGAGGGAGTATCAATTTTATATTAGTGATGATCGCACACATTCTCCAAAGTTTGTGCAAGGTTGCTTACAGTTGTTCTATAGTGATTTGGCTCAGAGAGGCATAGCATATGGTCAAAATATAATATGGTTGGATAATTGTGCAGCACAGTTCAAGAACTCACACATGTTCTACTGGTTGAGCAAGATGCATGTCATTATAGGTGTTCAACATATGTGGAATTTTTGTGAGGTTGGGCATGGAAAGGGGGAGCATGATGGTGCAGGAGCATGTGTCAAAAGAGCATTAGCATGAGAAGAATTAAAGTATAAATACAATGTAAAGTTGACAGATGAAAAATCAATCGTCGAGTGGTGTAATGCTTCGATGGGTCTAGGTAATGAAGGTACATCTTTAGTTCATAAATTTTTTTGGTTGATGGATAATACTAACATTGCACCATATGAGGATTTTTGTACATTGACAGGAACAAGTGAGCTACACTCTTTCCTTAGCTCAAATACAGGTTCATGGAGTATCCATACGCCGAAGATGGCATGCTTTTGTTCTTCATGTAGAATGCAAGCCTAGGATGATTGTGAGTCAAAGGAGTAGGTTGAGAAATGGTTGTTAATTTATCTTAGCCCACTTCACACATATCACCCTCTAACGACATTGGAACTAACACAGATGGAATCATCAGTTGACTTTGACCACATATTAGATCTAGTTCAACTAGGTAATATATCTACTAGCATAGTTTTTGAAATTACTATTGTTATCTTACTTTGTAGTGTATTTGTAATATTGACTAATTTCATCTAATTTGTTGCACATATCAATGTAGGGCATGTTTATGTAGTTATTGTAGATGAAGAAAACAAAGAGGGAATGGATTATTACTTGTGTCATTGTGTTGAGGCCAAAAAGAAATTGGAGGCCCCAATTATAGATGGATAAAACATTGAATACCCTACAGACTCAATTGTTATTACTGGAACGTGGATTAGAAGGTACCCACATAAGAGTGTTAAATTTTGGTTGTTTTAGGACTTTGACACACATCAGAAGATTCTTCATTACTCAAACCTTGTCATGGAATCCAATGTTCATTTGACCAAATATGGGGGTAGATCTTTGAACAAGATCGTGTGGAAGGTGTGTCAGTCTGACCATGAGGCAATACTTGACACAATAAAGAGTAGAGCAGACCCAGATGATTCGTTGGATTAATTTGTAAGTATGCACATTGGTTCTTATTAATTTGTAAGTATGCACATTAATTTGTATGATGCCAATGTTATCATGTAATGTTTATATCATGTATGTAGGTGATTGATGAAGTTATCAGACTTGCAAATGTAGCACACTTTATGTTTAGAACTGTGGCAAAGAATACAAAGTTCAATGGTATTTTATTTTTTCTCAAAAATATGCAAAAAAAATGTAGGAAATTCTCTATAGATTAGTAAACTAGGAAGATTAAACTATGTTGTTTTTATAACAAGTTACAAGTTTCCAGAAGGTTGGAAAGTAATAGTTTGGTTATGTTCTATTCATGTTATATTCATGAGAGGTTATTGTGTGCAATAGGTATCTTGGAACTCTCAATGCAGATGTATGGCCAGGAGTGACTAAGTTGAGAGACTGACATGCCTATCCTCAATGGAAGCATCAAGATTTAAGCCTTGTTGTTCCCGACTTGGAACCAAATGGTGTGGATTTGTTGTCTGTAAGTGCCTTCCATCTATTTTCATTTCATTTCCATTTTGGATTCTCTTTCTTTTTCTTCTTTTACTTTGCCTATTTGTAAGTAAACTACTAAAAATTGATTGGTGTATCCTTGCAGAAAATGTTGATTTATGAGCCATCCAAGAGAATCTCAGCCAAAAAAGTAATGCAACATCCTTATTTTGATAATCTTGAAAAATATCAATTTTGATTTTAAGCCATTATAAAAGTGTGTGAAGCTTAGCGAGGGAATTTCAAGTTATCCATTTGAAGTTAACCTCATCACAAGAACCTATTATGTAGACATTATAAGAACATCTCAGATGTATGAGTGACATTGTAAAAGATCTGTGAGAATGGAGTACCTAAGGCATCCTTGAATCATATTTTTGGTTATTATGAGAGAATATTATAAGCCGAGTTTGTGTGCATGAAAATGGGGCATATTGATTCAATATTTGATTTAAGTGGGGTGTTGGAATTAATATAGTTTGATTTTTTTTCTCATGATTTTGTATTACCACTTGATATTTTTGAGAAAACATTGTGCCTACAAGTACAAGCACTTGGGTTTCAGAATGGTGTATGAAGCATATTAGACAACTGTAGCACAAACATAAGAATTAGGACTACCAAATAAATCTCATTTTATTGTAAAAATAATATTATTAATATAGTGAGTGTAATAACCATTGATGGTTACCAATCATTCTTTTTCTTCTTTTATTCTCTCCCTATTATAACTAGCACCAATTGACTAACTTATTATAAAAGCTTCATTTATTAAAACAAATCAACCTAATGATTATATATCAATATAAATATAGCATACCATCTATTCACATAAAAATTTGTAATGATATTTACTCAAATTTTAAAATTTATTGCTGCCCTCAAACATTTGTAATTCATGTAGCGTAATCCCTTAATAGTCCAAATTGCAATTTAAGGGTGACAATCTTTGACGACCTATTACTAAGAGACCGTAATAATTAAGGGAACTTCATATGAGGCATAAAGATCATGTAGGGTATATCTAAAATAACCTCTCTCTATTTTTGTTATCTCAGAGTCATTTTCTCGTGGTGTCTAATTTTCACTTGATGGAAAAAGTGTCAATTGCAAGCAGTGTAAAGTTGCAAAGTGGTGCAACTTTCATTCTGCAACTCATGTGACCAAATGGACTGTTCCAACATAGTTGGATGGGTACATTTATGCCGGGCATGGTACTCTTTCATACCCAAACATATTGAATCAATTTGAGCTACGTTCAATTAGCTCGATCCCTTAAGGGTCCAAAGTGCAAAATGGTTGTGGTGCAGGAGCACCCTAACAAAATCAAGCCTCCATGAGAAAATTTTGAAATTTGATTCAATTTTTGGTGTCTTGATCATGTAACAAAGTTAAATAAGTTATTATGAGGTCACTTGATGTTTATTAGGTCCAAAAATGCAAAAATGTGAGAAATACAAGAGTTGTTAACAAATATTGATTTAATTGCACCATTGCATGTAAAAATTGCACTATGGGAGTTAAAGAGTCTTAGGAATTGGTGGATAGTTAGAGAATATTTGGTAGGCTAAAAGTTAGTTGTATTTCCTTTAAAAAGGATTTTGTAACTTTTGAAACTTTGTGGGGGATTGTGTTTTAGATTTGGAATGAATAAAGACATCATTTTCTCCATATTTACACAAATTCTTTGTTTCTTGGATGTCTATGGCTTAGTACGAATAGGAAATGGTATCAATTTTTTTTTAAGTGATACTTATATCAATCACCTTCCATTTAGACCTAATTTAATGTGAATTGGTGGAGATATGAGATAGTTATAGTGTTTTTTGTTAAAACTACCAAGAACCCTTATTAGGGTAATCATAGACTGAATACATTGTGTTTCTTAGTTTGTATATGGTGGAATCCTCTATTTTTTGGTGAGAATATTCTCCTATGCATGTTATTTCGTAATATAATGGTCTTGGGTTGAGATTATAATGTTTAGTGGTGAATGATTGAAATGTAGGACTGTAATTTCTAAGAAAATAGATTGAAACAGGGCAGATAATGGAAGTTAACTTAGGATTTATAAAGATATGCATGGAAATGGGAATCTTATGGAATGACAAGCTTTAGTAGACCTAAAGTGATGTGTTCCAATTGGTGGTCAAGGGAAATCAAGCTTGGAGGTAGTAAATACAATAAGCCCTGTTTGGTGTTATTGAGACCTAGTAGGCCTGTTTTGCAACGTGGTCATTTATGTTTGAGAATTTATTTTTAAAGCACCATACCATGAATTAGAAATATGTTTTAAAGCACAATAATAGGCATTCAAAACATTGATTATAGTGGGCTAGAAGGTCTGCACACATAGATACTTCTGACAGTGTGTTAAGGCATGACTACAAGGAATGTTAAGGGGCATTAAAGGTTCTTGCATCAAGAAATTTAAGGTGGCTACTTGGGGTGTAGAAAGGGATTGGTCATGTTTTTTTGGAATAGTGAAGGTAGTCCAAGGTTGAACCACTATTGAGTCTTGACAAACAAATTTTGTAGCTTAATGACCTATGGTGCCATGAATGCATAAGTGGGGACAGTCATAAAGAGAGCTAATGATGAAATATGAAAGGGAAGACTGGTAATTGTTTGTTTTGATCAAGATGAAGTTGACTAAGGTGTATATGAGGTCTCTTAAGAAGTTTGGAACTCTAAAGAAAAAGTGGAGTGTTTGTGTTAAGTTTTGTGAAGGGAAATATAGTTGAATAAGTGTGTCAAAAGAAGGGAACTTCAAGATTGTTTGTGACTTGTCAAATGAGATTGTGTGAGTTTGTTTCCTTCCTTTGACTCTGCATCAAATTGGTATCAGAGCCCGGGGAAGATTTGGGATAGTGTATTTTGGTTTTGTGTTGGTTGTGTTTTTGTGCAGGCCAAAAGAGCCTGGTTGCTACCATTGTGAAGGCAGAGTAAAGTTGAAAAGTTGAAGTAAGGAGGAAGCTTGCTTGTGAAAATGGAGAACTTGAGAAGGCATATGCAAGCAGAGGAAGAGAGAAAGAAGAAGACGAGACAAGCAAAGATGGATAGAGAAATTTCTAAGTTGAAGCAAGAGTTAAGTAGATTGGAAAAAGAGTTCCAAGAATATATGATGAAGATAGAACAAGTGATGAAACAAGAGACAAGTTGGCATTTGACATTGAAAAGGAAGATGGTTTGGCCAATAAAGAAGATTGTGAAAAGAAGAAGGCACAAGAAGATGAAAGAGGAAGAAGAAGCATATGAAGATGCACATGAAGAATTCATTGATAAAGAAATCAAAATTGTTCCAGATGTTTCCAAGCATAAAGATGAAGAAAGGACAGAGATCATAGACCTAAGTTTAGATGTTGAAGACCTTGGATTAGTGACAAGATTGGATAAAGAGCAGTTTGTGAATGAATTGGCCTTGGTGATCTACAAGGAATTGATGAATGATGGAGGTATTATGGTAAAAAGTTTGTTTCATTTCATTATGTTACTAATGCTTTGGACAAAGGAAAATTTCTAGGTTAAAGGACAAAGGGAGAGGCATGATTTTGAGGTGTATAAAGGAGTGAAGAATCTGATTTCAGAGGGAGAGCAAGATAGGATGTAGATTTGCATGGAAAATTTTAAACCTAAGGTAAAGATGAAGGTGATTTGGAGTAGTTGAAAGGAAAATCAGTGGCAGAGCATAGAAAGGATGCAATTTTGTTGACAACATCACAATTCAAGTGGACTTGAATTTTTCTTGGCCGGGAGTTTAGTGCAGGAACACCTTGAAAAAATCAAGCCTCCATGAGAAATTTTTTAAATTTGATTCAATTTTCTTGATCATGTAACAAATTTAAATAAGTTATTATGAGGTCACTTGATGTTTATTAGGTCCAAAAATGCAAAAAAATGTGAGAAATACAAGAGTTGTTAACAAATATTGATTTAATTGCACCATTGTGTAAAAATTGCACTATGGGAGTTGAAGAGTCTTAGGTGTTGGTGGGTAGTTAGAGAAAATTTGGTAGGCTAAAAGTTAGTTGTATTGCCTTTGGAAAGGCTTTTGTAACTTTCGAAACTTCGTGGGTGATTGTGTTTTAGATTTGGAATGAATAAAGACATCATTTTCTCCATATTTACACAAAAATTCTCTATTTCTTGGTTGTGTACGGATTAGTATAGTCAAGAAATGGTATCAAATTGTTTGTAAGTGATACTTCTATCAATAACCTTCCATTTAGACCTGATTTCATGTGAATTGGTGGAGATATGAGATAGTTATAGTGTTTTTTGTTAAAACTGCCAAGAACCCTTATTAGGGTAATCAAAGACTGAATAAATTGTGTTTCTTAGTTTGTATATGGTGGAATCCTCTAGTTTTCGGTGAGCATATTCTCCTATGCATGTTATTTCATAATATAATTTTCTTGAGCTGAGATTATAATGTTTAGTGGTGAATGATTGAAATGTAGGATTGTAATTTCTGAGAAAATAGTATGAAACAGGGCAGATAAGGGAACTTAACCTAGGGTTTATAAAGATATGCATGGAAATGGGAATCTTATGGACTAACAAGCATTAGCAGACCTACAATGATGTGTTCCAATTGGTGCTCAAGGGAAATCAAGCTTGGAGGTAGTAAATACAATAAGCCTTATTTGGTGTTATTGAGACCTAGTAGGCCTGTTTTGCAACGTGGTCATTTATGTTTGAGCATTTATTTTTAAAGCACCATACCCTAACTTAGAAATATGTATTAAAGCACAATAATAGGGGGTGATCCCACAATAGTGGTTTACAATTTTTGGCCAAACTAGACACTTAAACTATTTTTTTAAACTAAATCTTCACATTCGGGTACCTATAGTGGCTAAACCATGAAGAATTTGAAGATAATGCAAACTGGATGTTGTGCATGTTTTGCACACACACCCCGCCATAGGCAGGGACCCCCTTTTTTTGGCTCCCGACAGGATGCTTTGCTCCTATCTTGTTTTGCATGCCCCATTTTCCAAGCCCAAATTGGTCATGTGCCTTCAAACTATCAAATCCCCTACCCAAATTCACCTACTTGGGGTATTCAAATCTGCAGAGAAATGAGGTCCACCGTCCCCTTTTCTGCCTTTTGTCTTGTTCTTGCTGTTTTGGAACATCCGTGGATCCCTGTGCTCCCGTTTCCACAATTTTGACTTTGGGGCCAACTTTTTGGTGGATCTGGGATGTGTTTGAAGTGCGTAAATGAACTGCCAAGGTTTCATCAACGTTCTGTTAAGTTTCGATGGTTTTAGAACTTTTCCTTCGGAATTCCCTTCCTCCTTGGCTGTCTGGAAACATCCGTGGACCCCCGTCGCTCTCGTTTCCACATTTTTGACTTTGGGGTCACCCTTTTTTGGATCTGGGATGTGTTTGAAGTGCGTAAATTAATTGTCAAGGTTTTCTCAATGTTCCGTTAAGTTTCGATGGTTTCGGAACTTTCCTTCCGGAATTCCCTTCCTCCTTGGCTGTTTGGAAACATCCGTGGACCCCCGTCGCTCCTGTTTCCACATTTTTGACTTTGGGGTCACCCTTTTTTGGATCTGGGATGTGCTTGAAGTGCGTAAATGAATTTCCAAGGTTTTGTCAATGTTCCGTTAAGTTTCGATGGTTTCAGAACTTTCCTTCCAGAATTTCCTTCCTCCTTGGCTGTTTGGAAACATCCGTGGACCCCCGTCGCTCCCGTTTCCACATTTTTGACTTTGGGTTCACCCTTTTTTGGATCTGGGATGTGTTTGAAGTGCGTAAATGAACTGCCAATGTTTCGTTAACGTTCCGTTAAGTTTCGATGGTTTCGAAACTTTCCCTCCGGAATTCCCTTGCTCCTTGGCTGTTTGGAAACATCTGTGGACCCCCGTCGCTCTCGTTTCCACATTTTTTTACTTTGGGAGCAACTTTTTTTGGATCTGGGATGTGTTTGAAGTGCGTAAATGAACTGCCAAGGTTTCGTCAATGTTCCGTTAAGTTTTGATGGTTTCAGAACTTTCCCTCCATAATTCCCTTCCTCGGCTATTTGGAAACATCCGTGGACCCTCGTTGCTCCCGTTTCCACATTTTTGACTTTGGGGTCACCCTTTTTTAAATCTGGGATGTGTTTGATGTGCTTAAATGAACTGCCAAGGTTTTTTCAAAGTTTGGTTAAGTTTCGGTGGTTTCGAAGCTTTGTCCCCCTTTTGGTATTTTGGAACATCTGGCGGCCACCTCCCTTTCGGCCTTCGGAGCCTGGCCCCTCCGTGGCCATTTTCGGGGCTCCGCCTCTCCCTGGCCGTTTTGAACATCTAGCGGCCACCTCCCTTCTGGCCTCCGGAGCCCGGCCCCTCCGTGGCCGTTTCCGGGGCTTCACCTCTCCGTGGCCATTTCGAACATCCGGCGGCCATCTCCTTCCCGGCCTCCGGAACCCGAGCCCTCCGTGGCCATTTCCAGGAGCCTACCTCCTTCTCGGCTATTTTGAACGTCCAGGAGCCCCCCTTCTTCCTGGCTGTTTTGAACATCCAGGAGCCTGCCTCCTTCCCGACTATTTTGAATATCTAGGAGCTTGCCTCCTTTTCGGCTATTTTGAACATCCAGGAGCCTCCCTTCTTCCTGGCTGTTTTGAACATCCAGGAGCCTACCTCCTTCCTGGCTGTTTTGAACATACAGGAGCCTGCCTCCTTCCCGGCTATTTTGAACATCCAGGAGCCTCCCCTCTTCCTGGCTGTTTTGAACATCTGGGAGCCTACCTCCTTCCCGGTTGTTTTGAACATCTGGGAGCCCGCCTTCTTCCTGGATGTTTTGAAAATCTGGGAGGCTGCCTTCTTCCCAGCTATTTTGGCTTCTGTCCACTGTCTGCCTTCTGGCTTTCTTACACCGTCTTTCCGCCCTCTGGCGCTCGCACCCTTGAAGCACGCATTAATGTTTATGGTCCAAATGAACACCAAATATGAATATCAAGGTATTTTGATGATGCATGGATAGATCTAACAGGGAATTTGTAGGTTTGACTGACATTTTCCTTAACTCATGTATAAATGCACTTACGACACTTCGTGTTTGTAGGAGTCAAGAAGCTTTCCGTAGGTCTATCGAATAGGCCCATTGAGGGAGTTGTCCTACCTTTTTCTAGATGATGATGATTTCTAAGGAGATTTCTGCCCGAATCAGGGGCCACCAATCCATTGATGTCAATCGTCGACGGGCTCGTTTGATCAAAGGAAGAACACTACAAGCACATCAAGCAAAAGATGATTTTTAGGTAGTTTCAGCTACAGTGAAAAGGGAAATCAGCTAAATGACAAAATTGCTACAGTGACTGGCACTAGATGACAAAACAAAAAAAAGACAAGGAATGTATTTTAAATTTCTAGATAATGGAGGGTAGGTGAAACCCTATTGTAAATAAAGATTGGGCCATTCAATGTAATTGAATCCTAGCCATTCATTTGGGCTTTGGAAAACTATAAATAGGGGTTTGCCCCTCATTTGTAAGGTTTGGAGAGCTATTGTAAAAAGCATTTGCAGCAATAGAAGACAACATTGCATGATTTTATGGATGTTCTCTTTGATTTTGCTCATCTTGCATGCATGGTTCAACTTCCCTATTAGTTTAGGTGTTAGTCTTTTGAATGGAAGTGGTGATGGTGATTGTTGTTTCAGTATTTGATGGATTTCCAGCTCATGCTTTTTGTGGTTCATTGATGACGAGTCACTTTGCAAAGCTAGTCTGAGCTCATTACTTCATTGCTGCAACTTAGTTCAATTACATGTGCATGATGTGTGTGTGTAATCTAAAAAATATGCAGTCCTTAGAAGATTGCACTGGTTTTGTGCAAGTGTAGGTTTCTCTTAGCCAAGCAAAACCTAGTTTAGGGAGTTTGTCTACTTTAGTAGCCACCATTGTTACTGTTCATTCATAGCTTAGGATTAGAACAACTTTCTTAACCCTTCTCCTTTTGCTATTTCTTTTAATCCTTGGTTAGAGTAGGATCCAAAGCATCACCATGAAGCTAAATCAGATGAATTTGATGAGTTTCAACTTGCTGTTTTGAGTGGACAACCACTATTCATTCACTTCTAGCACTTTGAAACTGCATTTGCAAACCCAATTTCCCATGCTTTGTAACTCATCCGTAAGACCGCCTTGTGATTCCAGCAAATCACATCAAACAACTGATATATTCCAAGCACTGTCAAGACCTGGCATTAGAGACCTTGGGATAGTGTTCTGCAATTTGATTGTGGAAGATTGTCTTTCAAGAGAGGTAGTGCACCTATGCAATACCTGTGTTGAGAAGTGCATAAAAAATACATCAACAAAATTGGCGCTAGAAGGAGGGCATGACATGTTGAGGATACAAAGATGAAAGTCGGAAATCGAAGAGAGCACTTTCAAAGAAGAAATTTGAGATAGGGAGATCTCTTTTAATGCTAAAAGTCCAAATTTTTTGAAGGCAAGTAGAAGTTGAGTCGAAATGGAGCAGAATGCACAAATTAACATCACTCAACTACATACAGATTTGAATAAGAGACTGAAGAAGCCATTGCAGCAGTTTGCATTAGCGGATAGATGTCAGGTCCATTGCACTCACAGGAACAATGAGTTGGGGTGTCTGACTTTTTTGAACAGAATTGAAAAGGTCTTGCAAGGAGAAATCCCCTTCTAGGAAATCTTTCTGCCTTTAGCCCTTGCAGATCCGGAGGAAGAATTGACAAGCATGGCAACCAAGGCATTCAAAGAGCTGATCCAAAAACATTTGAGCAGCAAGGATGGACCAAGATTGGAGAAAGTACTAATGGAAAGTTGGTGTAGATTTCACAATGCACCACATTCAGAATTTATGTGTCCATCATGTGACAACATCATTGCTCAAGCCAAGGGTTGTTCAAACAAGTTGGAGCAGCCAACTTCCAATGAGGAAAAGTCATCCCATGAGGCAGAAGAGCTGTCAACATTTGTAGGACATCACCTTGAAGATAAACCAACTAGTTGGACACAAGTTGGTGTTGAGGCAGCAGAAATAGAAAATGAAAACCAAGAGGGAGGAGCTGAAAGTCTTGGGACAACAAAGTGCATTGATGAAAATTTGATTGTAACCAGTTTAGTAGGCTTCCCCTCCATCGAAGAAGAGCAGTCCTACACTCAAGAAGAGGAACGAACAAAAATTGAAGATGAATTAACAGAATTTGCAGCAGTATATGCTAGGACAACCAACACAGATGCTGAAAATCAAGAAGAAGAGGACGCTGAAAGCCTTGGGGTAGCAGAAGGAGATGGTCAAAGCATAAGCAAAATTAGATTGGAAGACCTCTCCATCTACAATGATAGTGATCAGGAATCTAAAAATGCAGATTTGGAGTGGGAACAATCACTCGCCATGGCTGTCTACCATCAAACTTCTTCTTCAAGTGATGATGAGAACCTGATCATGGAGAGATATGACCATCTCATCTCCAGGTTGGCAAAGGATTGGTCAGAGCTGAAATACCAAGTGGACTTGGAGGTGTTGTTGCTACCGAATTGGTGCAGACTTTGTGATTCATCACACTCAGAGTTCACATGTGAACTGTGCCAAGAAGCCATTAAGAAAGTGAAAGAACAAGCAATGAATCGAAGTGCCCGACCTCCTCTACTTGCTGCCCATATCGAAGAAGAAGACCAAAAGTCCGAATCAAGTGATGGCTCAGTTAAAGATAGGCCTCAAGAGGATGTTGGGGAAGCAATAGAAGGACAACAATACAATCTCGGACTTCCGAGTGATGAATTAGATCAAGCGGGAATGTTGTCCACTAGTTACCAAGAAGTTGTTTCTCTTGAAGAGCAGTTGTGTACCATGGACGATGGAATTTTTGGTGAGTCTTTGGAGGGAGATTGCGAGGTGAATTTTGGTCCCCTTGATGAGTTGTCATCAATTGATGACTTCTTTCTATTGGGAGCTGCACTACGGAGGTATGCTCATGCTGAGGACGAGCACATCCCAGAAGATAGTAGAGATCAATACATACTCCTTGAGCCCCCGAATAGTGATGCACTAGAGTTTCTAGATTGGGAGAGGAGCTCCTTCTCCATTTACAGCGATAGTGAGCAAGAGGAAATGAGTGAATGTCATGATGAGATGCATGAACAAAGAGAAAAAGACAAAGGTGGGGGTATTTTGATGGCTGCCAACAGACATGACATGCTTGGTCAACTACACGACTTAACTGGTAGTTCTTCTGCCTTGATCGTTGTTGATCCTCCCTCATATTCAGATGGCTGCAATAGGATAGATTCACGTATGTCATCATCCCATGACACTGAACATCACGAAAATAAGGCTGACACCTGGGAAAGGAGATGGGACAGCATGCTGCACCTTAAAGACAACAATCAAGAAGAGGTTTGGGCAATGGTAACCAAAGCAGAGGAGGTGTACTTCCTCGAGGAACAACCAGTGGAGGTTGTGGGTCCCATTGGTAGATTGGAAAAGCTATTTGCTGCCCCATCCTCCTAGCCTTATGCACGCTTAATGTCCGAAGTGCTGCACCCTCCACCGCGCTCGCCCGAGGCTGCCAATGCAACGATCAATGATGTTGTGCTTGCTCTCGACTGTCCAACACTGCCACCTCCGTGTGATGACATCCAGTTTCTATCCTTCCTTGTTCCAGTTAATTTCCATAGCTGCACTTATTATTTTGATTATGGGGACGAGGGAAAACGAACATGTTTATGGATTAACCATGGGTTCAGCGAGCCTCCTCAATTGCTGATTTTTCATGATGATGTGATTGAACTTGAGTGTTGTAACGTTGAATTTCCTTTTTCAGAATATAAAGATAAATTTGCATGGTTAAGAACGACAACAATCGCCCGTTTGCTTGTGAATGCACTACGAAATCCAATGAATGTTAATGTTGGATCGCCCTGCCCGAACATAGTTCTTTGTAAATATCTTTGTACATAGCCGGTTTCAAGTAGTATAGGTTTCCTGTAAATACTTCGTTTTCCTGCTTTCCTATAGGTTGCTCGCTTTGTAGGTTGTTTGTTTTTTTTGTTTGCTTTCACTTTGTTGTTGCTTTGCTCCGGGTCCCTCTACTTTTAGCTAGGCATGTTTGTGTGCACAACAACCATACTTATCGCTTGGGGTTGTTCCACATATTTCTTTGTCAAACTCTAATCAAGTCTTCAGAGTGGATGGTGAAAGTCTTCCGTTAGTATCAAGTGATCTGGGTGTTTGATTCAAAGAGGATAAGTTGTTGGTTTAGTCCGACTCTGACGTATTATGAAATATTACAGCTCTTACACAGCTTAAGAATTCGACGGTCACTGTAGAGCCTTTTGTGAAGTCTAGTTAAATGAAAAATCTAAAATTCTGCTCGAGCGCCACTGTGATTCTTAGCCTTGAGCGCGAGCTTCAATGCTTGCAGATTGAAATAAAAGAGCTGAAAAGAGAAAAATAAGAAAGAAAGAAAGAAAACATTGAAAATTAAAATAAAGAGAAAATTCAACTTTTTGGGGGTATTCGAACTACTCTACCGAGGCTATGGATGCCCGGCTGGCAGTAGAGCAATGTTCGGGAGAATCACAACGACAACCTCGTCGGGGCTATGGACGCCTAACTAGCAGTGAGGCAATGTCCCGGATGCTTTTGGAGTTGGAATAAACTACATAGCTTAACTTGACAAAGCTTGGGTTCCTGTAGCAACTGAAGGATGGGAATTAACGCAATTGCACACACTTGGATTTTCAGCATACTGAAGGTTGGGTTGGCTAGTGGTTTTGATCCTTTGGTTGGGCATCTAGTTTGTTTTCCCTAGCGTGAAGGTCAAAACCATAGATTCTGGGTTCGTGATTCCAGTTTGTCATAAAAATGCTCTAGAGCATTTCTCCAGCGAGTCGCCATTTGTTGTGCATGTTTTGCACACACGCCTCGCCGTAGGCATGGACCCCCTTTTTCTTGCTCCCGACAGGATGCTTTGCTCCTGTCTTGTTTTGCGTGCCCTATTTTCTAAGCCCAAATTGGTCATGTGCCTTCAAACTATCAAATCCCCTACCCAAATTCACCTACTTGGGGTATTCAAATTTGCAGAGAAATGAGGTCCACCGTCCCCTTTTCTGCCTTTTGTCTTGTTCTTGCTGTTTTGGAACATCCGTGGACCCCTGTCGCTCCCGTTTCCACAATTTTGACTTTGGGGCCAACTTTTTGGTGGATCTAGGATGTGTTTGAAATGCGTAAATGAACTGCCAAGGTTTCGTCAATGTTCTGTTAAGTTTCGATGGTTTCAGAACTTTCCCTCCATAATTCCCTTCCTCCTTGGCTGTTTGGAAACATCCGTGGACCCCCGTCGCTCCCATTTCCACATTTTTGACTTTGGGGTCACCCTTTTTTGAATCTAGGATGTGTTTGAAGTGTGTAAATGAATTTCCAAGGTTTTGTCAATGTTCCGTTAAGTTTCGATGGTTTCGGAACTTTCCTTCCGGAATTCCCTTCCTCCTTGACTGTTTGGAAACATCCGTGGACCCCCGTCGCTCTCGTTTCCACATTTTTGACTTTGGGGTCACCTTTTTTCGGATCTGGGATGTGTTTGAAATGCGTAAATGAATTGTCAAGGTTTTGTCAATGTTCCGTTAAGTTTCAATGGTTTCAGAACTTTCCTTTCAGAATTCCCTTCCTCCTTTGATGTTTGGAAACATCCGTGGACCCCCGTCGCTCCCGTTTCCTCATTTTTGACTTTGGGGTCACCTTTTTTTGGATCTGGGATGTGTTTGAAGTGTGTAAATGAACTGCCAAGGTTTCGTTAACGTTCCGTTAAGTTTCGATGGTTTCGGAACTTTCCCTCCAAAATTCCCTTCCTCCTTGGCTGTTTGGAAACATCCGTGGACCCCCATCGCTCCCGTTTCCATATTTTTTTACTTTGGGAGCAACTTTTTTTGGATCTGGGATGTGTTTGAAGTGCGTAAATGAACTGTCAAGCTTTCGTCAACGTTCCATTAAGTTTCAATAGTTTTGGAGCTTTCCCTCCGGAATTCTCTTCCTCTTTGGCTGTTTGGAAACATCTGTGGACCCCCGTCATTCCCGTTTCCACATTTTTGACTTTAGGGTCACGCTTTTTTGGATCTGTGATTTGTTTGATGTGCTTAAATGAACTGCCAAGGTTTTGTCAAAGTTTGGTTAAGTTTCAGTGGTTTCGGAGCTTCGTCCCCCTTTTTCTATTTTGGAACATTCGGCGGCCACCTCCCTTCCGGCCTCCGGAGCCCGGCCCCTCCATGGCCATTTCCAGGGCTCCGCCTCTCCGTGGCCATTTTGAACATCCTGCGGCCACCTCCCTTCCGACCTTCGGAGCCCGGCCCCTCCGTGGCCGTTTCCGGGGCTCCACCCCTCCGTGGCCATTTCGAACATTCAGCAGCCATATCTTTCCCGGCCTCCAGAACCCGAGCCCTCCGTGGCCATTTCCAGGAGTCTGCCTCCTTCCCAGCTGTTTTGAACATCGAGGAGCCTGCCTCCTTCCCGTATGTTTTGAACATCCAGGAGCCTACCTCCTTCCCGGCTGTTTTGAACATCCGGGAGCCTGCCTCCTTCCCGGCTCTTTTGAACATCCGGGAGCCTGCCTTCTTCTCGGGTGTTTTGGACATCTGGGAGGCCGCCTTCTTCCCGGCTATTTTGGCTTTCGTCCGCTGTCTGCCTTCTGGCTTTCTTCCACCGTCTTTCCGCCCTCTGGCGCTCGCACCCTTAAAGCACGCATTAATGTTTATGGCCCAAATGAGCTCCAAATATAAATATCAATGTATTTTGATGATGCATTGATAGATCTAATAGAGAATTTGTAGGTTTGACTGACATTTTCCTTAACTCATGTATAAATGCACTTACGACACTTCGTATTTGCAGGAGTCAAGAAGCCTTCCGTAGGTCTATCGGAGAGGCCCATTGAGGGAGTTGTCTTACCTTTTTCCTAGATGATGATGATTTCTAAGGAGCTTTCTGCCTGAATCAGGGGCCACCAATCCGTTGATGCCAATTGTCGACGGGCTCGTTTAATCAAAGGAAGAACACTACAAGCACATCAAGCAAAAGATGATTTTCAGGCAGTTTCAGCTACAGTGAAAAGGGAAATCAGCTAAATGACAAAATTGCTACAGTGACTGGCACTAGATGACAAAATAGAAAAAAGACAAGGAATGTATTTTAAATTTCTAGATAATGGAGGGTAGGTGAAACCCTATTGTAAATCAAATATGGGCCATTCGATGTAATTGAATCCTAGCCATTCATTTGGACTTTGGAAAACTATAAATAGGGGCTTGCCCCTCATTTGTAAGGGTTGGAGAGCTGTTGTAAAAAGCATTTGCAGTAATAGAAGACAACATTGCATGATTTTATGGATGTTCTCTTTGATTTTGCTCATCTTGCATACATGGTTCAACTTCCCTATCAGTTTAGGTGTTAGTTTTTTGAATGGAAGTGGTGATAGTGATTGCTGTTTCAGTATTTGATGGATTTCCAGCTCATGTTTTTTGTGGTTCATTGATGATGAGTCACTTTTCAAAGCTAGTCTGAGCTCATTATTTCATTGCTGCAACTTAGTTCAATTACATGTGCATGATGTGTGTGTGTAATCTGAAAATATATAGTCCTTAGAAGACTACACTGGTTTTGTGCAACTGTAAGTTTCTCTTGGCCAAGCAAATCCCAGTTTAGGGAGTTTGTCTACTTTAGTAGCAACCATTGTTACTATTCATTCATAGCTTAGGATTAGAACAACTTTCTTAACCCTTCTCCTTTTGCTATTTCTTTTAATCCTTGGTTAGAGTAGGATCCAAAGTATCACCATGAAGCTAAATCAGATGAATTTGATGAGTTTCAACGTACTGTTTTGAGTGGACAACCATTGTTTATTCACTTCTAGCACTTTGAAACTGCATTTGCAAACCCAACTTCCCATGCTTTGTAACTCATCCGTAAGACCGCCTTGTGATTCTAGCAAATCAAATCAAACAACTGATATATTCCAAGCACTATCAAGACCTGGCATTAGAGACCTTGGGATAGTGTTTTGCAATTTAATTGTGGAAGATTGTCTTTCAAGAGAGGTAGTGCACCTATGCACTACCTGGGTTGAGAAGTGCATAAAAAACACATCAACAAAACTGGCGCTAGAAGGAGGGCATGGCATGTTCAGGCTACAAAGATGAAAGTCGGAAATCAAAGAGAGCACTTTCAAAGAAGAAATTTGAGATAGGGAGATCTCTTTTAATGCTAAAAGTCAAATTTTTTTGAAGGCAAATAGAAGCTGAGTCGAAATGGAGCAGAATGCACACATTGACATCACTCAACTACATGCAGATTTGAATAAGAGATTGAAGAATTCATTGCAACAGTTTGCATTGGCGGATAGATGTTGGGTCCATTGCACTCGCAGGCACAATGAGTTGGGGTGTCTGACTTTTTTGAACAGAATTGAAAAGGTCTTGCAAGGAGAAATCCCCTTCTAGGAAATCTTTCTGCCTTTAGCCCTTGTAGAACCGGAGGAAGAATTGACAAGCATGGCAGCCAAGGCATTCAAAAAGCTGATCCAAAAACATTTGAGCAGCAAGGATGGACCAAGATTGGAGAAAGTACTAATGGAAAGTTGGTGTAGATTTCACAATGCACCACATTCAGAATTTATGTGTCCATCATGTGACAAAATCATTGCTCAAGCCAAGGGTTGTTTGAACAAGTTGGAGCAGCCAACTTCCAATGAGGAGAAGTCATCCTATGAGGCAGAAGAGCTGTCAACATTTGTAGGACAACACTTTGAAAATAAACCAACTAGTTGGACACAAGTTGGTGTTGGGACAACAGACATAGAAAATGAAAACCAAGAGGGAGGAGCTGAAAGTCTTGGGACAACAAAGTGCATTGATGAAAATTTGATTGTAACCAGTTCAGTAGGCTTCCCCTCCATCGAAGAAGAGCAGTCCTACACTCAAGAAGAGGAACGAACGAAAATTGAAAATGAATTAACAAAATTTGCAGCAGTATATGCTAGGACAGCCAACACAAATGCTGAAAATCAAGAAGAAGAGGAGGCTGAAAGCCTTGGGGTAGCAGAAAGAGATGGTCAAAGCATAAGCAAAATCAGATTGGAAGACCTCTCCATCTACAATGATAGTGATCAAGAATCTAAAAATGCAGATTTGGAGTGGGAACAATCACTCGCCATGGCTGTCTGCCATCAAGCTTCTTCTTCAAGTGATGATGAGGACCCGATCATGGAGAGATATGACCAGCTCATCTCCAGATTGGCAAAGGATTGGTTAGAGCTGAAATACCAAGTGGACTTGGAGGTGTTGTTGCTATCAAATTGGTGCAGACTTTATGATTCATCACACTCAGAGTTCACATGTGAACTGTGCCAAGAAGCCATTAAGAAAGTCAAATAACAAGCAATGAAGCCGAATGTCCGACCTCCTCTACTTGCTGCCCATATCGAAGAAGAAGACCAAAAGCCCGAATCAAGTGATGGCTCAGTTAAAGATAGGCCTCAAGAGGATGTTGGGGAAGCAATAGAAGAAGGACAACAATACAATCTCAGACTTCCGAGCAATGAAGTAGATCAAGCGGGAATGTTGTCCACCAGTTACCAAGAAGTTCTTTCTCTTGAAGAGCAGTTGTGTACCATGGACGATGGGATTTTTGGTGAGTCTTTGGAGGGAGATTGTGTAGTGAATTTTGGTCCCCTTGATGAGGTGTCATCAATTGATGACTTCTTACCATTGGGAGCTGCACTACGGAGGTATGCTCATGCTGAGGACGAGCACATCCCAGAAGATAGTAGCGATCAATACATACTCCTTGAGCCCCCGAATAGTGATACACTAGAGTTTCCAGATTGGGAGAGGAGCTCCTTCTCCATTTACAGCGATAGTGAGCAAGAGAAAATGAGTGAACGTCATGATGAGATGCATGAACAACAAAGAGAAGAAGACAAAGGTGGGGGTATTTTGATGGCTGCCAACAGACATGACATGCTTGGTCAACTACACGACTTAACTGGTAGTTCTTCTGCCTTGATCGTTGTTGATCCTCCCTCATATTCAGATGGCTGCAATAGGATAGATTCACGTATGTCATCATCCCATGACACTGAACATCACGAAAATAAGGCTGACACCTGGGAAAGGAGATGGGACAGCATGCTGCACCTTAAAGACAACAATCAAGAAGAGGTTTGGGCAATGGTAACCAAAGCAGAGGAGGTGTACTTCCTCGAGGAACAACCAGTGGAGGTTGTGGGTCCCATTGGTAGATTGGAAGAGCTATTTGTTGCCCCATCCTCCTAGCCTTATGCACGCTTAATGTCCGAAGTGCTGCACCCTCCACCGCGCTCACCCGAGGCTGCCAATGCAACGATCAATGATGTTGTGCTTGCTCTCGACTGTCCAACACTGCCACCTCCGTGTGATGACATCCATTTTCTATCCTTCCTTGTTCCAGTTAATTTCCATAGCTGCACTTATTATTTTGATTATGGGGACGAGGGAAAACGAACATGTTTATGGATTAACCATGGGTTCAGCGAGCCTCCTCAATTGCTGATTTTTCATGATGTGATTGAATTTGAGTGTTGCAACGTTGAATTTCCTTTTTCAAAATATAAAGATAAATTTGCATGGTTAAGAACGACAACAATCGCCCGTTTGCTTGTGAATGTACTACGAAATCCAATGAATGTTAATGTTGGATCGCCCTGCCCAAACATAGTTCTTTGTAAATATATTTGTACATAGCCTGTTTCGAGTAGTATAGGTTTCATGTAAATACTTCATTTTCCTGCTTTCCTGTAGGTTGCTCGCTTTATAGGTTGTTTGTTTTTTTTGTTTGCTTTCGCTTTGCTGCTGCTTTGCTCAGGGTCCCTCTGCTTTTAGCTAGGCATGTTTGTGCACACAACAACCATACTTATCGCTTGGGGTTGTTCCACGTATTTCTTTGTCAAACTCTAATCAAGTCTTCAGAGTGGATGGTGAAGGTCTTCCGTTAGTGTCAAGTGATCTGGGTGTTTGATTCAAAGAGGATAAGTTGTTGGTTTAGTTCGACTCTGACGTATTATGAAATATTACAGCTCTTACACAGCTTAAGAATTCGACGGTCACTGTAGAGCCTTTTGTGAAGTCTAGTTAAATGAAAAATCTAAAATTATGCTTCAGCGCCACTGTGATTCTTAGCCTTGAGCGCGAGCTTCAATGCTTGCAGATTGAAATAAAAGAGCTGAAAAGAGAAAAGAAAGAAAGAAAGAAAGAAAACATTGAAAATTAAAATAAAGAGAAAATTCAAATTTTTGGGGGTATTCGAACTACTCTATCGGGGCTATGGACGCCCGGCTGGTAGTAGAGCAATGTTCGGGAGAATCACAGCGACAACCTCGTCGGGGCTATGGACGCCTGAATGACAGCGAGGCAATGTCTCGGATGCTTTTGGAGTTGGAATAAACTACGTAGCTTAACTTGACGGAGCTTGAGTTCCTGTAGCAACTAAAGGATGGGAATTAACGCAATTGCACACTTGGATTTTCAGCATACTGAAGGTTGGGTTGGCTAGTGGTTTTGATCCTTTGGTTGGGCGTTTAGTTTGTTTTCCCTAGCGTGAAGGTCGGAACCATAGATTCTGGGTTCGTGATTCCAGTTTGTCATAAAAATGCTCTAGAACATTTCTCCAGCGAGTCGCTATTTGTTGTGCATGTTTTGCACACACGCCTCGCCGTAGGTAGGGACCCCCTTTTTTTTGCTCCCGACAAGATGCTTTGCTACTATCTTGTTTTGCGTGCCCCATTTTCTAAGCCCAAATTGGTCATGTGTCTTCAAACTATCAAATCCCCTACCCAAATTCACCTACTTGGGGTATTCAAATTTGCAGAGAAATGAGGTCCACCGTCCCCTTTTCTGCTTTTTGTCTTGTTCTTGCTATTTTGGAACATCCGTGGACCCCTGTTGCTCCCGTTTCCACAATTTTGACTTTGGGGCCAACTTTTTGGTGGATCTGGGATGTGTTTGAAATGCGTAAATGAACTGCCAAGGTTTTGTCAACGTTCCGTTAAGTTTCGATAGTTTCAGAACTTTCCCTCCAGAATTCCCTTCCTCCTTGGTTGTTTGGAAACATCTGTGTACCCCCGTCGCTCCCATTTCCACATTTTTGACTTTGGGGTCACCATTTTTTGGATCTGGGATGTGTTTGAAGTGTGTAAATGAATTGCCAAGGTTTTGTCACTGTTCCATTAAGTTTCGATGGTTTCGGAACTTTCCTTCCGGAATTCCCTTCCTCCTTGGCTGTTTGGAAACATCCGTGGACCCCCGTCGCTCCCGTTTCCACATTTTTGACTTTGGGGTCACCTTTTTTTGGATCTGGGATGTGTTTGAAGTGCGTAAATGAATTGCCAAGGTTTTGTCAATGTTTTGTTAACTTTCGATGGTTTCAGAACTTTCCTTCTGAATTTCCTTCCTCTTTGGCTGTTTGGAAACATCTGTGGGCCCCCGTCGCTCCCGTTTCCACATTTTTGACTTTGGGGTCACCCTTTTTTGGATCTAGGATGTGTTTGAAGTGCGTAAATGAACTGCCAAGGTTTCGTTAATGTTCCGTTAAGTTTTGATGGTTTCAAACTTTCCCTCCAGAATTCTTTTCCTCCTTGGTTGTTTGGAAACATCTGTGGACCCCCATCGCTCCCGTTTCCACATTTTTGACTTTGGGAGCAACTCTTTTTAGATCTGGGATGTGTTTGAAGTGCGTAAATGAACTGCCAAGGTTTTGTCAACGTTCCGTTAAGTTTCGATGGTTTTGGAACTTTCCCTCCGTAATTCCCTTCCTCGTTGGCTAGTGGTTTTGATCCTTTGGTTGGGCGTCTAGTTTGTTTGCCCTAGCGTGAAGGTCGGAACCAGAGATTCTGGGTTCGTGATTCCAGTTTGTCATAAAAATGCTCTAGAGCATTTCCCCAGCGAGTCGCCATTTGTTGTGCATGTTTTGCACACGCCTCGCCGTAGGCAGGGACCCCCTTTTTTTTGCTCCCGACGGGATGCTTTGCTCCTGTCTTGTTTTGCGTGCCCCATTTTCTAAGCACAAATTGGTCATGTGCCTTCAAACTATCAAATCCCCTACCCAAATTCACCTACTTGGAGTATTCAAATCTGCAGAGAAATGAGGTCCATCGTCCCCTTTTCTGCCTTTTGTCTTGTTCTTGCTATTTTGGAACATCCGTGGACCCCTGTCGCTCCCGTTTCCACAATTTTGACTTTGGGGCCAACTTTTTGGTGGATCTGGGATGTGTTTGAAATGCGTAAATGAACTGCCAAGGTTTCGTCAATGTTCCGTTAAGTTTCGATGGTTTCAGAACTTTCCCTCCAGAATTTCCTTCCTCCTTGGCTGTTTGGAAACATCCGTGGACCCCCATCGCTCCCATTTCCACATTTTTGACTTTGAGGTCACCCTTTTTTGGATCTGAGATGTGTTTGAAGTGTGTAAATGAATTGCCAAGGTTTTGTCAATGTTCCATTAAGTTTTGATGGTTTCAGAACTTTCCTTCCGGAATTCCCTTCCTCCTTGGCTGTTTGGAAACATCCGTAAATCCCCGTTGCTCCCGTTTCCACATTTTTAATTTTGGGGTCACCTTTTTTTGGATCTGGGATGTGTTTGAAGTGCGTAAATGAATTGCCAAGGTTTTTTCAATGTTCCGTTAAGTTTCGATGGTTTCAGAACTTTCCTTCCAGAATTCCCTTTCTCTTTGTTTGGAAACATCTGTGGACCCCCGTCGCTCCCGTTTCCACATTTTTGACTTTGGGGTCACCCTTTTTTGGATCTAGGACGTGTTTGAAGTGTGTAAATGAACTACCAAAGTTTCGTTAACGTTCCATTAAGTTTTGATGGTTTCAGAACTTTCCCTCCAGAATTTCTTCCTCCTTGGCTGTTTGGAAACATCTGTGGACCCCCATCACTCCCGTTTCCACATTTTTGACTTTCAGAGCAAATTTTTGTGGATCTGGGATGTGTTTGAAGTGCGTAAATGAACTGCCAAGGTTTTGTCAACGTTCCGTTAAGTTTCGATGGTTTCAGAACTTTCCTCCGTAATTCCCTTCCTCCTTGGCTGTTTGGAAACATCTGTGGACCCCGTCGCTCCCATTTCCACATTTTTGACTTTGGGGTCACCCTTTTTTGGATCTGGGATGTGTTTGATGTGTGCTTAAATGAACTGCCAAGGTTTTGTCAAAGTTTGGTTATGTTTCGGTGGTTTCGAAGCTTCATCCCCCTTTTGCTGTTTCGGAATATCCGGCAGCCACCTCCCTTCCGGCCTCCGGAGCCCGGCCCCTCCGTGGCCATTTTTGGGGCTCCGCCTCTCAGTGGTTGTTTTGAACATCTGGCAGCAACCTCCCTCCCGGCCTCCAGAGCCCGGCACCTCCGTGGCCATTTCCAGGGCTCCGCCTCTCCGTGGCCATTTCGAACATCCGGCGACCATCTCCTTCCCGGGCCCTCCGTGGCCATTTCCAAGAGCCTGCCTCCTTCCCGACTATTTTGAACATCCAAGAGCCTCCCTTCTTCTTGGCTGTTTTGAACATCTAGGAGCCTGCCTCCTTCCCGACTTTTTTGAATATCCAGGAGCCTCCCTTCTTCCTGGTTGTTTTGGACATTCAAGAGCCTGCCTCCTTCCCGGCTGTTTTGAACATCCAGGAGCCTGCCTCCTTCCTGACTTTTTTGAATATCCAGGAGCCTCCCTTCTTCCTGGTTGTTTTGGACATCCAGGAGTCTGCCTCCTTCCGGGCTGTTTTGAACATCCGGGAGCCTGCCTCCTTCCCGGCTGTTTTGAACATTCGGGAGCCCACTTTCTTCCCGGTTGTTTTGGACATCCGGGAGGCCGCCTTCTTCCCGACTGTTTTGGCTTTCGTCCACTGTCTGCCTTCTGGCTTTCTTCCACCGTCTTTCCGCCCTCTGGCGCTCGCACCCTTGAAGCACCCATTAATGTTTATGGCCCAAATGATCTCCAAATATGAATATCAAGGTATTTTGATGATGCATGGATAGATCTAACATGGAATTTGTAGATTTGACTGACATTTTCCTTAACTCATGTATAAATGCACTTATGACACTTCGTGTTTGCAGGAGTCAAGAAGTCTTCTGTAGGTCTATCGGAGAGGCCCATTGAGGGAGTTATCCTACCTTTTTCTAGATGATGATGATTTCTAAGGAGCTTTCTGCCCAAATCAGGGGCCACCAATCCATTGATGCCAATCGTCGACGAGCTCGTTTGATCAAAGGAAGAACATTGCAAGCATATCAAGCAAAAAATGATTTTCAAGCAGTTTTAGCTACAGTGAAAAGGGAAATCAGCTAAATGAAAAAATTGCTAGTAACTGGCACTAGATGACAAAACATAAAAAAGACAAGGAATGTATTTTAAATTTCTAGATAATGGAGGGTAGGTGAAACCCTATTGTAAATCAAATCTGGGCCATTCGATGTAATTGAATCCTAGCCATTCATTTGGACTTTGGAAAACTATAAATAGGGGCTTGCCCCTCATTTGTAAGGGTTGGAGAGCTGTTGTAAAAAGAATTTGCAGCAATAGAAGACAACATTGCATGATTTTATGGATGTTCTCTTTGATTTTGCTCATCTTGCATGCATGGTTCAACTTCCCTATTAGTTTAGGTGTTAGTTTTTTGAATGGAAGTGGTGATGGTGATTGTTATTTCAGTATTTGATGGATTTTCAGCTCATGTTTTTTGTGGTTCATTGATGATGAGTCACTTTGCAAAGCTAGTCTGAGCTCATTACTTCATTGCTGCAACTTAGTTCAATTACATGTGCATGATGTGTGTGTGTAATCTAAAAATATGCAATCCTTAGAAGATTGCACTGATTTTGTGCAACTGTAGGTTTCTCTTAGCCAAACAAAATCTAGTTTAAGGAGTTTGTCTACTTTAACAGCCACCATTGTTACTGTTCATTCATAGCTTAGGATTAGAACAACTTTCTTAACCCTTCTCATTTTTCTATTTCTTTTAATCCTTGGTTAGAGTAGGATCCAAAGCATCACCATGAAGCTAAATCAGATGAATTTGATGAGTTTCAACTTGCTGTTTTGAGTGGACAACCACTGTTCATTCACTTCCAGCACTTTGAAACTACATTTGCAAACCCACATTTCCATGCTTTGTAACTCATCCGTAAGACCACCTTGTGATTCCAGCAAATCACATCAAACAACTGATATATTCCAAGCACTGTCAAGACCTGGCATTAGAGACCTTGGGATAGTGTTCTGCAATTTGATTGTGGAAGATTGTCTTTCAAGAGAGGTAGTGCACCTACGCACTACCTGTGTTGAGTAGTGCATAAAAAACATATCAACACTAGAGTCTCATCACATTTTGTCTGTAGATTCTAAAAATATTTTTTTCAAAATTTTTGGAATCAGATTCCACTTTTTTTTCCATCTTCCACGAAAATCGATTTTTCTCAAATAACAACATTTTAAAAAAGTGACGCACACCATATAACGCATAACTTTTTTCCATGAAGGATAAAATTCTAATTCTTTCGAATTTAGATTCGTAACTCCGATATCTAGTGCTTCCACTTGGTTAGATAGTTTTTTATTGAATACTTTTTCTTCAATCAAGTTTCAAAATCAAACCAATTACAATTCAGACATAGCGCGACTGTATAATGCATAACTTTTTTTGTATATATAAAAATTCAAAAAAAAAAATTCTATTGGATCAAGGACTTCAATATCTGGTGCAATCATATTTTTCAATATTTTTTTGATAATCTGCTATTTTTCCACATGTGTAGAACAAAGACCTTCATTTTCGATGAAAACCTATGTTTAATAAAACTAAAAAAACAAATACATAATAAAACCAAAACATATTAAAATTATATTCGTTGGATAGCTCGTTCTGAGGACTACCTTGATTCCAGTTGGGTTTGTGAATATTCCTCCATTTTCATCCTCACCGAGCTCCAAAGTGCCAAAATTCAAGTTTTTTGTCTCGGGGGGATGAGGAATAAAGGGGGTTTGAACGAACCCCTAGGGTTTCGCTCAAACCAGGGTTCATTCGAACCCTGGTTCATTCAAACCCCCCTTTATAATGGGTTTTGATGGATTTTTTGGTGGGAAAGTATTAAGAGGGTTTGGCCGAATCTAGGTTCTACCGAACCCCTAGTTGGTTTGGTCGAACCAATAGGTTTGTACGAACCCCTAAAATCAAGTTTTTTGCCATGCATTTATTTTTTGTGAGTTTTCCTTCCTCACTTCAATTGTAAACCGCTATTGTGGCTTCACCCTAGGCATTCAAAACATTGATTACAGTGGGGCTAGAAGGTTTGCACACATAGATACTTCTGACAGTGTGTTAAGGCATGGCTACAAGGAAGGTTAAGGGGCATTAAAGGTTTGTGCATCAAGACATTTAAGGTGGGTACTTGGGGTGTAAAAAGGGCTTGGTCATGCTATTTTTTTGGCATATTGAAGGTAGTCCAAGGTTGAACCACTATTGAGTCTTGAAAAAAAAAGTTTGTAGCTTTATGACCTATGGTGCCATGAATGCATAAGTGGGGACAGTCACAAAGAGAGCTAATGATGAAATATGAAAGGCCAGACTGGTAATTGTTTGTTTTGATCAAGATGAAGTTGACTAAGGTGTCTAGGAGGTCTCTTAAGAAGTTTGGAACTCTAAAGAAAAATTGGAGTGTTTGTGTTGAGTTTTGTGAAGGGAAATATAGTTGAATAAGTGTGTCAAAAGAAGGGAACTTCAAGATTGTTTGTGACTTTTCAATTAGATTGTGTGAGTTTGTTTCCTTCCTCTGACTCTGCATCAGGTTGCTATCTTTGACGGGCTATTACTCACAGATTGTGATGATTACGAACTCTCTATCTGAGCCTATAGGATCATGCTGGGCTTGTCTACAATAAACTCTCTCAGTTTTTGTTATCTCAGAGTCATTTTCCCGTGGTGTCCAATTTTTACTTGATGGAAAAAGTGTCAAATGCAAGCAGTCTAAAGTTGCAAAGTGGTGCAACTTTCTTTCTGCAACTCATGTGACCAAATGAACTATTCCAATGTGTTTGAATGAGTACATTTACTCTAGGCATGGTCCTCTTTCATACCCAAACATGTCAAATCACTATGAGCTACGTTCAATCAACTTGATCCCTTAAGGGTCCAAAGTGAAAAATGACTGCAATCTTTGACGGGCTATTACTCAGAAATCATGACACTTATGAACTCTTTTCCTAAGCCTACGAGATTGCATTGAGCCCCTCTACAATAACTTCTCTCAGTTTTTGTTATCTCGAGGTCATTTTCTTGTGGCGTCTAGTTTTCACTTGATAGAAAAAGTGTCAAATGCAAGCAGTGTAAAGTTGCAAAGTGGTGCAACTATCATTCTACAACTTGTGTGACCAAACAAACTATTCCAATGCATCTGGATAGGTACATTTATGCTAGGAATGGTCATCTTTTACACCCAAACATGTTGAATCACTTCGAGCTACATTCAATCGGCTCGATCCCTTAAGGGTTCTAAGTGTAAAATGGATGCAATCTTTGACGGGATATTAGTCAGAAATCATGAAACTTACAAACTCTCCTTTTGAGCCTACAGGATCATGTTGGGCCCCTCTATTATCTCAAATTCGTTTTCCTGTGGTGTCCAATTTTCACTTGATAGAAAAAGTGTCAAATGTAACCAGTGCAAAGTTGCAAAGTGATGCAACTTTCGTTCTGCAACTCGTGTGACCAAACAGACTGTTCCAACACGTCTGGATGGGTACATTTACGCTAGGTGTAGTCCTCTTTCGCACCCAAAAATGTCAAATCACTCTAAGCTACGTTCAACTGGTTTGATCCCTTAAGGGTCCAAAGTGCAAAATGGTTGCAATCTTTGACGGGCTATTAGTTAGAAACGGTGACACTTACAAACTCTTTGTTTGAGCCTACGAGATTGAATTGGGCCCCTCTACAATAACCTCTCTTGGTTTTTGTTATCTTGGGGTCATTTTCCCATGGTGTTTAGTTTTCACTTGATGGAAAAAGTGTCAAATACAAATAGTGTAAAGTTACAAAGTGGTGCAACTTTCGTTTTGCAACTCGTGTGACCCAACGGACTATTCCAATGTATCTGAATAGGTACATTTACTCTAGGCATGGTCCTCTTTCATACCCAAACATGTCGAATCACTTTGAGCTACGTTCAATCGGTTCAATCCCTTAATGGTCCAAAGTGCAAAATGGTTGCAATCTTTGATGGGCCATTACTCAGAAACTGTGATGCTTACAAACTCTCTTTTTGAGCTTACGAAATCATATTGGGACCCTCTACAATAACCTCTCTCATTTTTTTTTTATCTTGGAGTCATTTTCTCATGGTTTCCAATTTTCACTTGATGGAAAAAGTGTCAAATGCAAGCAGTGTAAAGTTGCAAAGTGGTGCAACTTTTCTTCTGCAACTCATATGTCCAAAAAAATTGTTCCAACATGTCCCAATCGGTATGTTTATGCTAGGCATGGTCCCCTTTCACACCAAAACACGCTAAATCACTCTGAGCTACGTTCAACTGACTCAATTCCTTATGATGGCATGCAAAACAATCGAAAAGAGAAACATTCATACGACAGTTGAGAAGTCTGACTTTTCCACACCAAAAGCATATAATCATCCTCAAGTCTAGCAAGTGCAAGACATTTTTTAATTATCCTCCTTTCCCTTACAACAATGTACAACCAATTGTAAATGCGTACAGTGGTGGAACTTGGAAACATTTTATTTTTTCCTCAATTAACAACTTTGGTTGTAAAGCATTTTGTCATTTTCATTTGAAATGATTTGTTATGATTGAAAATTGGAGTCTAAGAGAAACTAGTGATGCTCTCACGTACATTTATTATTTGGTGTGATAAATAAATTTTTCACCCAAGTCCATTTCCTATATAGGAAATAATACTGTAAAAAGTGGACATATACATCTTTCGATGCATTTATATGGTGATGGATCAAGAACATAACAATTCATTCTGTACTATGAGGATTATGCTATGAAATTTTTTAAAGACTATTCAAGATAAATGTTTGTATGATAATGTGTCAAGAAGTTAACTACTCATCATCTACTATGAATATTATATTTTGCAAGTGTTGTGAAGATTATGTATCCTTTGCTTAATTGAGTTGTTCCAATCAAAAGATTAAATATACTGGAATCTTTTTATGAAACACCTCATGCAATACCAATTGAAAACATGTTTTTTACTTTTAGATAAAGCATTTGATGGAACTCTTTGAATTAAACTGAATTGAGATATGTAAGAACAAGGGAGCATTAGGAAATATATTGCTCAAGGATCTTAAAGAAGCCTTCTTACCAAATTTAAAAAAGCATGATAAGCCCATGGTTGAAAATTTTGTAGTCATCAAAGTGGGTACTGATTCTATATTATATATAGATCGTAATTCTTCTTTATCTTTAAGATCTTCTAAGTTTGGCAATGGTCTCACCAAGCTGTGAAGGGTGAACTGTTCTTTATTCATTTATGCCTGTGTGGGTTCATTTTCCCTATCTCCCGTCGCAATTTTGGATGGATTATTGCTTTCAAAGTATTGGGAATGCTTTTCCTATTTTCTAGTTGGTAGTTGCCATTCTAGAAGGGTCATCTCTCTATATATATATTATACTAATTCTTAATCAATTATCAAGTTAATAATCAGTGCATTTATTTATAGTTAATCTTTTCTTTTCAATTTGTGCAAATTTTTAATTTGTAACTCTACTAGTATTCCTAGAAATATTGAAGTTGTTTAGCATCAAATAATAAAGTTGTTTAGCATCAATCAATAAATATTCAAGACAAACCATTAAGGACAATAATGATCAATGCTAGGGCTAACCAATTAATAAGTATACACATGAATAATTCAAGCATACATGTGAATAATGGAAGCACAAGTACTCAAATAGATGTAAGTCTTGAAGTATACACATGAATACACAGTATACACAAATTAATACAAATTATATGCATGAATACAAGGTATACACATGAAAACACATAAGTCACAAAGTATACATTAGAATACACGTAAGTCACAAAGTATACACATAATTTGTAAAGTATACACTTGAATACACGTAACTCATATCTATTGAATTGTGGATTTATAATGCAAATATGGACACCATCAATAAAAAAGATTTGTATTAACCAAATAGCCATGTAGGCATACATCAATATATGTCGATATAAGTATAAAATATATACAAAATAGCCATATAGGCTTACGAGAATGTCATATAGGCATACAATGTCAAATATATCCAATACAAAATATGTACAAAAAAGCCATATAGGCATACAACAAAGGGCTTTGAAATCAAAATTCATTGCTCTCCATGCTCTCGAAACAAATTCTTTCCATTTTCTTGTTAGTCAGATGGCAATAAGTCTGTCACTTTTTTATTCTGAGGTCGAGGAGTGCTCCTGGTGCTCCTCCTAGGGTTTAGTTCTTGGTCAAGCTTTATCTGTTACAATAACAAGTAAATACATTAATATATAGAAATTACATTATAAAAAATGATATATTTAACAAAATCATCACTTACCACCACAAGATGATCACTCTCCTTGAGGTAAATATTCACGTGCCCATGTTGAGGCATGCTAAAGCCCTGTAGAAACCATCCAAAGAGAAATTAAGCTATGAATCAATAATGGTTTGATTTTTCAGTAACTAACAACTATAACAACAAATGTAAACTGAAATTTAGTAATCTGTCTCATACCTCCATGAGAGGCATCAAGAATTCTATAGCACAAGAAACACCAAACTCCGTTACCCTATAAACATGTGGAGGTGTATCTGCTTCCAACATCTGAAAATAAAATAACAAATTATTCAATCACGAAAACTACAATAGTGATGCACATCATGACTTATAATGTATGAGCTAATGAAAAAAATTCCGAGTACTTATTAAACTATATATTTTTTACTATCATTCTTACTATTTTCCCTATCCATAGATTGTTCAAAAGAACCTATTTTTAGGCTTTTATCCATAGCAGCAAGGCAGTGAACCGTTCGATAAAATTCTTTGGTGGACATGTATGATAATTGTGGTAGCATAGAGAAGGCAATGAATTGTTTGAAAAAATGCCTCAAATAAATGTGGTCTCATGGTGATGTAATTCCATTAAAAATAAACATGTAATGGCATTCCATCACCATGAGACTGCATTTCTTTGAGGCATTTTTTCAATCAGTTTATTGCCTTCTCTATGGTATTATGTTGGGATGGGGTGGATGGTATAGTGTGGTCTTGGTTATGAGATGGAGGGTGATCATGACATGAAGAGGGAGGGGTAGGGACATGAACAAGTGGAATAAAATGTGGAAGGTTCCATGGATTGGTAAATTGAGGATGAGGATGAGGACCTTGAAAAGAATTTGGAAGGGAATTTTGGCTAAAGGGTTGGTTTCTATTCTTCAGGCAGTGAGTTTTTTGAAAAAATGCCTCAAAGAAATGTGGTCTAATGGTGATGGAATGGCATTCCATCACCATGCGACCACATTTCTTCAAGGAATTTTTTCAAACTACTCACTGCCTTGACTATGATATTGCTTACTATTATGCTTTGATAGATTTTTTCCAAGCATCCATAGTTTCACCTATTTTAGGCTTTTAGCCATAGCAGCAAGGAAGTGAGTAGTTTGATAAAATGATTTGGTTGATATATATGCAAAATGTGGTAGCATAGAAAAGGTGATGAGATGTTTAAAAAAATGCCTCGAAGAAATGTGGTCTCATGGTGATGGAATGGAATTCCATCACCATGAGATTGCATTTCTTCAAGGAATTTTTTCAAACTACTCACTACCTTATCTATGCTATTGCTTACTATTATGCTTTGATATATTTTTTCCAAGCATCCATAGTTTGTTGGAAAGCACCTTTTTTAGGCTCTTAGCCATAGCAACAAGGAATTTCAATTAGTTTGATAAAATATTTGGTATACATGTATGGAGAATGTGGTAGCATAGAAAAGGTGGTGAGTTGTTTGAAAAAATACCTCAAAGAAATGTGGTCTCATGGTGATGGAATGGAATTCCATCACCATGAGACCACATTTCTTCAAAGAATTTTTTCAAACTACTCATTGCCTTGTCTATGTTATTGCTTACTATTATGCTTTGATAGATTTTTTCCAAGCATCCATAGTTTGTTGGAAAACACCTAATTTAAGTTTTTAGCCATAGCAACAAGGAAGTGAGTAGATTGATTAAATGTTTTGGTAGACGTATATGAAAAATGTGGTAGCATAGAAAAGGTGGTGAGCTGTTTGAAAAAATGCCTCAAGGAAATGTGATCTCATGGTGATGGAATGGCATTCCATCACCATGAGACCACATTTTGAGGCATTTTTTCAAACTACTCACTGCCTTGTCTATGCTATTGCTTACTATTATGCTTTGATATATTTTTTCCAAGCATCCATAGTTTGTTGGAAAGCACATTTTTTGGGCTTTTAGCCATAGCAGCAAGGAAATGAACTGTTTGATAAAATGCTTTGGTAGACATGTATGGAAAATGTGGTAGCATAGAAAAGGTGGTGAGCTATTTGAAAAAATGCCTCTAAATAAATGTGGTCTCATGGTGATGGAATGGCATTTCATCACCATGAAACCACATTTTTTCGAGGCATTTATTCAAACTACTCACTGCCTTATCTATGCTATTGCTTACTATTATTCTTTGATAGTTTTTTTTTCCAAGAATCCATAGTTTGTTGGAAAGCACCTTTTTTTAGGCTTTTAGCCATAGCAGCAAGGAAGTGAACTATTTGATAAAATGCTTTGGTAGACATGTATGGAATGTGGTAGCATAGAAAAGGTAGTGAGTTGTTTGAAAAAATTCCTCAAAGAAATTGGGTCTCATGATGATGGAAATCACCATGAGACCACATTTCTTTGAGGCATTTTTTCAAACAACTCATTGTCTTGTCTATGTTATTGATACTATTATTATTTCTGTGATCAGGAATAAACGTAGTCCCCTAAATGAGCAACAACACAAAACATGCAAGAAACTACCTAAACACCTAACATCTCAAGATTGGGCTAAAATTTAAACCTAAAAAAAAAGATAGAACAATAATACCTTGTTAAGCCGCTCCTTTGGTTGGCCCTTCAATTATTGACATGATATATGCTCCTCTTGATGGAAAAAATGTATGAATGAAATGCAATATGGATGGAAAATAGATGAGGATGCTATGTTGTATGCAAGCAAATGATAATTCTAGCTAAGTATGGCTCAAATGAAAATTTTGTAAAATTTTGGTTAGCACAATGATCAACCCCCTAAATGAGAGAAAAGAGGGGGTATTTATAGAGGAAGTTGAATTCTTTAGAGAATTCAACGGTTGAGATTAAACCAACAAGGCCAAGATGAAGGGTTGTGGTGAGTTGAGAACTCACAAGCCCTCACATCTTGACATGTAGAATGTGAGATGGCCTAGAAATGGTGATGTGTAGGTAAGGTGGAAAGAGGGTACATGATGTGGAGGTACTTGCAAGTACCTTGGAAAAAGGGTGATGTGACCTCTCAATGATCACATGGGGAAGAGGAGAATCTTGGGAGAATAAAAGTGACTTTAAAATTCACATGATTGGGGAGTCTTGTGGATAAGACAAGGTTACAAAGGGAGAGGTGGTAAGTACCTTGGATAAGACAAGGTGTCTAAAAAGGTAAGCACTTGTCACATGTGACTTGATGTGACAAGTCAAAGATTTTAGAAGATGCATGGGAAAAGAGGATTCTAGGAGGAATAAATGTGAATTAAAAATTCACACGGGGAAGAGAGAAGTCTTGGATGAATAAAAAAGAAATTAAAAATTCCTTGGGGGATGGGGAGAGTTGACCAAGGTACTAATTAGGCTCAACTAATCAGTAATTAGAAGATAATTAGAGGGTAATGAGGATTAGAAGCCAACTTACAAAATTTGGAGGATGTGACACATCCTAATCAAGGATTAGGCATGTGCACATCCCTAATGAAAATATTAGGAGATTGATTAAGATTAAGAAAAAATATGTGACATGTGAGAAATTAAATAAATGTCATATTTATTTAATTCATTTGATGAAAAGGAGGATTAAAGAGATAAGGTATTTAATTATTAACTAAATACCTTAGGGATTTGGCAAAATTAAGGGTATTAATTAAATAATAGTAATATTACTTAATTAATGCAAATAAAAGGATGTTTAAATGAAAGGGGATAAATTTGGATAAATTAAGTGTCCAAATTTGGATGTCTACATTTTTCCCCTCTTTGAGATGGTGTTACGAAATAGCATAATTTCAAAGAAGATTAAAACATAGAACCCAAAAGAAGATGGTTAGATCAGAAAAGATGCCCAATTATCAAAGAAGTGACTAGGAAGAAAGATGATGGGGGTGAAGATGAAAGTTGGGGATGAAGGATTTCCCCTCGAGAGAACATGCGGGTTCAAGAGAACACGGGTGTGCTCTCGAAATGGATGAAACGATGAAAGGGGAGATGAGGAAGAGGATGCAAAGTGATGGATAAGAGAGGGTGATAAGCGAGAGGAGATTGGGAAGGGAGAGTGATGAAGGATGAATGGATGGAGGGGATTTTGATAGATGAGAGGATGGGAGATGAAATGCAATCCAAATGCAATTTTCCATCTTTAGGAGCACTAATTTTTGCTATAGCAGAAGACATGATACACCAAGGTATAAAGGACCAAGGCAACTTAGTGTCTAATGCATGAAACAAACACAAAAAACAAGAAGGCTATCCCAACACCCCAAAATCATGATGACCTTGGTCGGACCAGGTATTGGGATAACCACAAGCACACAAGGATTCCCCAATGTAACACAAGACCTCAGGGATCTTGGTGGGTGATATGTGGGACAATCGAGAAGACAACAACAAAGAAAAGATCAAGATACACCCCTATGTTGACTAGTCAAAGCACACCATGATATGATGGATCAAGGCGACCATGACAAGTGATGATAGGGAACTCAAATGATAAACAAAAGCCAAAAGCATCAAAAGATCACAATCAATTTCAAATGTCCTTTTCCATAGGATCAAGGGGATGGATGGGATTGATGAGGTCTGTTCGGAAGGATGCATCCTGTTGAGATAGATGATGGATACTAAACTAAAAAATCAATATGACATAGGATATTCAAAATCGATTGGATCTACTGATACAAGTGGATCTCATTTGTTAAGAACTAGCTAGATAAGGGAATAGCTTGACGACTTGACACAAGAGAGATCAGACACAAGAATGACACAAGAATAACACACCCTAAAGACCTAGGGGCTCAGGGGCTGATCAAAGATTAGCCTTGCCTACGTGAAAGCGCAGAGCCCTCGTAGTTTGATAAAAGGTTGACAACGAACCATGGATAAAAGCAGAAAGAGGATGATGTAGACCGATGATAGACGATAAGGGAGTAGATGGACAAAGCAGAAAGACCGATGATAGACGTTAAAGGAGTAGACATATAGAGCAGAAAGACCTATGATAGATGATAAAGGAGTGGATGGACAAAGAAGAAAGACCGATGATAGATGATAAAGGAGCGAATAGACATAGCAGAAAGACAGATGATAGACAATAAAGGAGCGGACGAACATAGCAGAAAGACCGATGATAGACGATAAAGGAGCGGATGGATAGAGCAAAAAGATCGATGATAGACGATAAAGAAGCGGATGGACAAAAAAAAATATTGATGATAGATGATAAAGGAGACCCGAGAGCAGATCAAATGATCGACCTTGCCTACATGAAAGCGCGGGGGAAATGTAGTTCAAAAAAAGACCAAAGAGAAGTGATGGATAAAGGATGATGATAAGATAACCCTAGATAAGGAGATAAAATGATAGGACTGACACGATGAGATAGGATAGACCTGTTGGATTGGATAGGATGATGGTGATCACGAAGCTCAGGGATGGGATAGTTATCCAAATCATCAAAATGAATTGGGAGGATGATAGGATGGATAGATGAATGATGAGAAAGGATAGGAGATTGAAAAGATGTGCAAAAGAAGTAGAAGTGATGACAATAAGATAGATGGCATTAGATTGTGTGGTGAGTAGCCTATAGCTTGATACCAATGACAAGGGATTATGAGATGGGATGAGGATAGAGGATGGGGTGAGGAAAAGGATTGTTGGGATGGATTGGATAGAGAGATAAGGAGTTGGATGAGGAAAAGGTTATTGGCTAGATAAATGGATAGATAATAATTTGGGTGATGGAAAGGATTTCTGTGATGGATGGATAGAGAGATAAGGATGGGGAGATTGAAGGGATTGTTTGCTAGATGAAGGATGTCTCCAAGGACTATGTCACAAAGGAGGATAGATGCCCCCACTCTAAATATGTCATGTGTGATGAGGCATCAAGTATGGAAGATAGAAGGATGGGAAAATAAGGGAGTGAGATGGATATGGATAGGATGTCTGGATAAGGAAGGGATATTTTTGGTAGCATGACGGGTGGACAAGGAAGGTAGATGAATGCGAATAAGGATTAGGATAGTGTGCGGATGAGGGGAATGTATGCCAAGAGGTGTCCAAAGCATGTTTATATGTTTTCCCCTATCGATATCAAGATCACAAGCAGGATGGATGGATTGGGAGATGAATGGGATTATGATGGTAGGATGCACAAGATAGGTGGGATGGAGGGGACGAATGAAGAGGATGTATAGCAGGAAGATAGGTGCATAGTTGGAAGCATAGCGGATGGAGGGAATGCATATCAGGAAGCTGCCCCCAAGTGTGGAAAAGGACAGATGGGGATTTACGCATGATGCCTGTTTTCCAGGTTTTCATCATGGTACTTATCCAAGGCGCTTGTTTGCCAAGTTTTCACTATTGGACAAATTATTTCTCTTTACTATTTTATTGTTTTTGATTTTTCTAATTTTTTTTCAATTTTTTTGGATTTTTGGATAGAATGCGGATGGAGATGGATAAGGATAGGGAGGTGGATGAGTGGATGTGGAAGACATGGGATAAAGAGATGGATGAAGGACCCAAGCATCAAAATCTGTACGAAGTATTAAGAGTCCATGTTTGAAGCGATTGTCAGATGTTGGTACAACCTTATTCGGATAAATGGATTATGCAAGAGGATGAATTAGAGAGATTTGATGGGGAAAATATGTGGGATAATGGATGGGATGCTGGAAATGGTATGGATGGAATGATGGGGTGGGTGTGTGATGGGGTGGTGAGTTCAGGACCAACATTGGAACATGTGGTGGTAGATGTGAAAAGATAGGGGGATTAATGGATGGAGAATGTGGGGACAATGGAGGAGATGGGATAGTGAATTTTGGGACATAAGGACCCAAAACAAATTTAGGAGATGGAGGATGTGTATGATTGGCTTTTGGATTAGCAACTTTGGATGTTGTTATAGATGCTTCATTTGAAGGCATGGCATCTTTTTTCTTTGGGATCCACATGGTTTCGATTTATGCTTTGGTGGGCCTTTGTGGCCTACGAATTTGATTTGGATTTGGATTTTTCTTCTCTTCACCATGTCTTTTAGAGGGGACATGGGGAGCTTTAGATTCATGTGGATGGTTGGATTTATACATTTTTGTTTTAGCATCCAAAGTGATTTTAGTAGCAATGGGATGGGTGTGAGGAGATGGATGATGTGGAGCGATGGAGTTAGGATTGTGGGGATTATGTATAGATGGAGGATGTGTAGGTATGTGCCTTTGTTGATCCTAATTAGGGGACATGTGAGAGGGATGTTTATGATGGATGACATGGATAGGTGATGAATGGATGAAAGGATGAATAGGACGAGATGTAGGAGGTCATTTGGGGATATAAGGGCCCAAAACATACGTAGTGGGTGGAGGGATATAAGGACCCAAGATGGATGGAGTAGATGAAGGATGGGAGATGGTGGATGGAGGGATGTAAGGACCCAAAATGGATGGAGCAGATGAAGGAGGAATATGGGTGGTTGTTTTGAGGTGATATGATGGAGGAGGAGGGATGGCAGCATATGATCTGGTGGAGTGATGGGAAGAGCCTATATTTCTTTTGGAAGAGGCTCGTTGAAGACATCTAGAGGTTGTACCAACATCTTTAGATTTTGAGTCTTGAGAAATATGTCCAAGAATTTGCATACAAATTTGTTCTTTGACCTGCATGGGCTCTAAAATACCTTGCTCATGAAGGCCTAAACCTTTTCCTTGATAATTCATGTTCTTGAGCATTCGATCCATGATAGGATTTTTATTATTCTGGAAGAATGATGCGAGTCCATTATTAGGTGGAGGATGATGGGTGGTATATATGCTTTGTTTTTCCTCTACAAGGAGATCACCATGGAAGAATGCGAGAGTACCAAGGGGATATACAAGCGGTGTGGGGATAGTAGGTTTAGGCGATGATGGAGGATCATGAGATGGAGATGATAGGATAGCAGCATCTTGATGGGTGGTATCAAGAGAGGGATTAGGTAATATGATAGGATCAGGATTTGTGGCAGCAGGAGATAAGGGCTCATGTGATGGAGTGACGAAATATTGAGTGACAAGGGGATCATGGGATGGAATGGATGGGGGATTGTGATCTTGAGGTAGACTAAATGGGATGGTACAATCTTGATCCAGAGAAAGGGATATGTTGTTATGCTTTGATGAGCTATTGGCATGGCTCATCTTGTGTGGATGGCAGGATGACATAGTGTTGGAGGGACTTTTCAAGTAGGGAAGATGAAAGGATGGAGGATTCATGAAGGTCATGGGAATGGAATTTAGTGATACTAGGAGTGGGAAGATGGATTGGATGTGGGTGTCTTTGATGGATCAGATGGATCTAGGAGTAGGGGGAGTGAATTGGATTTGGTTATTGTCAAAGGGTTCGATGGTTTCTGGAGTAGAAGATGGGGTTTTGATGGATTCAGTGATGATTTCAATGGTGTCAATGGTTTGAGTGATGCTAGGGGTGGTATCATCAATGATAGGTGTTGGGTGGAGAAGGGTCTCATCACTAATGACCATGGATGATGGGTTGGGATGGCATGATTCCACGACTTCAAGTGGTGGAGTTGGGGATGTCTTCTTTGTCATAAGTCCTTGGAGGACTTCTGGAGTGAGAAACTTGAATACTCTAGGTTGAGATGGTGAGGTAGGAGTGGATGAAGGAATATGGATTGGTGGGGAATTAGGACTATGGATTGGTGGACTAGGATTAGATGGAGGAATGGGATTGGATATAAGACTAGGATTAGATGGAGGATTAGGATTGGATAGAGGATTAAGGTAAGGATATGGGAATGGTGAATTAGGATTGGATGACATGGAGGGTGGATCGATGCTAGAGGATATGGGTGGTGTGTTGTAATAAAGGTATTGGGATGGTGTGTTAGGATGGGAAGATTGAGATGGAAAATAGAGCTAGGGAAATGTGGATGATGGATTAGGATAAGAAGATGTGGATGCTAGATTAGGATAAGTTGATGTGGATGTCAGATTAGGATAGGAAGGTGTGAATGTATGAGTAGGATGGGTAGATTGGTATGAAGGATTAGGGTAGTGGGCATATGCAGATGAAGGATTGAGATAGGAGGATGCAGACAGGGGATTAAGATAGGAATGTTGGGATGGTAGATTAGGATAAGAGGATGCAGGTGTTGGATAGGAGGATGATGTAGATGAAGGATATGACAAATATGCAGATGAGGAAGGTAATGAATATCCCTTGTCAAAGGTAGCGTAAGGAGCGTGAGTAGGCATGGATGAAGACATAATGGGGTAGCTGGAAGGGGTGATTGGATTTTGGAAAGCGAGTGGAGAAAGTTTACTAGCGATGATAGCGTCAAGGGGATCTATGTCATATTCTTCTTGATCGAAAAGACTTTTGTTATTGTCACCAAAGTAATTAAGGTTTCCCTTGACTACTATTGATGGAGAATAAGGATTCATGATGATGAAAGGATAAATATGATGGATCAAATATTTTGGATGGAAATGGACTAAAGCTCGAGTCAGGATTAGGTCAAGCTAAGATCGAGATTGGATTAATGCTTAGATTAGGATGATTGGATGGTGTGATGGGATTGATTTTGATGATCGGATTTGATTACCAAAGGATGACTACGACACCAAATCTGCTTCAAGATGGAAGTAGATTGATTGGGTCGAAAGTGATTGGATAGGGATGTGATTGGATTGGATTGGATTGGATCAATCAGTGATTGATAAGATCGACTGATGGATCAGATAGGATGATGGAAGGGATTCTAAACCCTATTAAGAGATTATCCTAGGTGACTTAGGATGCTAATTGATCAAATTAAAGGATAAAAGGA
>VDFB02058242.1:245476999-245678952 GCA_007258455.2 Sequoia sempervirens | reverse complement strand
CTATATCGTCCCCAAGGGTTTTCTTCAGTCATGGCTACTATTTTTTCGTTTTCTTGTTCTTGTTGTTTTTGATATGCTGCTCGTGTGAAGATAGGCATACAAACGTTAAAAGGTTTACCCTAGACTTTGATCTTGGATTTGATTGGATAAGTGTCAAGTTTGTTGATTTAAAATCTGATTTTGTTTTGTCTAGTTTCATGATGAAAGGATGATAGAATCCTTGATAGGGAAATTTTGACAGAAAATCTCAGATTTTGGTGATAACGACACTATGCAAGATGCTGCAAGATCTAGGTATAGGGGTAAAGCTTTTCTTTTTGTATGACTATTGTGTTCTGTACTGTAAAAAAATTGTTTTGAACTGATAGAAACCTTGTATTTGATATGGGCAAGCTGACAAAATGCCCTATTAACTCTCTGTTTTTCAGGTTTTATGGCGCGCTAAAACAGATACCAGGCACGCTAAAACAGAGACTAGGCGCGCTGAAACAGAAATCAGGCGCGCTAAAACAGAGACCAGGAGCGCTAAAACAGAGACCGGGCACGCTAAAACAGAATCTAGGCGCGCTAAAACAGAGATGCAAAGCGCTGAGACAGAAACCTGGCGTGTTGTAACAGATTCCGGGAGCGCTAAAACAGATACCAAGAGGGCTAAAATAGACACCAAGCGCGCTGAAACAGAAACCGGGCGCGCTAAAACAGATACCAAGCGCGCTGAAACAGAAACCGGGCGCGCTAAAACTATGACCTGAAGGGGTTTAAGACATAAAACTATCTTATTCTATGAAACTCACTTGGTTTGGTATCATATTGGATGGCCGGTTGTGGGATGTATTCAGGACGAATTCTCTGACTATGATTGTGATGTTGCCTAAGAGCTCTTCTTTGAAAGTATGCTTGTGAGTCTAAGGGAGCTACGGCGTAGTCGTCTGTATAAACTCTAGAGAAATTGTGATACCTATGAATAAAAGTTCTATGTTGGAGTAGAACTTTCCTGCTTTGATATAGAAACCTTTGTTTTCTTAGGAGTTGTTTGTAGGCAAGTGTCCTCTTTGGTTTTCGGATTCGTTTGGCAAGAGATTTCTTGACAAACTTGGTGGATATCCAATCTCGAATCATGAGAAATCCACAAGTGTTTTGATTTTTTTTAGGATTTTTGCGATGATCTTATCTGAGTTTAATGATAGAAAACACAGCAATCAAGAATATAGTGGTTGTATTTAAAATCCTAGAATCTAAACAAGTAGTGTATGTTCTCAAGAATCAATGATTCTTCTTGATTTTTACTAGTTTGATAACAAGATAAGACAATCCAAACAGACTCACTCCTAGAGACAAAAGGTCATCGTTATATACTCGAACGGCCCACAGCTTGGAATTGCATCGACTCACATAGCCATGTCACCCCCTAGAGGGCGCCCGTGTTTTTGTCTTTTCTAGGTGCGTACTCAGAGTGACGGAAGTGGATACCAGATCCCCTGAGCAAACAGTCCTTGGCAATTATATGGTGAGTGCTTAAGGGTAGATTCTTCCCCGCCCCTGCACCGCCGAGTATTACAATGTTCGGAAACTGACAAGCGTGCTTCTAGTTCTAAGTTCTTAGATAGGGTTTCCGTTCGGAGCGGCAAATGGATAAACTCCCTCGAGAGACCTCCCAATCTTTAAAACAAAGATTTTGGGGATGGTTATCCTGCGCACTTCCGTTGAAAGAGGGTTTCCCCAAATTCACATAAATTTTAAAGTGGGTTGGAATACCATGGCTTTTGGCTGTCCCCACTCAGGTCGTTCCCGTAGGGTGAGTACTTTTTCCCACTATGGCAGGCCTGTCTAAAGGTTTTAACAAAAGCATAAAATTGCATAAAGTAAATGGTGAGTCTGGTATTTGATGCACCCAGTTAAGGGGAGAGCATAAACCTGTCACCCAAACACAGCAAGATTTTGTTTTGTTTTTTTTTTTTTTAAGCCCAAAAGACAAATGATTTACTTCTAATGGAGATATTGCTCCATGACAAGCAAGATGTTCAATTTTTAAAACCTCAAAAGAAGTGTGATGTTTCAATCCTAGGATTGGTACATTTTTAATCCATTTCTATCCTATGATTGGTAAATTTTATCCATTTCTATCCTAGGATTGGTAAATTTTATTGTTTCTACCCTAGGATTGGTAAATTTTAACCAAACAGAAAGAAATAAATGAAATCTGGCCGCGGACGCGTCGGATCCAGATGAAAGAAATGACTTTAAATGAAAAGAAGTGGCGCGCTGGAACAGAAACCAGGCGCGCTAGAACAGTGACCGGGCGCGCTGGAACAGAAACCGGCGCGCTGGAACAGTTACCGGGCGCGCTGGAATAAGAACCTGGCGCGCTAAAACAGAATCCTGGCGCGCTGTAAAAACTCTCGATCCCGCAAAAACTTTTACGCCGATTCCTGTACGACAAGATTTTCAAAAATTAGCAAAATACGGGGTATTGCCCCACGGTGGGCGCCATTCTGTAAGCGTGTAAAAGGGGAAAACTAAATAAACAATGCCTCTACGCTTCTAAATAGGATAATTGTATCTAAAACTCAATGAATTTAAACTAAATTAAACTAAAAAGCTTCAAAATGCTATCCTATTGCTCTCTAACTCTAAAGACTTCTCTAATTTACTTAGCTCTCAGATTCTTAAGCTAATTAAACTATTAAGTGACACTTAGAGAATGAGAAATGAGATTATGCTACTCTATTTTAATCTAAATATGCAAACTCTATGCTAATGGCAGCCATGACTGCAAATGTTGATGCTGGATGGATGCTGGATGGTTGCTGGGTGATTGTTGGATGAATTGGATGCTTGAGTGCTTTGGAAACCTGCAGAGTAAGATTACATTTGTTGGGATCCTTTTTGTGTAGCCCAAGAGCTGTATTTATAGCTTTCACGGCAGCACAATTGTACAGGAAACCGGGATGAGGGGCTGTGATTTCTTCTGGAGAATCTAAAGGCTTGGGATGAGAAGAAGGAGCTGATCATGGGGAATGGTTTCTCCCCATGAAAACACCAGGCAATATAAGAGGGAAGGTGGGTGGAAGGTTGTTGAGAGATCTTCCTGCAGATTTTCCCTGAAGCTTTCCCGTGAATGGCAGTGCCATTAATTTGATTGGTGAGAAATAAATATTTATTGGTGAGGGAATAGTGCAAACTTTATGCAATAAATTTAAATATTTTAATTTATTTAAATTTAGCAAAAATGAGGAATAAATAATTTAATAAATCAAACTATAGGGTTTGGTTTTATTAAATTAAAGGAGAGTGATAATTAAATAAAAGATTTTTGACAATCTTTATTTAATTAAGAGGAAATGTGAAATTAAATAACACGAATTATTTAAATTATGTATTCAATTTTAAGATAGAAGAAATAATGATAATAATTAAATAAAACAAAGTTTTTAATTTTGTTTATTTAATTTAAGAGAGAATTAATGTGATAAAAATGATAATAATTAAATAAAACAAAGTTTTTAATTTTGTTTATTTAATTTAAGAGAGAATTAATAGGAGAATTGATAAATGAACTTAATATAAATAAATATTTCTATTTATTTACTAAGTAGAGGAATTTAAGATTAATTAATCAAATAAGGCGTATTCGATTAATTAGATTCTCCAGACCATTTTTAGGTGTCTACAGCTACCATTGTGAAGGCAGAGTAAAGTTGAAAAGTTGAAGTAAGGAGGAAGCTTGCTTGTGAAAATGGAGAACTTGAGAAGGCATATGCAAGCAGAGGAAGAGAGAAAGAAGAAGACGAGACAAGCAAAGATGGATAGAGAAATTTCTAAGTTGAAGCAAGAGTTAAGTAGATTGGAAAAAGAGTTCCAAGAATATATGATGAAGATAGAACAAGTGATGAAACAAGAGACAAGTTGGCATTTGACATTGAAAAGGAAGATGGTTTGGCCAATAAAGAAGATTGTGAAAAGGAGAAGGCACAAGAAGATGAAAGAGGAAGAAGAAGCATATGAAGATGCACATGAAGAATTCATTGATAAAGAAATCAAAATTGTTCCAGATGTTTCCAAGCATAAAGATGAAGAAAGGACAGAGATCATAGACCTAAGTTCAGATGTTGAAGACCTTGGATTAGTGACAAGATTGGATAAAGAGCAGTTTGTGAATGAATTGGCCTTGGAGATCTACAAGGAATTGATGAATGATGGAGGTATTATGGTAAAAAGTTTGTTTCATTTCATTATGTTACTAATGCTTTGGACAAAGGAAAATTTCTAGGTTAAAGGACAAAGGGAGAAGCATGATTTTGAGGTGTATAAAGGAGTGAAGAATCTGATTTCAGAGGGAGAGCAAGATAGGATGTAGATTTGCATGGAAAATTTTAAACCTAAGGTAAAGATGAAGGTGATTTGGAGTAGTTGCAAGGAAAATCAGTGGCAGAGCATAGAAAGGATGCAATTTTGTTGACAACATCACAATTCAAGTGGACTTGAATTTTTCTTGGCCGGGAGTTTAGTGCAGGAACACCCTGAAAAAATCAAGCCTCCATGAGAAATTTTTTAAATTTGATTCAATTTTCTTGATCATGTAACAAATTTAAATAAGTTATTATGAGGTCACTTGATGTTTATTAGGTCCAAAAATGCAAAAAAATGTGAGAAATACAAGAGTTGTTAACAAATATTGATTTAATTGCACCATTGTGTAAAAATTGCACTATGGGAGTTGAAGAGTCTTAGGTGTTGGTGGGTAGTTAGAGAAAATTTGGTAGGCTAAAAGTTAGTTGTATTTCCTTTGGAAAGGCTTTTGTAACTTTCGAAACTTCGTGGGTGATTGTGTTTTAGATTTGGAATGAATAAAGACATCATTTTCTCCATATTTACACAAAAATTCTCTATTTCTTGGTTGTGTACGGATTAGTATAGTCAAGAAATGGTATCAAATTGTTTGTAAGTGATACTTCTATCAATAACCTTCCATTTAGACCTGATTTCATGTGAATTGGTGGAGATATGAGATAGTTATAGTGTTTTTTGTTAAAACTGCCAAGAACCCTTATTAGGGTAATCAAAGACTGAATAAATTGTGTTTCTTAGTTTGTATATGGTGGAATCCTCTAGTTTTCGGTGAGCATATTCTCCTATGCATGTTATTTCATAATATAATTTTCTTGAGCTGAGATTATAATGTTTAGTGGTGAATGATTGAAATGTAGGATTGTAATTTCTGAGAAAATAGTATGAAACAGGGCAGATAAGGGAACTTAACCTAGGGTTTATAAAGATATGCATGGAAATGGGAATCTTATGGACTAACAAGCATTAGCAGACCTACAATGATGTGTTCCAATTGGTGCTCAAGGGAAATCAAGCTTGGAGGTAGTAAATACAATAAGCCTTATTTGGTGTTATTGAGACCTAGTAGGCCTGTTTTGCAACGTGGTCATTTATGTTTGAGCATTTATTTTTAAAGCACCATACCCTAACTTAGAAATATGTATTAAAGCACAATAATAGGGGGTGATCCCACAATAGTGGTTTACAATTTTTGGCCAAACTAGACACTTAAACTATTTTTTTAAACTAAATCTTCACATTCGGGTACCTATAGTGGCTAAACCATGAAGAATTTGAAGATAATGCAAACTGGATGTTGTGCATGTTTTGCACACACACCCCGCCATAGGCAGGGACCCCCTTTTTTTGGCTCCCGACAGGATGCTTTGCTCCTATCTTGTTTTGCATGCCCCATTTTCCAAGCCCAAATTGGTCATGTGCCTTCAAACTATCAAATCCCCTACCCAAATTCACCTACTTGGGGTATTCAAATCTGCAGAGAAATGAGGTCCACCATCCCCTTTTCTGCCTTTTGTCTTGTTCTTGCTGTTTTGGAACATCCGTGGATCCCAGTGCTCCCGTTTCCACAATTTTGACTTCGGGGCCAACTTTTTGGTGGATCTGGGATGTGTTTGAAGTGTGTAAATGAACTGCCAAGGTTTCATCAACGTTCTGTTAAGTTTCGATGGTTTTAGAACTTTTCCTTCGGAATTCCCTTCCTCCTTGGCTGTTTGGAAACATCCGTGGACCCCCGTCGCTCCCGTTTCCACATTTTTGACTTTGGGGTCACCCTTTTTTGGATCTGGGATGTGTTTGAAGTGCGTAAATTAATTGTCAAGGTTTTGTCAATGTTCCGTTAAGTTTCGATGGTTTCGGAACTTTCCTTCTGGAATTCCCTTCCTCCTTGGCTATTTGGAAACATCCGTGGACCCCCATCGCTCCTGTTTCCACATTTTTGACTTTGGGGTCACCCTTTTTTGGATCTGGGATGTGCTTGAAGTGCGTAAATGAATTTCCAAGGTTTTGTCAATGTTCCGTTAAGTTTTGATGGTTTCAGAACTTTCCTTCCAGAATTTCCTTCCTCCTTGGCTGTTTGGAAACATCCGTGGACCCCCGTCGCTCCCGTTTCCACATTTTTGACTTTGGGTTCACCCTTTTTTGGATCTGGGATGTGTTTGAAGTGTGTAAATGAACTGCCAATGTTTCGTTAACGTTCCGTTAAGTTTCGATGGTTTCGAAACTTTCCCTCCGGAATTCCCTTGCTCCTTGGCTGTTTGGAAACATCTGTGGACCCCTGTCGCTCTCGTTTCCACATTTTTTTACTTTGGGAGCAACTTTTTTTGGATCTGGGATGTGTTTGAAGTGCGTAAATGAACTGCCAAGGTTTCGTCAATGTTCCGTTAAGTTTCGATGGTTTCAGAACTTTCCCTCCATAATTCCCTTCCTCGGCTATTTGGAAACATCCGTGGACCCTCGTTGCTCCCGTTTCCACATTTTTGACTTTGGGGTCACCCTTTTTTAAATATGGGATGTGTTTGATGTGCTTAAATGAACTGCCAAGGTTTTTTCAAAGTTTGGTTAAGTTTCGGTGGTTTCGAAGCTTTGTCCCCCTTTTGGTATTTTGGAACATCTGGCGGCCACCTCCCTTTCGGCCTTCGGAGCCTGGCCCCTCCGTGGCCATTTTCGGGGCTCCGCCTCTCCCTGGCCGTTTTGAACATCTAGCAGCCACCTCCCTTCCGGCCTCCGGAGCCCGGCCCCTATGTGGCCGTTTCTGGGGCTTCACCTCTCCGTGGCCATTTCGAACATCCGGCGGCCATCTCCTTCCCGGCCTTCGGAACCCGGGCCCTCCGTGGCCATTTCCAGGAGCCTACCTCCTTCTTGGCTATTTTGAACGTCCAGGAGCCCCCCTTCTTCCGGCTGTTTTGAACATCCAGGAGCCTGCCTCCTTCCCGGCTATTTTGAATATCTAGGAGCTTGCCTCCTTTTCGGCTATTTTGAACATCCAGGAGCCTCCCTTCTTCCTGGCTGTTTTGAACATCCAGGAGCCTACCTCCTTCCTGGCTGTTTTGAACATACAGGAGTCTGCCTCCTTCCCGGCTATTTTGAACATCCAGGAGCCTCCCTTCTTCCTGGCTGTTTTGAACATCTGGGAGCCTACCTCCTTCCCGGTTGTTTTGAACATCTGGGAGCCCGCCTTCTTCCCGGCTATTTTGGAAATCTGGGAGGCCGCCTTCTTCCCAGCTATTTTGGCTTCTGTCCACTGTCTGTCTTCTAGCTTTCTTCTACCGTCTTTCCGCCCTCTGGTGCTCGCACCCTTGAAGCACGCATTAATGTTTATGGTCCAAATGAACACCGAATATGAATATCAAGGTATTTTGATGATGCATGGATAGATCTAACAGGGAATTTGTAGGTTTGACTGACATTTTCCTTAACTCATGTATAAATGCACTTATGACACTTCGTGTTTGTAGGAGTCAAGAAGCTTTCCGTAGGTCTATCGAATAGGCCCATTGAGGGAGTTGTCCTACCTTTTTCTAGATGATGATGATTTCTAAGGAGATTTCTGCTCGAATCAGGGGCCACCAATCCATTGATGTCAATCGTCGACGGGCTTGTTTGATCAAAGGAAGAACACTACAAGCACATCAAGCAAAAGATGATTTTTAGGCAGTTTCAGCTACAGTGAAAAGGGAAATCATTTAAATGACAAAATTGCTACAGTGACTGGCACTAGATGACAAAACAGAAAAAAGACAAGGAATGTATTTTAAATTTCTAGATAATGGAGGGTAGGTGAAACCCTATTGTAAATAAAGATTGGGCTATTCAATGTAATTGAATCCTAGCCATTCATTTGGGCTCTGGAAAACTATAAATAGGGGTTTGCCCCTCATTTGTAAGGTTTGGAGAGCTATTGTAAAAAGCATTTGCAGCAATAGAAGACAACATTGCATGATTTTATGGATGTTCTCTTTGATTTTGCTCATCTTGCATGCATGGTTCAACTTCCCTATTAGTTTAGGTGTTAGTTTTTTGAATGGAAGTGGTGATGGTGATTGTTGTTTCAGTATTTGATGGATTTCCAGCTCATGCTTTTTGTGGTTCATTGATGACGAGTCACTTTGCAAAGTTAGTCTGAGCTCATTATTTCATTGTTGCAACTTAGTTCAATTACATGTGCATGATGTGTGTGTGTAATCTGAAAAATATGCAGTCCTTAGAAGATTGCACTGGTTTTGTGCAACTGTAGGTTTCTCTTAGCCAAGCAAAACCTAGTTTAGGGAGTTTGTCTACTTTAGTAGCCACCATTGTTACTGTTCATTCATAGCTTAGGATTAGAACAACTTTATTAACCCTTCTCCTTTTGCTATTTCTTTTAATCCTTGGTTAGAGTAGGATCCAAAGCATCACCATGAAGCTAAATCAGATGAATTTGATGAGTTTCAACTTGCTGTTTTGAGTGGACAACCACTATTCATTCACTTCTAGCACTTTGAAACTGCATTTGCAAACCCAACTTCCCATGCTTTGTAACTCATCCGTAAGACCGCCTTGTGATTCCAGCAAATCACATCAAACAACTGATATATTCCAAGCACTGTCAAGACCTGGCATTAGAGACCTTGGGATAGTATTCTGCAATTTGATTGTGGAAGATTGTCTTTCAAGAGAGGTAGTGCACCTATGCAATACATGTGTTGAGAAGTGCATAAAAAATACATCAACAAAACTGGCGCTAGAAGGAGGGCATGACATGTTGAGGATACAAAGATGAAAGTCGAAAATCGAAGAGAGCACTTTCAAAGAAGAAATTTGAGATAGGGAGATCTCTTTTAATGCTAAAAGTCCAAAATTTTTGAAGGCAAGTAGAATTTGAGTCGAAATGGAGCAGAATGCACAAATTAACATCACTCAACTACATACAGATTTGAATAAGAGACTGAAGAAGCCATTGTAGCAGTTTGCATTGGCGGATAGATGTCGGGTCCATTGCACTCACAGGCACAATGAGTTGGGGTGTCTGACTTTTTTGAACAGAATTGAAAAGGTCTTGCAAGGAGAAATCCCCTTCTGGGAAATCTTTCTGCCTTTAGCCCTTGCAGATCCGGAGGAAGAATTGACAAGCATGGCAACCAAGGCATTCAAAGAGCTGATCCAAAAACATTTGAGCAGCAAGGATGGACCAAGATTGGAGAAAGTACTAATGGAAAGTTGGTGTAGATTTCACAATGCACCACATTCAGAATTTATGTGTCCATCATGTGACAACATCATTGCTCAAGCCAAGGGTTGTTCAAACAAGTTGGAGCAGCCAACTTCCAATGAGGAGAAGTCATCCCATGAGGCAGAAGAGCTGTCAATATTTGTAGGACATCACCTTGAAGATAAACCAACTAGTTGGACACAAGTTGGTGTTGAGGCAGCAGAAATAGAAAATGAAAACCAAGAGGGAGGAGCTGAAAGTCTTGGGACAACAAAGTGCATTGATGAAAATTTGATTGTAACCAGTTTAGTAGGCTTCCCCTCCATCGAAGAAGAGCAGTCCTACACTCAAGAAGAGGAACGAACAAAAATTGAAGATGAATTAACAGAATTTGCAGCAGTATATGCTAGGACAACCAACACAGATGCTGAAAATCAAGAAGAAGAGGACGCTGAAAGCCTTGGGGTAGCAGAAGGAGATGGTCAAAGCATAAGCAAAATTAGATTGGAAGACCTCTCCATCTACAATGATAGTGATCAGGAATCTAAAAATGCAGATTTGGAGTGGGAACAATCACTCGCCATGGCTGTCTACCATCAAACTTCTTCTTCAAGTGATGATGAGAACCTGATCATGGAGAGATATGACCATCTCATCTCCAGGTTGGCAAAGGATTGGTCAGAGCTGAAATACCAAGTGGACTTGGAGGTGTTGTTGCTACTGAATTGGTGCAGACTTTGTGATTCATCACACTCAGAGTTCACATGTGAACTGTGCCAAGAAGCCATTAAGAAAGTGAAAGAACAAGCAATGAATCGAAGTGCCCGACCTCCTCTACTTGCTGCCCATATCGAAGAAGAAGAACAAAAGCCCGAATCAAGTGATGGCTCAGTTAAAAATAGGCCTCAAGAGGATGTTGGGGAAGCAATAGAAGGACAACAATACAATCTCGGACTTCCGAGTGATGAATTAGATCAAGCGGGAATGTTGTCCACCAGTTACCAAGAAGTTGTTTCTCTTGAAGAGCAGTTGTGTACCATGGACGATGGAATTTTTGGTGAGTCTTTGGAGGGAGATTGTGAGGTGAATTTTGGTCCCCTTGATGAGTTGTCATCAATTGATGACTTCTTTCTATTGGGAGCTGCACTACGGAGGTATGCTCATACTGAGGACGAGCACATCCCAGAAGATAGTAGCGATCAATACATACTCCTTGAGCCCCCGAATAGTGATGCACTAGAGTTTCTAGATTGGGAGAGGAGCTCCTTCTCCATTTACAGCGATAGTGAGCAAGAGGAAATGAGTGAATGTCATGATGAGATGCATGAACAAAGAGAAAAAGACAAAGGTGGGGGTATTTTGATGGCTGCCAACAGACATGACATGCTTGGTCAACTACACGACTTAACTGGTAGTTATTCTGCCTTGATTGTTGTTGATCCTCCCTCATATTCAGATGGCTACAATAGGATAGATTCATGTATGTCATCATCCCATGACACTGAACATCATGAAAATAAGGCTGACACCTGGGAAATGAGATGGGACAGCATGTTTCCCCTTGAAGACAACAATCAAGAAGAGGTTTGGGCAACAGAAACCAAAGCAGAGGAGGTGTACTTCCTCGAGGAACAACCAGTGGAGGTTGTGGGTCCCATTGGTAGATTGGAAGAGCTATTTGCTGCCCCATCCTCCCATCCTTATGTACACTTAATGTCCGAAGTGCTGCACCCTCCACCGCGCCCGCCCAAGGCTACCAATGCAACGATCAATGATGTTGTGCTTACTCTCGACTATCCAACGCTGCCACCTCCGTGTGATGACATCCAGGTTCTATCCTTCCGTGTTCCAGTTAATTTTCATAGCTGAACTTATTATTTTGATTATGGGGACGAGGGAAAACGAACATGTTTATGGATTAACCATGGGTTCAGCGAGCCTCCTCAATTGCTGATTTTTCATGATGATGTGATTGAACTTGAGTGTTGTAATGTTGAATTTCCTTTTTCAGAATATAAAGATAAATTTGCATGGTTAAGAACGACAACAATCGCCCGTTTGCTTGTGAATGCACTACGAAATCCAATGAATGTTAATGTTGGATCGCCCTGCCCGAACATAGTTCTTTGTAAATATCTTTGTACATAGCCGGTTTCAAGTAGTATAGGTTTCCTGTAAATACTTCGTTTTCCTGCTTTCCTATAGGTTGCTCGCTTTGTAGGTTGTTTGTTTTTTTTGATTGCTTTCACTTTGTTGTTGCTTTGCTCCGGGTCCCTCTACTTTTAGCTAGGCATGTTTGTGCGCACAACAACCATACTTATCGCTTGGGGTTGTTCCACATATTTCTTTGTCAAACTCTAATCAAGTCTTCAGAGTGGATGGTGAAGGTCTTCCGTTAGTGTCAAGTGATCTGGGTGTTTGATTCAAAGAGGATAAGTTGTTGGTTTAGTCCGACTCTGACGTATTATGAAATATTACAGCTCTTACACAGCTTAAGAATTCGACGGTCACTGTAGAGCCTTTTGTGAAGTCTAGTTAAATGAAAAATCTAAAATTCTGCTCCAGCGCCACTGTGATTCTTAGCCTTGAACGTGAGCTTCAATGCTTACAGATTGAAATAAAAGAGCTGAAAAGAGAAAAATAAGAAAGAAAGAAAAAAAACATTAAAAATTAAAATAAAGAGAAAATTCAACTTTTTGGGGGTATTCGAACTACTCTACCGAGGCTATGGACGCCCGGCTGGCAGTAGAGCAATGTTCGGGAGAATCACAACGACAACCTCGTCGGGGCTATGGACGCCTGACTGGCAGTGAGGCAATGTCCCGGATGCTTTTGGAGTTGGAATAAACTACATAGCTTAATTTGACAAAGCTTGGGTTCCTGTAGCAACTGAAGGATGGGAATTAACGCAATTGCACACACTTGGATTTTCAGCATACTGAAGGTTGGGTTGGCTAGTGGTTTTGATCCTTTGGTTGGGCGTCTAGTTTGTTTTCCCTAGCGTGAAGGTCAGAACCATAGATTCTGGGTTCGTGATTCCAGTTTGTCATAAAAATGCTCTAGAGCATTTCTCCAGCGAGTCGCCATTTGTTGTGCATGTTTTGCACACACACCTCGCCGTAGGCAGGGACCCCCTTTTTCTTGCTCCCGACAGGATGCTTTGCTCCTGTCTTGTTTTGCGTGCCTCATTTTCTAAGCCCAAATTGGTCATGTGCCTTCAAACTATCAAATCCCCTACCCAAATTCACCTACTTGGGGTATTCAAATTTGCAGAGAAATGAGGTCCACCGTCCCCTTTTCTGCCTTTTGTCTTGTTCTTGCTGTTTTGGAACATCTGTGGACCCCTGTCGCTCCCGTTTCCACAATTTTGACTTTGGGGCCAACTTTTTGGTGGATCTAGGATGTGTTTGAAATGCGTAAATGAACTGCCAAGGTTTTGTCAACGTTCCGTTAAGTTTCGATGGTTTCAGAACTTTCCCTCCATAATTCCCTTCCTCCTTAGCTGTTTGGAAACATCCGTGGACCCCCGTCGCTCCCATTTCCACATTTTTGACTTTGGGGTCACCCTTTTTTGAATCTAGGATGTGTTTGAAGTGTGTAAATGAATTGCCAAGGTTTTGCCAATGTTCCGTTAAGTTTCGATGGTTTCGGAACTTTCCTTCCGGAATTCCCTTCCTCCTTGACTGTTTGGAAACATCCGTGGACCCCCGTCGCTCCCGTTTCCACATTTTTGACTTTGGGGTCACCTTTTTTCGGATCTGGGATGTGTTTGAAATGCGTAAATGAATTGTCAAGGTTTTGTCAATGTTCCGTTAAGTTTCAATGGTTTCAGAACTTTCCTTTCGAAATTCCCTTCCTCCTTTGATGTTTGGAAACATCCGTGGACCCCCGTCGCTCCCGTTTCCTCATTTTTGACTTTGGGGTCACCTTTTTTTGGATCTGGGATGTGTTTGAAGTGTGTAAATGAACTGCCAAGGTTTCGTTAACGCCCGCTAAGTTTCAGCGGTTTCTAACTTTCCTCCAAAATTCCTTCCTCCTTGGTCGCTTGAACATCCGCGGGACCCCATCAGCCTCAAGCTTCCATTTTTTACTTCTTTGGGAGCAACATTTTTGGATATGGGATGCTCTTAGGCGTAAGGAACCGGCTGCTTCGGCCAACGCCCATTAAGTTTCAATAGTTTTGGAGCTTTCCTCCCAATTCTCCTTGGTCGCTTTGAACATCTCAGGACCCCTCGGCCATTCCCGCTCTACATTTTTGACTTTAGGCTTTTTGGACTGCGGATTTGTTTGATGCGCTTAAAATGAATCATTAAGGTTTTGCCGTGCTTGCTGGTTTCAGTGGCTTCGAGCTTCGCCCCTTTTCTATTTTGAACATTCGCATGCCACCTCCTTCCCGGCCCGAGTTCGGCCCCTCCGCGGCTATTTCTAGGGCTCACTGCGGCTATTTTGAACATCCCGCTGCCACCTCTTCCGACCTGAGTCTGCCCTCCGCGGCTGCCTCGGCCCGTGGCTATTTCCTCAACATTCGGCAGCCGGTATCTTCCCCGGCCTGCATCTCAGAGCTCCTCCGCGATATTTCTCTGTGGAGTCTGCCTCTTCCTACCGCTTTTGAACATCGAGGAGCCTGCCTTCCTTCCCGCTACAGATGTTTTGAAATATCCAGAGTTTCACTCTTCCCGGGCTGCTTTTGAACATCCCGAGCCTCGCCTTCCTTCCCGCTCTTTTGAATGACATCCCGAGCCCCGCTTCTTCCTGTGTTTTGACATCCCGAGGCCGCCTTCTTTTCCCGCTTATTTTGGTTGGCCCGTTGTTCCGCTTTCCGCTTTCTTCCACTGGGTTTTTCCTCGCCGGGCCGGCAGAGACTTTAAAGCACCATGTTTATGGCCCAAATGAGCTCCAAATATAAATATCAATGTATTTTGATGATGCATTGATAGATCTAATAGAGAATTTGTAGGTTTGACTGACATTTTCCTTAACTCATGTATAAATGCACTTACGACACTTCGTGTTTGCAGGAGTCAAGAAGCCTTCCGTAAGTCTATCGGAGAGGCCCATTGAGGGAGTTGTCCTACCTTTTCCTAGATGATGATGATTTCTAAAGAGCTTTCTGCCTGAATCAGGGGCCACCAATCCGTTGATGCCAATTGTCGACGGGCTCGTTTAATCAAAGGAAGAACACTACAAGCACATCAAGCAAAAGATGATTTTTAGGCAGTTTCAGCTACAGTGAAAAGGGAAATCAGCTAAATGACAAAATTGCTACAGTGACTGGCACTAGATGACAAAATAGAAAAAAGACAAGGAATGTATTTTAAATTTCTAGATAATGGAGGGTAGGTGAAACCCTATTGTAAATCAAATCTGGGCCATTCGATGTAATTGAATCCTAGCCATTCATTTGGACTTTGAAAAACTATAAATAGGGGCTTGCCCCTCATTTGTAAGGGTTGGAGAGCTGTTGTAAAAAGCATTTGCAGCAATAGAAGACAACATTGCATGATTTTATGGATGTTCTCTTTGATTTTGCTCATCTTGCATGCATGGTTCAACTTCCCTATCAGTTTAGGTGTTAGTTTTTTGAATGGAAGTGGTGATAGTGATTGCTGTTTCAGTATTTGATGGATTTCCAGCTCATGTTTTTTGTGGTTCATTGATAATGAGTCACTTTTCAAAGCTAGTCTGAGCTCATTATTTCATTGCTGCAACTTAGTTCAATTACATGTGCATGATGTGTGTGTGTAATCTGAAAATATGTAGTCCTTAGAAGACTACACTGGTTTTGTGCAACTGTAAGTTTCTCTTGGCCAAACAAATCCTAGTTTAGGGAGTTTGTCTACTTTAGTAGCAACCATTGTTACTGTTCATTCATAGCTTAGGATTAAAACAACTTTCTTAACCCTTCTCCTTTTGCTATTTCTTTTAATCCTTGGTTAGAGTAGGATCCAAAGTATCACCATGAAGCTAAATCAGATGAATTTGATGAGTTTCAACATGCTGTTTTGAGTGGACAACCATTGTTTATTCACTTCTAGCACTTTGAAACTGCATTTGCAAACCCAACTTCCCATGCTTTGTAACTCATCCGTAAGACCACCTTGTGATTCCAGCAAATCACATCAAACAACTGATATATTCCAAGCACTGTCAAGACCTGGCATTAGAGACCTTGGGATAGTGTTTTGCAATTTGATTGTGGAAGATTGTCTTTCAAGAGAGGTAGTGCACCTATGCACTAACTGGGTTGAGAAGTGCATAAAAAACACATCAACAAAACTGGCACTAGAAGGAGGGCATGGCATGTTCAGGCTACAAAGATGAAAGTCGGAAATCAAAGAGAGCACTTTCAAAGAAGAAATTTGAGATAGGGAGATCTCTTTTAATGCTAAAAGTCAAATTTTTTTGAAGGCAAATAGAAGCTGAGTCGAAATGGAGCAGAATGCACAAATTGACATCACTCAACTACATGCAGATTTGAATAAGAGACTGAAGAAGCCATTGCAACAGTTTGCATTGGCGGATAGATGTTGGGTCCATTGCACTCGCAGGCATAATGAGTTGGGGTGTCTGATTTTTTTGAACAGAATTGAAAAGGTCTTGCAAGGAGAAATCCCCTTCTGGGAAATCTTTCTGCCTTTAGCCCTTGTAGAACCGGAGGAAGAATTGACAAGCATGGCAGCCAAGGCATTCAAAGAGATGATCCAAAAACATTTGAGCAGCAAGGATGGACCAAGATTGGAGAAAGTACTAATGGAAAGTTGGTGTAGATTTCACAATGCACCACATTCAGAATTTATGTGTCCATCATGTGACAAAATCATTGCTCAAGCCAAGGGTTGTTTGAACAAGTTGGAGCAGCCAACTTCCAATGAGGAGAAGTCATCCCATGAGGCAGAAGAGCTGTCAACATTTGTAGGACAACACTTTGAAAATAAACCAACTAGTTGGACACAAGTTGGTGTTGGGACAACAGACATAGAAAATGAAAACCAAGAGGGAGGAGCTGAAAGTCTTGGGACAACAAAGTGCATTGATGAAAATTTGATTGTAACCAGTTCAGTAGGCTTCCCCTCCATCGAAGAAGAACAGTCCTACACTCAAGAAGAGGAACGAACGAAAATTGAAAATGAATTAACAAAATTTGCAGCAGTATATGCTAGGACAGCCAACACAGATGCTGAAAATCAAGAAGAAGAGGAGGTTGAAAGCCTTGGGGTAGCAGAAAGAGATGGTCAAAGCATAAGCAAAATCAGATTGGAAGACCTCTCCATCTACAATGACAGTGATCAAGAATCTAAAAATGCAGATTTGGAGTGGGAACAATCACTCACCATGGCTGTCTGCCATGAAGCTTCTTCTTCAAGTGATGATGAGGACCCGATCATGGAGAGATATGACCAGCTCATCTCCAGGTTGGCAAAGGATTGGTCAAAGCTGAAATACCAAGTGGACTTGGAGGTGTTGTTGCTATCAAATTGGTGCAGACTTTATGATTCATCACACTCAGAGTTCACATGTGAACTGTGCCAAGAAGCCATTAAGAAAGTAAAATAACAAGCAATGAAGCCGAGTGTCCGACCTCCTCTACTTGCTGCCCATATCGAAGAAGAAGACCAAAAGCCCGAATCAAGTGATGGCTCAGTTAAAGATAGGCCTCAAGAGGATGTTGGGGAAGCAATAGAAGAAGGACAACAATACAATCTCGGACTTCCGAGCAATGAAGTAGATCAAGCTGGAATGTTGTCCACCAGTTACCAAGAAGTTCTTTATCTTGAAGAGCAGTTGTGTACCATGGACGATGGGATTTTTGGTGAGTCTTTGGAGGGAGATTGTGTAGTGAATTTTGGTCCCCTTGATGAGGTGTCATCAATTGATGACTTCTTACCATTGGGAGCTGCACTACGGAGGTATGCTCATGCTGAGGACGAGCACATCCCAGAAGATAGTAGCGATCAATACATACTCCTTGAGCCCCCAAATAGTGATACACTAGAGTTTCCAGATTGGGAGAGGAGCTCCTTCTCCATTTACAGCGATAGTGAGCAAGTGAAAATGAGTGAACGTCATGATGAGATGCATGAACAACAAAGAGAAGAAGACAAAGGTGGGGGTATTTTGATGGCTGCCAACAGACATGACATGCTTGGTCAACTACACGACTTAACTGGTAGTTCTTCTGCCTTGATCGTTGTTGATCCTCCCTCATATTCAGATGGCTGCAATAGGATAGATTCACGTATGTCATCATCCCATGACAGTGAACATCACGAAAATAAGGCTGACACCTGGGAAAGGAGATGAGACAGCATGCTGCACCTTAAAGACAACAATCAAGAAGAGGTTTGGGCAATGGTAACCAAAGCAGAGGAGGTGTACTTCCTCGAGGAACAACCAGTGGAGGTTGTGGGTCCCATTGGTAGATTGGAAGAGCTATTTGCTGCCCCATCCTCCTAGCCTTATGCACTCTTAATGTCTGAAGTGCTGCACCCTCCACCGCGCTCGCCCGAGGCTGCCAATGCAACGATCAATGATGTTGTGCTTGCTCTCGACTGTCCAACGCTACCACCTCCGTGTGATGACATCCAGTTTCTATCCTTCCTTGTTCCAGTTAATTTCCATAGCTGCACTTATTATTTTGATTATGGGGACGAGGGAAAACGAACATGTTTATGGATTAACCATGGGTTCAGCGAGCCTCCTCAATTGCTGATTTTTCATGATGTGATTGAATTTGAGTGTTGCAACGTTGAATTTTCTTTTTCAAAATATAAAGATAAATTTGCATGGTTAAGAACGACAACAATCGCCCGTTTGCTTGTGAATGTACTACGAAATCCAATGAATGTTAATGTTGGATCGCCCTGCTCGAACATAGTTCTTTGTAAATATATTTGTACATAGCCTGTTTCGAATAGTATAGGTTTCCTGTAAATACTTCATTTTCCTGCTTTCCTGTAGGTTGCTCGCTTTATAGGTTGTTTGTTTTTTTTGTTTGCTTTCGCTTTGCTGCATCTTTGCTCAGGGTCCCTCTGCTTTTAGCTAGGCATGTTTGTGCACACAACAACCATACTTATCGCTTGGGGTTGTTCCACGTATTTCTTTGTCAAACTCTAATCAAGTCTTCAGAGTGGATGGTGAAGGTCTTCCGTTAGTGTCAAGTGATCTGGGTGTTTGATTCAAAGAGGATAAGTTGTTGGTTTAGTCCGACTCTGACGTATTATGAAATATTACAGCTCTTACACATCTTAAGAATTCGACGGTCGCTATAGAGCCTTTTGTGAAGTCTAGTTAAATGAAAAATCTAAAATTCTGCTTCAGCGCCACTGTGATTCTTATCCTTGAGCGCGAGCTTCAATGCTTGCAGATTGAAATAAAAGAGCTGAAAAGAGAAAAGAAAGAAAGAAAGAAAGAAAACATTGAAAATTAAAATAAAGAGAAAATTCAACTTTTTGGGGGTATTCGAACTACTCTACCGGGGCTATGGACGCCCGGCTGGTAGTAGAGCAATGTTCGGGAGAATCACAGCGACAACCTCGTCGGGGCTATGGATGCCTGAATGACAGCGAGGCAATGTCCCGGATGCTTTTGGAATTGGAATAAACTACGTAGCTTAACTTGACGGAGCTTGGGTTCCTGTAGCAACTAAAGGATGGGAATTAACGCAATTGCACACACTTGGATTTTCAGCATACTGAAGGTTGGGTTGGCTAGTGGTTTTGATCCTTTGGTTGGGCATTTAGTTTGTTTTCCCTAGCGTGAAGGTCGGAACCATAGATTCTGGGTTCGTGATTCCAGTTTGTCATAAAAATGCTCTAGAGCATTTCCCCAGCGAGTCACTATTTGTTGTGCATGTTTTGCACACACGCCTCGCCGTAGGCAGGGACCCCCTTTTTTTTGCTCCCAACAGGATGCTTTGCTCCTGTCTTGTTTTGCATGCCCCATTTTCTAAGCCCAAATTGGTCATGTGTCTTCAAACTATCAAATCCCCTACCCAAATTCACCTACTTGGGGTATTCAAATCTACAGAGAAATGAGGTCCACCGTCCCCTTTTCTGCCTTTTGTCTTGTTCTTGCTATTTTGGAACATCCGTGGACCCCTGTTGCTCCCGTTTCCACAATTTTGACTTTGGGGCCAACTTTTTGGTGGATCTGGGATGTGTTTGAAATGCATAAATGAACTGCCAAGGTTTTGTCAACGTTCCGTTAAGTTTCGATGGTTTCAAAACTTTCCCTCCAGAATTCCCTTCCTCCTTGGTTGTTTGGAAACATCCGTGTACCCCCGTCGCTCCCATTTCCACATTTTTGACTTTGGGGTCACCATTTTTTAGATCTGGGATGTGTTTGAAGTGTGTAAATGAATTGCCAAGGTTTTGTCACTGTTCCATTAAGTTTCGATGGTTTCGGAACTTTCCTTCCGGAATTCCCTTCCTCCTTGGCTGTTTAGAAACATCCGTGGACCCCCGTCGCTCCCGTTTCCACATTTTTGGCTCTGGGGTCACCGCTTTTTGATCCGGGATGTGTTTGAAGTCGTAAAATGAATTGTCAAGGTTTTGTCAATGTTTTGTTAAGTTTCATGGTTTTAACTTTCCTTCCTTCCCTTCCTCTTTGGGTCATTTGGAAACATGGCCCCCTGGCCTCCCGCTTCCACATTTTTGACTTTGGGGTCACCCTTTTTGGATCTAGATGTGTTTGAAGTGCGAAATGAACGCCAAGGTTTCTTAACGCCGTTTTGATGGTTTCTAACTTTCCCCTCCGTAATTCTTTTCCTCCTTGGCTGTTTGGAAACATCCATGGACCCCATCAGCTCCCGTTTCACATTTTTGACTTTGGGAGCAACTTTTTAGATCCGATGTGCCGGAAGTACGTAAATGAACCCCAAGGTTTTGTCAATGTTCTAAGTTTCGGCGGTTTTGGAACTTTCCCTCCGTAATTCCCTTCTTCGCTGGCTAGTGGTTTGATCCTTTGGTTACGCCTAGTTTGTTTGTTTAGCGGAAGGTCGAACCGAGATTCCGGGTTCGTGATTTTAGTTTGTCATAAAAATGCTCTCTTCCCCAGTGAGTCGCCATTTGTTGTGCATGTTTTGCACACGCCTCGCCGTAGGCAGGGACCCCCTTTTTTTTACTCCCGACGGAATGCTTTGCTCCTGTCTTGTTTTGCGTGCCCCATTTTCTAAGCACAAATTGGTCATGTGCCTTCAAACTATCAAATCCCCTACCCAAATTCACCTACTTGGGGTATTTAAATTTGCAAAGAAATGAGGTCCACCGTCCCCTTTTCTGCCTTTTGTCTTGTTCTTGCTATTTTGGAACATCCGTGGACCCCTGTCGCTCCCGTTTCCACAATTTTGACTTTGGGGCCAATTTTTTGGTGGATCTGGGATGTGTTTGAAATGCGTAAATGAACTGCCAAGGTTTCGTCAACGTTCCGTTAAGTTTCGATGGTTTCAGAACTTTCCCTCCAGAATTTCCTTCCTCCTTGGCTGTTTGGAAACATCCGTGGACCCCCATCGCTCCCATTTCCACATTTTTTACTTTGAGGTCACCCTTTTTTGGATCTGGGATGTGTTTGAAGTGTGTAAATGAATTGCCAAGGTTTTGTCAATGTTCCGTTAAGTTTTAATGGTTTCAGAACTTTCCTTCCGGAATTCCCTTCCTCCTTGGCTGTTTGGAAACATCCGTAAATCCCCGTCGCTCCCGTTTCCACATTTTTTATTTTGGGGTCACCTTTTTTTGGATCTGGGATGTGTTTGAAGTGCGTAAATGAATTGCCAAGGTTTTTTCAATGTTCCGTTAAGTTTCGATGGTTTCAAAACTTTCCTTCTAGAATTCCCTTCCTCTTTGGCTGTTTGGAAACATTTGTGGACCTCCGTCGCTCCCGTTTCCACATTTTTGACTTTGGGGTCACTCTTTTTTGGATCTAGGATGTGTTTGAAGTGCGTAAATGAACTACCAAAGTTTCGTTAACGTTCCGTTAAGTTTTGATGGTTTCAGAACTTTCCCTCCAGAATTCTTTTCCTCCTTGGCTGTTTGGAAACATTTGTGGACCCCCATCGCTCCCGTTTCCACATTTTTGACTTTCGGAGCAAATTTTTGTGGATCTGGGATGTGTTTGAAGTGCGTAAATGAACTGCCAAGGTTTTGTCAACGTTCCGTTAAGTTTCGATGGTTTCAGAACTTTCCCTCCGTAATTCCCTTCCTCCTTGGCTGTTTGGAAACATTTGTGGACCCCGTCGCTCCCATTTCCACATTTTTGACTTTGGGGTCACCCTTTTTTGGATCTGGGATGTGTTTGATGTGTGCTTAAATGAACTGCCAAGGTTTTGTCAAAGTTTGGTTATGTTTCGGTGGTTTCGAAGCTTCATCCCCTTTTGTCGCTGGAACATCCTGCTGCCACCTCTTCCGCCCGGAGCTCCGCCCTTCCGCGGGCTATTTTGGGGCCCGCTTCCGGGCGGGTTGTTTTAAACATCCGCAGAATTCCTCCTTCCTCCGCCTCCAAAGCCCCTAAGACTCTCGGTATATTTCTGTGGCTCCTCCTCTTCGTACATTTCAACATCCGCATTCATCTTCCTTCCCGTGCCCTCCGCGCTATTTCCAAGGAGCCTGCCTCTTCCCGACTATTTTGAAATATCCTGAGCTCTTCCCCTTCTTTCCTTGTTTTGAACATCTAGGAGCCTGCCTCCTTCCCGACTTTTTTGAATATCCAGGAGCCTCCCTTCTTCCTGGTTGTTTTGGACATTCAAGAGCCTGCCTCCTTCCCGGCTGTTTTGAACATCCAGGAGCCTGCCTCCTTCCTGACTTTTTTGAATATCCAGGAGCCTCCCTTCTTCCTGGTTGTTTTGGACATCCAGGAGTCTGCCTCCTTCCGGGCTGTTTTGAACATCCGGGAGCCTGCCTCCTTCCCGGCTGTTTTGAACATTCGGGAGCCCACTTTCTTCCCGGTTGTTTTGGACATCCGGGAGGCCGCCTTCTTCCCGACTGTTTTGGCTTTCGTCCACTGTCTGCCTTCTGGCTTTCTTCCACCGTCTTTCCGCCCTCTGGCGCTCGCACCCTTGAAGCACCCATTAATGTTTATGGCCCAAATGATCTCCAAATATGAATATCAAGGTATTTTGATGATGCATGGATAGATCTAACATGGAATTTGTAGATTTGACTGACATTTTCCTTAACTCCTGTATAAATGCACTTATGACACTTCGTGTTTGTAGGAATCAAGAAGTCTTCTGTAGGTCTATCGGAGAGGCCCATTGAGGGAGTTGTCCTACCTTTTTCTAGATGATGATGATTTCTAAGGAGCTTTCTGCCCAAATCAGGGGCCACCAATCCATTGATGCCAATCGTCGACGGGCTCGTTTGATCAAAGGAAGAACATTGCAAGCATATCAAGCAAAAGATGATTTTTAAGCAGTTTCAGCTACAGTGAAAAGGGAAATCAGCTAAATGAAAAAATTGCTAGTGACTGGCACTAGATGACAAAACAGAAAAAAGACAAGGAATGTATTTTAAATTTCTAGATAATGGAGGGTAGATGAAACCCTATTGTAAATCAAATCTGGGCCATTCGATGTAATTGAATCCTAGCCATTCATTTGGACTTTGGAAAACTATAAATAGGGGCTTTCCCCTCATTTGTAAGGGTTGGAGAGCTGTTGTAAAAAGAATTTGCAGCAATAGAAGACAACATTGCATGATTTTATGGATGTTCTCTTTGATTTTGCTCATCTTGCATGCATGGTTCAACTTCCCTATTAGTTTAGGTGTTAGTTTTTTGAATGGAAGTGGTGATGGTGATTGTTATTTCAGTATTTGATGGATTTTCAGCTCATGTTTTTTGTGGTTCATTGATGATGAGTCACTTTGCAAAGCTAGTCTGAGCTCATTACTTCATTGCTGCAACTTAGTTCAATTACATGTGCATGATGTGTGTGTGTAATCTGAAAATATGCAATCCTTAGAAGATTGCACTGGTTTTGTGCAACTGTAGGTTTCTCTTAGTCAAACAAAATCTAGTTTAGGGAGTTTGTCTACTTTAACAGCCACCATTGTTACTGTTCATTCATAGCTTAGGATTAGAACAACTTTCTTAACCCTTCTCCTTTTTCTATTTCTTTTAATCCTTGGTTAGAGTAGGATCCAAAGCATCACCATGAAGCTAAATCAGATGAATTTGATGAGTTTCAACTTGCTGTTTTGAGTGGACAACCACTGTTCATTCACTTCCAGCACTTTGAAACTACATTTGCAAACCCAATTTCCATGCTTTGTAACTCATCCGTAAGACCACCTTGTGATTCCAGCAAATCACATCAAACAACTGATATATTCCAAGCACTGTCAAGACCTGGCATTAGAGACCTTGGGATAGTGTTCTGCAATTTGATTGTGGAAGATTGTCTTTCAAGAGAGGTAGTGCACCTACGCACTACCTGTGTTGAGTAGTGCATAAAAAACATATCAACACTAGAGTCTCATCACATTTTGTCTGTAGATTCTAAAAATATTTTTTTCAAAATTTTTGGAATCAGATTCCACTTTTTTTTCCATCTTCCACGAAAATCGATTTTTCTCAAATAACAACATTTTAAAAAAGTGACGCACACCATATAACGCATAACTTTTTTCCATGAAGGATAAAATTCTAATTCTTTCGAATTTAGATTCGTAACTCCGATATCTAGTGCTTCCACTTGGTTAGATAGTTTTTTATTGAATACTTTTTCTTCAATCAAGTTTCAAAATCAAACCAATTACAATTCAGACATAGCGCGACTGTATAATGCATAACTTTTTTTGTATATATAAAAATTCAAAAAAAAATTCTATTGGATCAAGGACTTCAATATCTGGTGCAATCATATTTTCAATATTTTTTTTGATAATCGCTATTTTTCCACATGTGTAGAACAAAGACCTTCATTTTCGATGAAAAACCTATGTTTAATAAAACTAAAAACAAATACATAATAAAACCAAAACATATTAAAATTATATATTCGTTGATAGCTCATTCGAGGACTACTTGATTCCATTGGTTTGTGAATATTCTCCATTTTCATCGTCGACCCAGCTCCAAAGTGCCAAAATTCAAGTTTTTTGTCTCGGGGATGAGGAATAAAGGGGGTTTGAACGAACCCCTAGGGTTTCGCTAAAACCAGGGTTCATTCGAACCCTGGTTCATTCGAGCCCCCCTTTATAATGGGTTTTGATGGCTTTTTTGGTGGGAAAGTATTAAGAGGGTTCGGCCGAATCTAGGTTCTACCGAACCCCTAGTTGGTTTGGTCGAACCAATAGGTTTGTACGAACCCCTAAAATCAAGTTTTTTGCCATGCATTTATTTTTTGTGAGTTTTCCTTCCTCACTTCAATTGTAAACCGCTATTGTGGCTTCACCCTAGGCATTCAAAACATTGATTACAGTGGGGCTAGAAGGTTTGCACACATAGATACTTCTGGCAGTGTGTTAAGGCATGGCTACAAGGAAGGTTAAGGGGCATTAAAGGTTTGTGCATCAAGACATTTAAGGTGGGTACTTGGGGTGTAAAAAGGGCTTGGTCATGCTATTTTTTTGGCATATTGAAGGTAGTCCAAGGTTGAACCACTATTGAGTCTTGAAAAAAAAAGTTTGTAGCTTTATGACCTATGGTGCCATGAATGCATAAGTGGGGACAGTCACAAAGAGAGCTAATGATGAAATATGAAAGGCTAGACTGGTAATTGTTTGTTTTGATCAAGATGAAGTTGACTAAGGTTTCTAGGAGGTCTCTTAAGAAGTTTGGAACTCTAAAGAAAAATTGGAGTGTTTGTGTTGAGTTTTGTGAAGGGAAATATAGTTGAATAAGTGTGTCAAAAGAAGGGAACTTCAAGATTGTTTGTGACTTTTCAATTAGATTGTGTGAGTTTGTTTCCTTCCTCTGACTCTGCATCAGGTTGCTATCTTTGACGGGCTATTACTCACAGATTGTGATGATTACGAACTCTCTATCTGAGCCTATAGGATCATGCTGGGCTTGTCTACAATAAACTCTCTCAGTTTTTGTTATCTCAGAGTCATTTTCCCGTGGTGTCCAATTTTTACTTGATGGAAAAAGTGTCAAATGCAAGCAGTCTAAAGTTGCAAAGTGGTGCAACTTTCATTCTGCAACTCATGTGACCAAATGAACTATTCCAATGTGTTTGAATGAGTACATTTACTCTAGGCATGGTCCTCTTTCATACCCAAACATGTCAAATCACTATGAGCTACGTTCAATCAACTTGATCCCTTAAGGGTCCAAAGTGAAAAATGACTGCAATCTTTGACGGGATATTACTCAGAAATCGTGACACTTATGAACTCTTTTCCTGAGCCTACGAGATTGCATTGAGCCCCTCTACAATAACCTCTCTCAGTTTTTGTTATCTCGAGGTCATTTTCTTGTGGTGTCTAGTTTTCACTTGATAGAAAAAGTGTCAAATGCAAGCAGTGTAAAGTTGCAAAGTGGTGCAACTATCATTCTACAACTTGTGTGACCAAACAAACTATTCCAATGCATCTGGATAGGTACATTTATGCTAGGAATGGTCATCTTTTACACCCAAACATGTTGAATCACTTCGAGCTACATTCAATCGGCTCGATCCCTTAAGGGTTCTAAGTGTAAAATGGATGCAATCTTTGACGGGATATTAGTCAGAAATCATGAAACTTACAAAATCTCCTTTTGAGCCTACAGGATCATGTTGGGCCCCTCTATTATCTCAAATTTGTTTTCCTGTGGTGTCCAATTTTCACTTGATAGAAAAAGTGTCAAATGTAACCAGTGCAAAGTTGCAAAGTGATGCAACTTTCGTTCTGCAACTCGTGTGACCAAACAGACTGTTCCAACACGTCTGGATGAGTACATTTACGCTAGGTGTGGTCCTCTTTCACACCCAAAAATGTCAAATCACTCTAAGCTACGTTCAACTGGTTTGATCCCTTAAGGGTTCAAAGTGCAAAATGGTTGCAATCTTTGACGGGCTATTAGTTAGAAACGGTGACACTTACAAACTCTTTGTTTGAGCCTACGAGATTGCATTGGGCCCCTCTACAATAACCTCTCTTGGTTTTTGTTATCTTGGGGTCATTTTCCCATGGTGTTTAGTTTTCACTTGATAGAAAAAGTGTCAAATACAAATAGTGTAAAGTTACAAAGTGGTGCAACTTTCGTTTTGCAACTCGTGTGACCCAACAGACTATTCCAATGTATCTGAATAGGTACATTTACTCTAGGCATGGTCCTCTTTCATACCCAAACATGTCGAATCACTTTGAGCTACGTTCAATCGGTTCAATCCCTTAATGGTCCAAAGTGCAAAATGGTTGCAATCTTTGATGGGCCATTACTCAGAAACTGTGATGCTTACAAACTCTCTTTTTGAGCTTACGAGATCATATTGGGACCCTCTACAATAACCTCTCTCATTTTTTTTTTTATCTTGGAGTCATTTTCTCATGGTTTCCAATTTTCACTTGATGGAAAAAGTGTCAAATGCAAGCAGTGTAAAGTTGCAAAGTGGTGCAACTTTTCTTCTGCAACTCATATGTCCAAAAAAATTGTTCCAACATGTCCCAATCGGTATGTTTATGCTAGGCATGGTCCCCTTTCACACCAAAACACGCTAAATCACTCTGAGCTACGTTCAACTGACTCAATTCCTTATGATGGCATGCAAAACAATCGAAAAGAGAAACATTCATACGACAGTTGAGAAGTCTGACTTTTCCACACCAAAAGCATATAATCATCCTCAAGTCTAGCAAGTGCAAGACATTTTTTAATTATCCTCCTTTCCCTTACAACAATGTACAACCAATTGTAAATGCGTACAGTGGTGGAACTTGGAAACATTTTATTTTTTCCTCAATTAACAACTTTGGTTGTAAAGCATTTTGTCATTTTCATTTGAAATGATTTGTTATGATTGAAAATTGGAGTCTAAGAGAAACTAGTGATGCTCTCACGTACATTTATTATTTGGTGTGATAAATAAATTTTTCACCCAAGTCCATTTCCTATATAGGAAATAATACTGTAAAAAGTGGACATATACATCTTTCGATGCATTTATATGGTGATGGATCAAGAACATAACAATTCATTCTGTACTATGAGGATTATGCTATGAAATTTTTTAAAGACTATTCAAGATAAATGTTTGTATGATAATGTGTCAAGAAGTTAACTACTCATCATCTACTATGAATATTATATTTTGCAAGTGTTGTGAAGATTATGTATCCTTTGCTTAATTGAGTTGTTCCAATCAAAAGATTAAATATACTGGAATCTTTTTATGAAACACCTCATGCAATACCAATTGAAAACATGTTTTTTACTTTTAGATAAAGCATTTGATGGAACTCTTTGAATTAAACTGAATTGAGATATGTAAGAACAAGGGAGCATTAGGAAATATATTGCTCAAGGATCTTAAAGAAGCCTTCTTACCAAATTTAAAAAAGCATGATAAGCCCATGGTTGAAAATTTTGTAGTCATCAAAGTGGGTACTGATTCTATATTATATATAGATCGTAATTCTTCTTTATCTTTAAGATCTTCTAAGTTTGGCAATGGTCTCACCAAGCTGTGAAGGGTGAACTGTTCTTTATTCATTTATGCCTGTGTGGGTTCATTTTCCCTATCTCCCGTCGCAATTTTGGATGGATTATTGCTTTCAAAGTATTGGGAATGCTTTTCCTATTTTCTAGTTGGTAGTTGCCATTCTAGAAGGGTCATCTCTCTATATATATATTATACTAATTCTTAATCAATTATCAAGTTAATAATCAGTGCATTTATTTATAGTTAATCTTTTCTTTTCAATTTGTGCAAATTTTTAATTTGTAACTCTACTAGTATTCCTAGAAATATTGAAGTTGTTTAGCATCAAATAATAAAGTTGTTTAGCATCAATCAATAAATATTCAAGACAAACCATTAAGGACAATAATGATCAATGCTAGGGCTAACCAATTAATAAGTATACACATGAATAATTCAAGCATACATGTGAATAATGGAAGCACAAGTACTCAAATAGATGTAAGTCTTGAAGTATACACATGAATACACAGTATACACAAATTAATACAAATTATATGCATGAATACAAGGTATACACATGAAAACACATAAGTCACAAAGTATACATTAGAATACACGTAAGTCACAAAGTATACACATAATTTGTAAAGTATACACTTGAATACACGTAACTCATATCTATTGAATTGTGGATTTATAATGCAAATATGGACACCATCAATAAAAAAGATTTGTATTAACCAAATAGCCATGTAGGCATACATCAATATATGTCGATATAAGTATAAAATATATACAAAATAGCCATATAGGCTTACGAGAATGTCATATAGGCATACGATGTCAAATATATCCAATACAAAATATGTACAAAAAAGCCATATAGGCATACAACAAAGGGCTTTGAAATCAAAATTCATTGCTCTCCATGCTCTCGAAACAAATTCTTTCCATTTTCTTGTTAGTCAGATGGCAATAAGTCTGTCACTTTTTTATTCTGAGGTCGAGGAGTGCTCCTGGTGCTCCTCCTAGGGTTTAGTTCTTGGTCAAGCTTTATCTGTTACAATAACAAGTAAATACATTAATATATAGAAATTACATTATAAAAAATGATATATTTAACAAAATCATCACTTACCACCACAAGATGATCACTCTCCTTGAGGGAAATATTCACGTGCCCATGTTGAGGCATGCTAAAGCCCTGTAGAAACCATCCAAAGAGAAATTAAGCTATGAATCAATAATGGTTTGATTTTTCAGTAACTAACAACTATAACAACAAATGTAAACTGAAATTTAGTAATCTGTCTCATACCTCCATGAGAGGCATCAATAATTCTATAGCACAAGAAACACCAAACTCCGTTACCCTATAAACATGTGGAGGTGTATCTGCTTCCAACATCTGAAAATAAAATAACAAATTATTCAATCATGAAAACTACAATAGTGATGCACATCATGACTTATAATGTATGAGATAATGAAAAAAATTCTGAGTACTTATTAAACTATATATTTTTTACTATCATTCTTACTATTTGCCCTATCCATAGATTGTTCAAAAGAACCTATTTTTAGGCTTTTATCCATAGCAGCAAGGCAGTGAACCGTTTGATAAAATTCTTTGGTGGACATGTATGATAATTGTGGTAGCATAGAGAAGGCAATGAATTGTTTGAAAAAATGCCTCAAATAAATGTGGTCTCATGGTGATGTAATTCCATTAAAAATAAACATGTAATGGCATTCCATCACCATGAGACTGCATTTCTTTGAGGCATTTTTTCAATCAGTTTATTGCCTTCTCTATGGTATTATGTTGGGATGGGGTGGATGGTATAGTGTGGTCTTGGTTATGAGATGGAGGGTGATCATGACATGAAGAGGGAGGGGTAGGGACATGAACAAGTGGAATAAAATGTGGAAGGTTCCATGGATTGGTAAATTGAGGATGAGGATGAGGACCTTGAAAAGAATTTGGAAGGGAATTTTGGCTAAAGGGTTGGTTTCTATTCTTCAGGCAGTGAGTTTTTTGAAAAAATGCCTCAAAGAAATGTGGTCTAATGGTGATGGAATGGCATTCCATCACCATGCGACCACATTTCTTCAAGGAATTTTTTCAAACTACTCACTGCCTTGACTATGATATTGCTTACTATTATGCTTTGATAGATTTTTTCCAAGCATCCATAGTTTCACCTATTTTAGGCTTTTAGCCATAGCAGCAAGGAAGTGAGTAGTTTGATAAAATGATTTGGTTGATATATATGCAAAATGTGGTAGCATAGAAAAGGTGATGAGATGTTTAAAAAAATGCCTCGAAGAAATGTGGTCTCATGGTGATGGAATGGAATTCCATCACCATGAGATTGCATTTCTTCAAGGAATTTTTTCAAACTACTCACTACCTTATCTATGCTATTGCTTACTATTATGCTTTGATATATTTTTTCCAAGCATCCATAGTTTGTTGGAAAGCACCTTTTTTAGGCTCTTAGCCATAGCAACAAGGAATTTCAATTAGTTTGATAAAATATTTGGTATACATGTATGGAGAATGTGGTAGCATAGAAAAGGTGGTGAGTTGTTTGAAAAAATACCTCAAAGAAATGTGGTCTCATGGTGATGGAATGGAATTCCATCACCATGAGACCACATTTCTTCAAAGAATTTTTTCAAACTACTCATTGCCTTGTCTATGTTATTGCTTACTATTATGCTTTGATAGATTTTTTCCAAGCATCCATAGTTTGTTGGAAAACACCTAATTTAAGTTTTTAGCCATAGCAACAAGGAAGTGAGTAGATTGATTAAATGTTTTGGTAGACGTATATGAAAAATGTGGTAGCATAGAAAAGGTGGTGAGCTGTTTGAAAAAATGCCTCAAGGAAATGTGATCTCATGGTGATGGAATGGCATTCCATCACCATGAGACCACATTTTTCGAGGCATTTTTTCAAACTACTCACTGCCTTGTCTATGCTATTGCTTACTATTATGCTTTGATATATTTTTTCCAAGCATCCATAGTTTGTTGGAAAGCACATTTTTTGGGCTTTTAGCCATAGCAGCAAGGAAATGAACTGTTTGATAAAATGCTTTGGTAGACATGTATGGAAAATGTGGTAGCATAGAAAAGGTGGTGAGCTATTTGAAAAAATGCCTCTAAATAAATGTGGTCTCATGGTGATGGAATGGCATTTCATCACCATGAAACCACATTTTTTCGAGGCATTTATTCAAACTACTCACTGCCTTATCTATGCTATTGCTTACTATTATTCTTTGATAGTTTTTTTTTCCAAGAATCCATAGTTTGTTGGAAAGCACCTTTTTTTAGGCTTTTAGCCATAGCAGCAAGGAAGTGAACTATTTGATAAAATGCTTTGGTAGACATGTATGGAATGTGGTAGCATAGAAAAGGTAGTGAGTTGTTTGAAAAAATTCCTCAAAGAAATTGGGTCTCATGATGATGGAAATCACCATGAGACCACATTTCTTTGAGGCATTTTTTCAAACAACTCATTGTCTTGTCTATGTTATTGATACTATTATTATTTCTGTGATCAGGAATAAACGTAGTCCCCTAAATGAGCAACAACACAAAACATGCAAGAAACTACCTAAACACCTAACATCTCAAGATTGGGCTAAAATTTAAACCTAAAAAAAAAGATAGAACAATAATACCTTGTTAAGCCGCTCCTTTGGTTGGCCCTTCAATTATTGACATGATATATGCTCCTCTTGATGGAAAAAATGTATGAATGAAATGCAATATGGATGGAAAATAGATGAGGATGCTATATTGTATGCAAGCAAATGATAATTCTAGCTAAGTATGGCTCAAATGAAAATTTTGTAAAATTTTGGTTAGCACAATGATCAACCCCCTAAATGAGAGAAAATAGGGGGTATTTATAGAGGAAGTTGAATTCTTTAGAGAATTCAACGGTTGAGATTAAACCAACAAGGCCAAGATGAAGGGTTGTGGTGAGTTGAGAACTCACAAGCCCTCACATCTTGACATGTAGAATGTGAGATGGCCTAGAAATGGTGATGTGTAGGTAAGGTGGAAAGAGGGTACATGATGTGGAGGTACTTGCAAGTACCTTGGAAAAAGGGTGATGTGACCTCTCAATGATCACATGGGGAAGAGGAGAATCTTGGGAGAATAAAAGTGACTTTAAAATTCACATGATTGGGGAGTCTTGTGGATAAGACAAGGTTACAAAGGGAGAGGTGGTAAGTACCTTGGATAAGACAAGGTGTCTAAAAAGGTAAGCACTTGTCACATGTGACTTGATGTGACAAGTCAAAGATTTTAGAAGATGCATGGGAAAAGAGGATTCTAGGAGGAATAAATGTGAATTAAAAATTCACATGGGGAAGAGAGAAGTCTTGGATGAATAAAAAATAAATTAAAAATTCCTTGGGGGATGGGGAGAGTTGACCAAGGTACTAATTAGGCTCAACTAATCAGTAATTAGAAGATAATTAGAGGGTAATGAGGATTAGAAGCCAACTTACAAAATTTGGAGGATGTGACACATCCTAATCAAGGATTAGGCATGTGCACATCCCTAATGAAAATATTAGGAGATTGATTAAGATTAAGAAAAAATATGTGACATGTGAGAAATTAAATAAATGTCATATTTATTTAATTCATTTGATGAAAAGGAGGATTAAAGAGATAAGGTATTTAATTATTAACTAAATACCTTAGGGATTTGGCAAAATTAAGGGTATTAATTAAATAATAGTAATATTACTTAATTAATGCAAATAAAAGGATGTTTAAATGAAAGGGGATAAATTTGGATAAATTAAGTGTCCAAATTTGGATGTCTACATTTTTCCCCTCTTTGAGATGGTGTTACGAAATAGCATAATTTCAAAGAAGATTAAAACATAGAACCCAAAAGAAGATGGTTAGATCAGAAAAGATGCCCAATTATCAAAGAAGTGACTAGGAAGAAAGATGATGGGGGTGAAGATGAAAGTTGGGGATGAAGGATTTCCCCTCGAGAGAACATGCGGGTTCAAGAGAACACGGGTGTGCTCTCGAAATGGATGAAACGATGAAAGGGGAGATGAGGAAGAGGATGCAAAATGATGGATAAGAGAGGGTGATAAGCGAGAGGAGATTGGGAAGGGAGAGTGATGAAGGATGAATGGATGGAGGGGATTTTGATAGATGAGAGGATGGGAAATGAAATGCAATCCAAATGCAATTTTCCATCTTTAGGAGCACTAATTTTTGCTATAGCAGAAGACATGATACACCAAGGTATAAAGGACCAAGGCAACTTAGTGTCTAATGCATGAAACAAACACAAAAAACAAGAAGGCTATCCCAACACCCCAAAATCATGATGACCTTGGTCGGACCAGGTATTGGGATAACCACAAGCACACAAGGATTCCCCAATGTAACACAAGACCTCAGGGATCTTGGTGGGTGATATGTGGGACAATCGAGAAGACAACAACAAAGAAAAGATCAAGATACACCCCTATGTTGACTAGTCAAAGCACACCATGATATGATGGATCAAGGCGACCATGACAAGTGATGATAGGGAACTCAAATGATAAACAAAAGTCAAAAACATCAAAAGATCACAATCAATTTCAAATGTCCTTTTCCATAGGATCAAGGGGATGGATGGGATTGATGAGGTCTGTTCGGAAGGATGCATCCTGTTGAGATAGATGATGGATACTAAACTAAAAAATCAATATGACATAGGATATTCAAAATCGATTGGATCTACTGATACAAGTGGATCTCATTTGTTAAGAACTAGCTAGATAAGGGAATAGCTTGACGACTTGACACAAGAGAGATCAGACACAAGAATGACACAAGAATAACACACCCTAAAGACCTAGGGGCTCAGGGGCTGATCAAAGATTAGCCTTGCCTACGTGAAAGCGCAGAGCCCTCGTAGTTTGATAAAAGGTTGACAACGAACCATGGATAAAAGCAGAAAGAGGATGATGTAGACCGATGATAGACGATAAGGGAGTAGATGGACAAAGCAGAAAGACCGATGATAGACGTTAAAGGAGTAGACATATAGAGCAGAAAGACCTATGATAGATGATAAAGGAGTGGATGGACAAAGAAGAAAGACCGATGATAGATGATAAAGGAGCGAATAGACATAGCAGAAAGACAGATGATAGACAATAAAGGAGCGGACGAACATAGCAGAAAGACCGATGATAGACGATAAAGGAGCGGATGGATAGAGCAAAAAGATCGATGATAGACGATAAAGAAGCGGATGGACAAAAAAAAATATTGATGATAGATGATAAAGGAGACCCGAGAGCAGATCAAATGATCGACCTTGCCTACATGAAAGCGCGGGGGAAATGTAGTTCAAAAAAAGACCAAAGAGAAGTGATGGATAAAGGATGATGATAAGATAACCCTAGATAAGGAGATAAAATGATAGGACTGACACGATGAGATAGGATAGACCTGTTGGATTGGATAGGATGATGGTGATCACGAAGCTCAGGGATGGGATAGTTATCCAAATCATCAAAATGAATTGGGAGGATGATAGGATGGATAGATGAATGATGAGAAAGGATAGGAGATTGAAAAGATGTGCAAAAGAAGTAGAAGTGATGACAATAAGATAGATGGCATTAGATTGTGTGGTGAGTAGCCTATAGCTTGATACCAATGACAAGGGATTATGAGATGGGATGAGGATAGAGGATGGGGTAAGGAAAAGGATTGTTGGGATGGATTGGATAGAGAGATAAGGAGTTGGATGAGGAAAAGGTTATTGGCTAGATAAATGGATAGATAATAATTTGGGTGATGGAAAGGATTTCTGTGATGGATGGATAGAGAGATAAGGATGGGGAGATTGAAGGGATTGTTTGCTAGATGAAGGATGTCTCCAAGGACTATGTCACAAAGGAGGATAGATGCCCCCACTCTAAATATGTCATGTGTGATGAGGCATCAAGTATGGAAGATAGAAGGATGGGAAAATAAGGGAGTGAGATGGATATGGATAGGATGTCTGGATAAGGAAGGGATATTTTTGGTAGCATGACGGGTGGACAAGGAAGGTAGATGAATGCGAATAAGGATTAGGATAGTGTGCGGATGAGGGGAATGTATGCCAAGAGGTGTCCAAAGCATGTTTATATGTTTTCCCCTATCGATATCAAGATCACAAGCAGGATGGATGGACTGGGAGATGAATGGGATTATGATGGTAGGATGCACAAGATAGGTGGGATGGAGGGGACGAATGAAGAGGATGTATAGCAGGAAGATAGGTGCATAGTTGGAAGCATAGCGGATGGAGGGAATGCATATCAGGAAGCTGCCCCCAAGTGTGGAAAAGGACAGATGGGGATTTACGCATGATGCCTGTTTTCCAGGTTTTCATCATGGTACTTATCCAAGGCGCTTGTTTGCCAAGTTTTCACTATTGGACAAATTATTTCTCTTTACTATTTTATTGTTTTTGATTTTTCTAATTTTTTTTCAATTTTTTTGGATTTTTGGATAGAATGCGGATGGAGATGGATAAGGATAGGGAGGTGGATGAGTGGATGTGGAAGACATGGGATAAAGAGATGGATGAAGGACCCAAGCATCAAAATCTGTACGAAGTATTAAGAGTCCATGTTTGAAGCGATTGTCAGATGTTGGTACAACCTTATTCGGATAAATGGATTATGCAAGAGGATGAATTAGAGAGATTTGATGGGGAAAATATGTGGGATAATGGATGGGATGCTGGAAATGGTATGGATGGAATGATGGGGTGGGTGTGTGATGGGGTGGTGAGTTCAGGACCAACATTGGAACATGTGGTGGTAGATGTGAAAAGATAGGGGGATTAATGGATGGAGAATGTGGGGACAATGGAGGAGATGGGATAGTGAATTTTGGGACATAAGGACCCAAAACAAATTTAGGAGATGGAGGATGTGTATGATTGGCTTTTGGATTAGCAACTTTGGATGTTGTTATAGATGCTTCATTTGAAGGCATGGCATCTTTTTTCTTTGGGATCCACATGGTTTCGATTTATGCTTTGGTGGGCCTTTGTGGCCTACGAATTTGATTTGGATTTGGATTTTTCTTCTCTTCACCATGTCTTTTAGAGGGGACATGGGGAGCTTTAGATTCATGTGGATGGTTGGATTTATACATTTTTGTTTTAGCATCCAAAGTGATTTTAGTAGCAATGGGATGGGTGTGAGGAGATGGATGATGTGGAGCGATGGAGTTAGGATTGTGGGGATTATGTATAGATGGAGGATGTGTAGGTATGTGCCTTTGTTGATCCTAATTAGGGGACATGTGAGAGGGATGTTTATGATGGATGACATGGATAGGTGATGAATGGATGAAAGGATGAATAGGACGAGATGTAGGAGGTCATTTGGGGATATAAGGGCCCAAAACATACGTAGTGGGTGGAGGGATATAAGGACCCAAGATGGATGGAGTAGATGAAGGATGGGAGATGGTGGATGGAGGGATGTAAGGACCCAAAATGGATGGAGCAGATGAAGGAGGAATATGGGTGGTTGTTTTGAGGTGATATGATGGAGGAGGAGGGATGGCAGCATATGATCTGGTGGAGTGATGGGAAGAGCCTATATTTCTTTTGGAAGAGGCTCGTTGAAGACATCTAGAGGTTGTACCAACATCTTTAGATTTTGAGTCTTGAGAAATATGTCCAAGAATTTGCATACAAATTTGTTCTTTGACCTGCATGGGCTCTAAAATACCTTGCTCATGAAGGCCTAAACCTTTTCCTTGATAATTCATGTTCTTGAGCATTCGATCCATGATAGGATTTTTATTATTCTGGAAGAATGATGCGAGTCCATTATTAGGTGGAGGATGATGGGTGGTATATATGCTTTGTTTTTCCTCTACAAGGAGATCACCATGGAAGAATGCGAGAGTACCAAGGGGATATACAAGCGGTGTGGGGATAGTAGGTTTAGGCGATGATGGAGGATCATGAGATGGAGATGATAGGATAGCAGCATCTTGATGGGTGGTATCAAGAGAGGGATTAGGTAATATGATAGGATCAGGATTTGTGGCAGCAGGAGATAAGGGCTCATGTGATGGAGTGACGAAATATTGAGTGACAAGGGGATCATGGGATGGAATGGATGGGGGATTGTGATCTTGAGGTAGACTAAATGGGATGGTACAATCTTGATCCAGAGAAAGGGATATGTTGTTATGCTTTGGATTGAGCTATTGGCATGGCTCATCTTGTGTGGATGGCAGGATGACATAGTGTTGGAGGGACTTTTCAAGTAGGGAAGATGAAAGGATGGAGGATTCATGAAGGTCATGGGAATGGAATTTAGTGATACTAGGAGTGGGAAGATTGGATTGGATGTGGGTGTCTTTGATGGATCAGATGGATCTAGGAGTAGGGGGAGTGAATTGGATTTGGTTATTGTCAAAGGGTTCGATGGTTTCTGGAGTAGAAGATGGGGTTTTGATGGATTCAGTGATGATTTCAATGGTGTCAATGGTTTGAGTGATGCTAGGGGTGGTATCATCAATGATAGGTGTTGGGTGGAGAAGGGTCTCATCACTAATGACCATGGATGATGGGTTGGGATGGCATGATTCCACGACTTCAAGTGGTGGAGTTGGGGATGTCTTCTTTGTCATAAGTCCTTGGAGGACTTCTGGAGTGAGAAACTTGAATACTCTAGGTTGAGATGGTGAGGTAGGAGTGGATGAAGGATTATGGATTGGTGGGGAATTAGGACTATGGATTGGTGGACTAGGATTAGATGGAGGAATGGGATTGGATATAAGACTAGGATTAGATGGAGGATTAGGATTGGATAGAGGATTAAGGTAAGGATATGGGAATGGTGAATTAGGATTGGATGACATGGAGGGTGGATCGATGCTAGAGGATATGGGTGGTGTGTTGTAATAAAGGTATTGGGATGGTGTGTTAGGATGGGAAGATTGAGATGGAAAATAGAGCTAGGGAAATGTGGATGATGGATTAGGATAAGAAGATGTGGATGCTAGATTAGGATAAGTTGATGTGGATGTCAGATTAGGATAGGAAGGTGTGAATGTATGAGTAGGATGGGTAGATTGGTATGAAGGATTAGGGTAGTGGGCATATGCAGATGAAGGATTGAGATAGGAGGATGCAGACAGGGGATTAAGATAGGAATGTTGGGATGGTAGATTAGGATAAGAGGATGCAGGTGTTGGATAGGAGGATGATGTAGATGAAGGATATGACAAATATGCAGATGAGGAAGGTAATGAATATCCCTTGTCAAAGGTAGCGTAAGGAGCGTGAGTAGGCATGGATGAAGACATAATGGGGTAGCTGGAAGGGGTGATTGGATTTTGGAAAGCGAGTGGAGAAAGTTTACTAGCGATGATAGCGTCAAGGGGATCTATGTCATATTCTTCTTGATCGAAAAGACTTTTGTTATTGTCACCAAAGTAATTAAGGTTTCCCTTGACTACTATTGATGGAGAATAAGGATTCATGATGATGAAAGGATAAATATGATGGATCAAATATTTTGGATGGAAATGGACTAAAGCTCGAGTCAGGATTAGGTCAAGCTAAGATCGAGATTGGATTAATGCTTAGATTAGGATGATTGGATGGTGTGATGGGATTGATTTTGATGATCGGATTTGATTACCAAAGGATGACTACGACACCAAATCTGCTTCAAGATGGAAGTAGATTGATTGGGTCGAAAGTGATTGGATAGGGATGTGATTGGATTGGATTGGATTGGATTGGATCAATCAGTGATTGATAAGATCGACTGATGGATCAGATAGGATGATGGAAGGGATTCTAAACCCTATTAAGAGATTATCCTAGGTGACTTAGGATGCTAATTGATCAAATTAAAGGATAAAAGGACGATTGCAGCACCGAATCCACTTTGAGATTGAAAATGGATTAATTGGGCCAACAATGATGATTAACTTAGGACGGATGACAATCTTAAGCGGATGTTGATGATGATGATCAGATCAGACACTTAGGTCAATTTGGATAATAACCCAAGATGAATTCCAAGGGATTTGGATGGGGAAAACGATGATTTTATTGGAGGAATAGATGATAAAAATGGATGAACGAATTCTCAAAACGAGTAAACAATTGATCAGAACAGATGAATGACTACTTGGAATGAGTAAACAACTACTCACAACGGATGAATGTTTCTCAAAATGAGAAGATGAAGGTTTGGAATAGATGAAATATTACTCAGAACGAGTAAACGATTGATCGGGATGGATGAACGAATGCTTAGATGGAGAGAATGAATGTTTGGTATGGATGAATGAAAGCTCAGAACGAGTAAACCATTGATCAAAATGGATGAACGAATGCTTGGATGGGGAGAATGACTCTCAAAAGGGATGGAAGGATGATTGAAATGAAAAATGGGTATTTGAAATGAGTGAACGGATGATTGGAAATGATGAACGATTGCTCAGAACGAGAGAACAAATGATTGGAGAGGATGAATGATAGCTCAACAGGAGAAAATGAATGATCGAAAAGGATGAACAAATGCTTAGATGGGGAAACTAACTCTCAGAATGGATGAACGATTACTCATAATGAGTAAATGAATGATCAGAATGAATGAACGATTTCTTGGATGGAGAGAATGAATGTTTAGTATGGATGAACGTTTACTCAGAATGAGAGAACGAATGATCAGGGAGGATGGACTATAGCTTGAAACAAGAGAATGATTGATTAGAATGGATGGAATACCCTCAAAATGGGGAGATGGAAACTCAGAATGGATGAACGATTACTCAAAATGAGTAAATAGATGATTATAATGGGAAAACAAGTGCTCGAAATGACTAAACGAAGGGTAAAAATGATTGTTTGGAGGGCAAGTTCACCTAGCCGGGAGGGCAGGTTCACCTGCACAGGAGGGAAAGTTCACCTACATAGGAGGTAGGTTCACCTGTCTAGGAGGGAAGATTCGCCTGTACAAGAGGGTAGGTACACCTATGCAAGAGGTCAAGTATTCCTATGCAAGAGGTTAGGTACACCTGTGGACTGAAGATTGATCAAAAATGACTGAAACAGGCTGAAAAGGGGCTTGTTCAGAGGTTAGGTATGCCCCTACAAGAGGTCAAGTTCACCCCTGGAGGTCAGGTACACCTATGGAAAAATATAAACATGTTTTTTGGACAAAAGACTAAGGCAAAGGACCCAAAACACAACAAACAACATTCATAGGATAAGGCTGACTAGACTGAATAGAAAATTACTCGTTTTACACAAAGAAGATAGTTCAGACAACACGATCCTAAATCGAGTAGAAATGGGTATGGCCAACAAAGTATTCTATTCTAAGATGAACATGGTTTCTAGGGAGTCCTCGATATACACCTGATACATGAGGCCCAAACCGTGAACACCAACCTGTCACAAGCATGAGTCGGGAACCTTAGCGAGATACTAAAGGCTCAGACCAAATCTTCACGTCACCCCGACGCTTCACCCATTACGACACGATTGGATTGAGGTACAATTTTTTCTCTCCCTCCTTTATATACCCCACCGGTATGCATGGTTGGAATCGTCCCTTGGGGTGATGAAATCCCCAAGCAGGTCCTGCTAAGAAAAGTAAAAGGTGACTCAAAGGACTTGGTAAGCTACGATTTCTCATCACCCAGGATCAACAAATGGAACAAGGGGATTGGATACGTCAAATATCTTACCAACAAGCACAACACACAAGGTAAATTGACACCCCTAGTTAAGCTACGTGCCTAAGTTATCAAGAAACAACAAGCAACAATTGATAAATAAATAGCCCTGCAAGGAAAATTGTTAGTGATTTTTCTTCTTGTTCATTGCCAAGTGCTAATTAGATGCTTGCACATACACAAACAACACACATTAGGGGGTCAGAAACACTCAAAACAACCAAAAAAAGTGCTTAAATCTTAGTTTTTACCTTCTGGAAAAAGTTGTTTTTGGTCAGGTTCGCCTGTTTGTTGGGTTAGGTACGCCATTGGAGGTTAGGTACGCCCCTAGATAGGTTAGGTTTGCTTGTCTAGGAATGCAGGTTCGCCTGTCCAGGAGGGCAGGTTTGCTTGTCTAGGAAGGCAGGTTCGCCTGTTTGGGAGGGAAGGTTCGCCTGTCTAGGAGGGCAGGTTTTCCTATACAGGAGGGCAGATACGCCTGTGCGAGAGGTTAGGTACACCTGTGCAAGAGGTCAGGTATTCCCCTAGATAGGTCAGGTATGCCCCTGGATAGGTCAGGTTCGCCCCTCTATGAAAACTACAAATTTCAGGTCTATGTGGAGGTCAGGTTTGCCTATCTATTGGGTCAGGTTCACCCATGAAGGTTAGCTATGCCCCTGGAGGTCAGGTACACTTGTCTGATAGGTCAGGTTCACCCCTCTGCAACCTGCACCTTGTCTTGAATCTATCCTTTGGTTGGCCCTTGATGGTTGATTTTGTGTATGCTCCTTGGATGGTAAAAGATGTTGATATGAAATGCAAGATCATTGAAAAATAGATGAGAAGTGGATGAAAATGGGTGCAAGTGTAATGGTGAGAGAAAAATGCAAAAATTAGCTAAGTATGGCTCAAATGAAAAATTTGTAAGAGTTTGGTTAACACAATGATCAACCCCCCAAATGAGAGAAAAAAAGGGGGTATTTATAGAGGAAGTTGAATTCTCTAGAGAATTCAATGGTTGAGATTAAACCAAGGCCAATATGAAGGGCTATGGTGAGTTGAGAACTCACAAGCCCTCACATCTTGACATGTGGAATGTGAGATGGCTTAGAAATGGTGATGTGTAAATGAGGTGGAAAGAGGGTACATGATGTGGAGGAAGAACAAGTACCTTGGGAGATGAGAAGATTCTTTGGAGGAATAAAAAATGAATTTAAAATTCACATGATTGGAGAATATTGTGGATAAAATAAGGTTCCAAAGGGAGAGGTGGAAAGTACCTTGGATAAGACAAGGTGTCCAAAAAGGTAAGCACTTGTCACATGTGACTTGATGTGACAAGTCAAAGATTCTAGAAGATGCATGGGAAAAGGGAAAGAGTTCACATGTGACTTGATGTGATAAGTCAAAGATCCCATGGGGAAGAGAAAAAGGATTTTAATATTCCTTGGAAGGATAAAAGGAATTAAAAATTCCTTGGGAGGTTAATTAGGCTAGTTAATGAAGGATTAGAGGAGGGTTAGGTGGCTAAGAGAGATTAGAGGTCAACTTGCAAAAGTTGGAGGATGTGACACATCCTAATCAAGGATTAGGCATGTGCACATCTCTAATGATGAGATTAGAAGATGGATTAGGATTAGATAAAAATGATGGAGGATGTGACATATGGGGAATTAAATAAATGTCATATTTATTTAATTCATTTGATGAAAAGGGGGGGTTGAAGAGTAAGGTATTTAATTATTTAACTAGATACCTTAAGGATTTGGTAGAATTAAGGGAATTAATTAGATAATAGTAATATTACTTAATTAATGCAGATAAGGGGATGTTTAGATGAAAAGGGATAAATTTGGATAAATTTTATAATAGGTGTTGTCATAATAGTGGTTTACAATGCCTGAGAGGAACGAATTTTAGCTGAAATCATATATTTTTAGAAAATATAATGATTTAAGCCTTAAAAATTCCATTTTAAGGATTCCAATTGAAGAGGGTTTGATCAAATCACCTTAGATCAAACCCCCTTAGATAGAACCTCGCTAGTTTTAAACCATACCTATAAATGCGTCTCCTTTACACCTATCAAAATGCTGATAAAAAATCACTTTTGATTTAGATTTTGGGGGATCAAATGAATTCATTTAAAATTTATTTCAAATGATTATGGTATTCCTTAGAACAAGCTATCCAATGAATATAATTTTAATATGTTTTGGTTTTGTTATGTATTTGTTTTTTAAGTTTTATTAAACATAGGTTTTTCATCGAAAATGAATTTCTTTGTTCTTCACATGTGGAAAAATAGAAGATTATCAAAAAAATTTGAAAAATATGAGTGCACTAGATATTGAAGTCCTTGATCCAACAAAAAATTAAATTAAATTTTGACATATACAAAAAGTTACGTGTTATACAATCGTGTTATGCGAATTGTAATTTGTTTGACTTTGAAACTTGATTAAGGAAAAATATTCAATAAAAACTATCTAACCAAGTGGAAGCACTAGATATCAGAGTTACAAATCTAAATTTGAAAGAATTAGAATTTTATCCTTCATGGAAAAAAATTTATCGTTATACGATTGCGTCACTTTTTAAAAATGTTGTTTTGAAAAAATCTATTTTAGTGGGAGATGGAAAAAGAAGTGCAATTTGATTCCAAAAATTTTGAAAAAATATTTTTAGAATCTCTGAGACAAAATTTGATGAGACTCTAGTTTGCACCATCTTCAAATTCCTCACAGTTTAGCCGCTATAGGTGCCCGAATGTGAAGATTTAGTTAAAAATAATAATTTCAGTGTCCAGTTTGGCCAAAAATTGTAAACCACTATTATGGGATCACAAGCGTCCAAATTTAAGCGTCTACAAGAATCAATATCATGGTTTTCCATTTAGCTGCATCATAGTTTACTATAGCTTCTTTCATCAAGTTTAATGTCAATTTAGATTACAATAACTTCATCATTATCATTTAGACATAATCATATAGGATTAGATTATTGCATTTAGCAACATCTCATTCTCTAGATTGGAATTTTAACAGTCATAATGCTTACAAAATATGAGAACCATGTGACTTAAATCTTTGGAGATAGAGAGCAATATGATGCTTTCAACAGATTCTTTTTTTTAATTTGTTTAATTGTTGTTTGAATCTTTGACATAATGTCTTATTGATTGTGTTGATTATCATTTACTCACATATTTTATCATCACGTAAATTGGCAACCACCGTGGGGCCCAAAACCCCATATTTTACATTTTTTTTTTAAAAGTGTCCTTGCAGGATTTTGATGTGTTTTCTTTTAGCGCGATCGAGAGATTTTTCGGCACATTCACCTAATATTCCAGCGCATCTGAGCACTATTCCAGTGCATCCACTGAATATTCCAATGCGTTCAAAGACTATTTTGGCAAATCTAAAATTTATGTTTCACCAATCGGGGAGCTTTTCTTTCGACACATAGACCTTTTTCTTTGGCACATCCATCAATTCATTTAGTGCATTGAACTGTTATTTTAGCACGTTTACTGTCTATTTTGGCACATATCACCACTGTTGTTGTGCATCTGATTACTTTTGTAAAATTTTAAAAAATATGAAGTATAATCATTGTTTTCTGTGATCCAGGTACCAAACACGTTGGTCAAAGACAATTGGGAGACAAAATTACGCCAGTCAAAGACAAAAACTTGCAAATTACAAATAATGTTTTATAGGGATTTTAATTTGATTACTATTTTTTTACTTTTGATTAAAATAGTGAATCTAGATTAATTAATCAACTAGTTTGAACCCCATGTTTACTATGTTTCGAAAGCAATAGGCCTATGCTCTCCCCTTAACTAGGTGATTAGAATGCTAGACTTGCTATCCTATTTTATTAAATCCTTTAGAAGGCCTGCCATAGTGGGAAAAACTACTCACCCTATGGGAATGACCTAAGTGGGAACAACCAAAGCCAAGTTTTCCAACCCACTATTATCAAAAGTGAATTTGGGGAAACCCACAATGCAATAGAAGTGTGAAAGATAACCATCCCCAAAATATTTGTTCTAAAGATTGAGAGGTCTTCTAAGGGATTTTATCATTTTCCACTCCAAACAGATACCCTATCTATGAACTTTAAGTTAGTATCTCACTGAGTCAGTTTCCGAAAAAAATTTATAGCACAATGCAAGGGGAGGGAAGAATCTTCCCCCAAGACACTCACCATATAACTATCAGAGGCCCTGGCCAAAAGTGGAGGATTCAACTTTGGTTAAGACTTGGGAAAGGAAAAAAACACAGGCACCCTCTAGGGGGTGACAGGGTTGTGTGAGCTGACATAGTTGCAAGTTGTGGGTTGTGATATTCAAGTGACCTACTTGAGATAGAAAAGTGCTTGAACTGTTTGTTTTTGTGTCAAAACCTATGGAAATTGAAAGAATCAAACTTGATTTTAGAACACTCACTACATGTTTAATACGTAGAATCTGAAACAACTATTTACAATCTAGCTTCTGTGTGTGAAGATATTTTTCAAAGGTATCATCCAATTAGATCAAAAATTCCAAAATTTTCACGCAAAACACACCTCCAAAATATTCACTGGTAGAAAATTATACCCTGGAATTAATCATTTTTTTGAGAAAAACCAGAAAAATAGACAAAATTGTGAACATACTGACAACTTCTAGATTAGTGCATCCACAATCTATTTTAGCACATGCACCCAATATTTTAGTGCATTTTCTATCCAAATAGTGCATACAAACACTGTTTCAACGCATATGTCATATATTACAGCGCATCTGCATAGTCCGTCACCATAATTTACCGGTATTTTGGTGCATCCACAGTCTATTTTAGCACACATAACCTATTTAACAGTGCATTCACCATATCCGTTAGCACATCCACAGTTTGTTTTAGCGCTTATGCACTCTGTTATAGCGCATCCACAGAACAAGAAAATATAGAGCTATTTGAAACCCTTATCAGACTGTTGACATCAGAACTCAGATCTTTGTCATAATAGAAACATTTTCTCAGTCCAACCAGTGTCTTAAACTTGGAAAAGTAAGACCTTGCAAGTCAAATTCTTTTAAATTAAACCAAGATCTTACAAATTTTAAAGTGCCTAATCACAAACACAATTCTTGATTATTACGTTAAGTTTCATTATCAGGATCAATCATCCTACAATCATGAAACGAAACACAATAATCAAATTTTTAACTTGGTCTCACCAATAGAATTTATCATTCTATTTGACTTAAGTTAATACTATTGGCACTCATCCAAACAAAATGATCAAAGTTTAGTAAAAATAACAACACTTGTATGCCAATTTTGACAAGATTTCAAAGATAGAAACTTAGAGAAAAAGAATTGAAACACCAAATATCATGGCTAAAGAAAATCCCTTTCACATATTCCACCAAAATGATGCTGATGAAATAACTCAAGAGGATATTCAAACTGCACAACAAGATCCTAATTTCCATAAATTTATGGAAAAAATTTTGGAACAAGATATGTAAAAATACCTTTTGATGCTAGCTAAACTAGGTGCAAAACTTCCAAATGACTTTGACATTAATTGATTAAAAGAAGCACCTAAAGCAGCTAAAACTGAACCACAAAATACACAAAACACAGATCAAGTAAATGCCTTAACACATCAAATGCAAAACTTGCAACAACAACTTCAAGATATGCAAAAAGGAACCACAAAAAGGTACTCATTACAGGACATTTGTCCTTATCCTTTTGATCCAAGTGTGGACATGATACCATTTCCTAGAAATTGTGAATTCCCAAAATACGACAACTACAATGGTAAAACGGATCCAATTGATCATGTTAGTGAATTTAGAACCATGAGTTTAGAATTTGCACAAGAGGAAACTTATCTAATGAGGTTATTTCCAAGGAGTTTAGGAGGTCAATGTATGGAATGGTTTTCTAAACTACAACCAGGAATTCGATCTTTTGAAGAACTAGTCAACAGGTTTATCTCACAATTCTCCTATAATATTCAACATGAGATAACAATAAAGGAACTTTACAATACAAAACAAAAGAAAGGTGAAACATTTCTCTCATTTCTACAATGATGGTAAAGGTTGTTTGCTAGATATCCTCGTTCTATACTTGAAGAAGAAAAGATGGAACTATTCATTGACAACCTAACTAATGACATGAGTTGTAGGCTTGAACTACAATGCCCCCCTACATTTGAGAAAGTAATTGAAAACATGCTCAATATCGAAGAAGCCTTGGTCAAAAGAGGGGTAATAAAACATTATGATGATGGACCAAACAATACGAATTCCTCAAATCATTACAACAACAATGATAAACCCAAGTTTTGGCAAAAGAATAGAAATATTGGTAACAATGATGTTGCAAATGAAACACAAAATGCGAAACCGGTATTTAACTTGACGGCAACAACTGCAAAGACCAATCAAAACAATGACCAAAACATCAATTAGAATGTCAGTCAAAAGAACAATCCGAACAATGGTGAATCTAAAACACAATCATATCCAAAACCATCAAATCGAAGACGATTCACACCATTGGGACAAACACTGGAATTAACAATGAGAGAACTTCTTACATGTGGAATTATCATATTACCTGAAGCAAGAAATTGGGAACCAAAAGTAAAACCATCTTGGTGGAATGATGTAGATTTCTGTGACTTTCATAAAAACAAAGGACATAAAACAAGTGATTGTATGCAGTTGAAACATCTAGTGCAATATTTGATTGACAACAGGAAGTTATTCGTAGGACATCAAATGAACAATGATCATGGTGCATTTAAAAATCCTTTACCAAATTATGAAAAGGGAGAATCTTCTTCTGCAAACAATAAAGGTAAATAATTAAACTACATTTATGAAAACAGTATTCACTTTATTTGTTGGAACTCTAAAATTTTGCAAATTTGAGATGCCCATTTCAAAAAATTTGCCTCTGCACTCTCAGAAGTGCATATGAAGAATCTGCCTAAATGACCTACTTTGGAGGGTCATATTTTGATTCCTGTTGATTTTTATGCAAAATTCCTTTGCAGACACACTCATGTGCCCTATGTGAGTAGGCATGTCAATTTTCAGCTTCCCACGATGAGTTTTGACAGTGTTTCGAAAAGCGAAGCTAGAGGGTTTTGGCACTGTTTTGTTGTTTGCAAACGTTCAATTCTGCAAAGTAGCCTCTCGTTTAATCTTTCATTTTGCAACCAGTTGATCATCAAGAGAAAATGAATGTTGTTCTGCATTTTCCATACCAAGATAAGATCACATGTCAGGTTTCAGAGTCTCATGACTTGATTTGCTATTTTTACCAGGTCAAAACCAAATGGAATTTATTCAGTTTTGCACCTGTATTTTCAGAAACCTTTCTGAGAGGTCGACTTTGACTGTCATTAACTTTTGATGGGAGACGTTTCAATCCAATCCCTTTTGCACACATGTTCTATGTACCAAGATGATCTGCTGTGTCTAGTGGAAGCTCATCAGGAATTGATTTGGTATTTTTGCGATGAGATGATTTCATCAGTTTTAATTGGTTTAGAAAGGTTGTTTCAGAAAGTTCAATTGAGCAACTTTGAGGTTGAATAACTTTCACCTCGTGACTCCTTTCCCTGAGCTGTCTTTTGCATTGTATTCTATGGAGCAATGGCTACATGCCTGCAATTTTTTCTATCTCTAGGAGGTTGTTTGATTCATTTTCAAAGGCGATTCCAGAGTTCACCTGACCAATTTTGCTCATTTTCAAAAGTGCTTGAAAGAAAATTTTGATAAAAACCCAATTCATCTTTTCACTTTAGGTGCCCTCAAAAGTAGTAACAGATCAATTCTGGTTGAAATTTGTTTGAAAATGATTTTTTTTTAGTTGGGATCACATGGAGCCCAACATGCTTTGCACTGTTGTGATGTTGTAAATGTTGCAAGGGTTGAATGGGGTATAGGAATTCATCAATGACTATCTCAAATAACTCTTAGTTCGCAATGCACCATGCAAAGAAAACTCTTGAGGATAGCACTCAACAATGCGAGTGTAATAGAAGGCCGTGTATTTTAAATATTGATTCATCGCTTATGAATGTAATATCAGGATTTCTAGCTAGCCATATAGTTTTGCAGATGGGTGGAATTCTCAAATATCTCAGGATATATATTCTTCCATCAAATAGATGAAGATAATTATGCAAGGACAATATTCACTTGAATTGCCACCAAACCAAGTTACAACACTATATTTTCACCATGAGAGAAAGAATTCAAAGAAAGATTGAGAAAAACCACTTATACATGGTTACATATTTTCAAGCAAATGTCTTTTATATGCAAAGTGAAAGAAATAGTTATTAGACTATTGTAGCAACTCCAAAGTGTGCAGGAAATCATGGTGATGGCAAATTAATTATGCAACGTGTACTCATTGAAGTGAATGATCTGGTTAACTAGTCAACCTGGAGATTGTTGATAAAGTTACATATCAAGAATTGGCAACCAGTGTTTGTAATGTAAATGATCAAACTTTTTTGAGGGAATTGATTCAACATTGCAGTGACATCACAAACACAAAGGGCATGAATGGAGGGAACAAAAAGCAACATATACACATAATAGTTTGTTGAAAAGACCAATTTGCTTTGAAGAGATTTTGAGGGAACCATTTTGCTAGGAAATAATGGATCGATTTGATCTTGCAGCATGGGAAAGGATTAACTTCAATGAATGGCGTGATTAAAGCATGGATTGGTTTTCATGAAAACCAAAAGAGACACCTCACAGGTGATTAAGAAATCATTAAACACTTTATTAACAACTCTATGCATGATTGGCGTTGTTGGCAGCTGAGTGGGGTCTATTTGATAGCTCAAAAGAAAATCAAACACAACACCAGAGTATGAAGGGAGCAGCTGCGCATGGAGCAAAATGCACAACATAGATATGTTGAAGATACTTTAGAAACTTTCAACTAAATACAATGTGTATAAATCAGAGCAAAAAGTGGAAGCATATGCAAGGCACACGCCTGGCATAATGCACAAATGGATAGGTTGAAAAGGAAAAGAAATTATCTAAGTGGTTGAATGCGCATGGAATAGGGAAACAATACAAAGTCAAAAACTTCCAAGTAAATGCCTTTGAGTCTCAAAAGCTTGATGGAGCAGAATGGCAGCCAACAAAATGGATTTGTTGAAATCTTAAGAAACCTCGAGCAAATGCATTCCTCGGTGCAGCTTGAAGGTATGGAATGCCACTGAAGCTTTGAATGGAGGTGAGATGACGCTGGTGATAGTGGACACATGAGCTGCAAAGCACATATTAATTGATTTATTGAAAAGTCTTTATAAACTCTAAAGCAAACACAATTGGATGTGTGGATGCCCTGAGATGGTGGTAACACAGCTCAAAGGGTTCCCACGCCATGATCATAGATAAAGCACCATAAAAATGTTTGTTGAAAAGGTCTTAGAAACTTACAAATCAATGCAATAGAAAGAGGCACGTAGTGTGTGAAGGAAGTCAATGCACTGCCAACACCCTGAAGGCTCATTCGCCTCTTGTGAAGCAATGCAATGGCGTGGCATTGAGAGTTGTTCCATTTTAGCATCAACAAATTCCCACAACCATGAGATGAACAAAGTCAATTGATGGAAGCATAGTTTGTGAGTGGTGCCCTGTGAACCAGTGAAAATGCATGAAGCCCTTGCTTGAAATGTTGCCATTGAAGTTGCAGAGGCATGGAACGTGAAGATGAAAGTTTAGGGCAATGAATAGGCCAAAAAATAAAATCAACGGTGGACTGAGCAAGCTGGATGTAGCAAGATTCTAGCCCTTGCTCGCTAGCTCGTTGGTTTAAGATGCTCAGCCTTTAATTCCCATGAGACAGCTGGATGGTGCCATGTGGCAGTGGGCCCGGGCTAAATGTAATGAGCGGGTGTATTTTAATTGCCCAATACAAATATTTAAAAGCAGCCTTTGTTCGTTTCAAAAGGGAAAAACATTTTAAAATTAAAATGTTGGCTTGTGAGGTGAGCCCGAGGACAAGTGAGAAGGTAAACATTTTAAGTGGAGATTTTTATTTGACAAGGATAAAATATTTCACAAGGAATGCAAATATTAAAGTGAAGATTTAAAACATGGGAAAATGTTTTAATTAGAGCTTAAAGTAAAATATTTTATTCGCTAAAGTGAATAAAATATAGTTCATCGCAAAGGGAAGTAAAAGTAAAGTAAATTAATTCACTTTGTGAACGGAAAATATGTGTTGGGCACATTAATATAAAATTAATTTCTACAAGTGCACGGATGTTAATTTTATAAAGTGAATATATATTTATTGTGCAGCATTGTGTTATGTGTTGAAGGTGTAGAATGCAATCAAACAAGGGCAATGTGAATTATTTTCATAGATAAAAATATTTTCACCCTACAAATGTAAAATGGAGAGAGTTTTCACGGGCAAGTTTTTTGTTTCAGAACAAGGGTGAATTTGTTGTCGCAAAACAAAAGGCGAATTGGAGGTAAAAAATTTGTTGCAAGGGAAGAGAGAGGAGAGATGCTTTTGAGTTTGTTGCTGATCGAGAGAGAATGTTCTAGATGGCATCTGTAGATCATTCTTCTGGATTCTTCTATTTCCTTTTATTCTCTTCTTCTCTCATTGGTAAAGGGTTCTAATTATGGGTTCCATTTTCTGAAAGCTTTGCAAGGCAGGCAGAAGCTCTGGGTAGAATTGTAATGCTAGGATGATTGTAGCTGAGTCATTGATCTGAAAGTGTGTGTTTTGAATTATGCTTTCATGTTTATTTTAGCTGATAATTGTCTCCATGGTTGAGATGTACTGCTCTTTTGGATTCAATAATAAAATTTTATGAGTCTTTTCATGCACATTTGTTGCATTTGAGTTATATCTATTGTTACCTTCTGTTCTGTGAATGATGTAATTGCTTTAATGAAGCACAAGCTGCATTTATTATTGCCTATTGTTTAGGGGATAGTGTAATTGCTTCAACAAATGTGATAGGAGTGTTGTGTTTCAGGTGGATTTATAAGAAGAATTATTAGATAAAGCTTCAATGGTCTAGTTGTCATAATGTGATAACATTTGCAAAGATCTTCAAAACATGTTTAACATTGTAGGATGAATGGTTATATGACTCCATAGCCCATTTCATGGCACCGGTCCATTATCATACTTTTGTTGTTTTCAGTTGGGTCCCAATTCTTTAAATCATAAATCATCTTAATTCTATTTTGTGAGTACTTGTATCTGCCATGTTCTCAATGCTAGTTCCTAAAATTCACTCAGTGTCTTGCCAATAGTGAGTGATATTTTATGTTTCTCAGCATAATTTTGTGAGAGCATTATCTGTTAGGCAATATCCTGCTAATTGTGTGTTTGAATCTTTAGGTATTGATAAAGGGTCACCCCCTAGGTCTTACAGAGCCTGAAGTGCAGGGGAAATGAGTGTTAATTCCATTTCCTGTCAATTGGCCAAATCCCCCATTGAATCTTTAGGATTCATTGGTATGGTTCAATTTGGAGCACCAACAGAATGGCGACTCTCCTGGGGATAATTTTGAATTTCCAGTTTTAGGTTGTTTAGAAGTAGATTCATATCATTTGCATAGAGTCGATTATTTTCCATTTTGAAATTGAGTTCAAATACTGAAGGATTTCTAACCTGGAGAAAGATTTGTTGCAATAAACCTAAGGATTTCATGATTTGTGGTGCTCTTCTAGAGAAAGGAACTCAAAAATAATTTTACATGTGAAAGAACTTCATGTTGTTTGAAGTTCAGTCCTCTATGAATAGAGGTGGCGACTCTATTACAAGAACCTGTTGAAGATTTGAAGAAAAGTTCTAGATCTACATTTTGAAGAAAAGTTCTAGATCTACATATTTCTAGAATAATTTGTAGTAGCTACAACATTTCTAGGTATTCTTCACGTATTTGAACTTCCTAAAAAAAATTTGGTTCCCTATTTAGTGATTTAGCACTACCAAAGGGAAAGAACAGTAAATTTAAGTTTGCACACTTCCATTTGCTTGATTTGTTGAATGTAATTGCAGTTCCATTGAAATAATTTTGTCTAGTGCTCAGATTTCTCTAGTGTGGATGGTTAAAATGCATTTTTGTATCTTTGGGGTTTCCATCCATTTGTATTGTCATATGATTCAAGCCTAGGTCATTAGCATGTTAGCAATTTTCATAATAATCTTTCATTTGGTCATGATTGTCATTATGCACAATTTGTGAGCCTTAATTTGTAATACCCATGGATCATCAAGGTAAAGTAGCCATACCAGTGAACATCTTGATTCGGCTTGTCAAGAAGTGTCAAAAGTTTAATAATCTTCAAGCATCTAATACCCCAAAGTGCAAGAACCCAAGAGTTAATAAGCCTAGGTTTAGTCTGACATGGAATGATATATTTGAAAGAAGGCTTAAAGACATGGATGAAAGAAACCAACTGTTTCAACAAGCCCAGTTAAGAGACCATCAAACTATGTCTACTTGTCAAGTTACTGCACCTTATTTCAATTCTTTTGATCCATTGTATGCTCAGTTAGATCTGCCATGGGTTGAATACAAAACTGAAAGTATGTCAGCTCAAGTCTATAAGGAGTTGCCTAGATTTGATGGATATAATGTTTGTGAAGGAGATGCTCATGTCAAGAGTTTTTCTAGCTTCATGAAGAAACATGCATTTCAATATTGGGATATGTGGATGAGATTTTTTGTCAGATCCCTTGAAGCAAGAGCTGGGGATTGGTATCTAAGTTTTCCTAAGAAGTAATTTCCTTGCTGGGATAAGTTAGTGGCTACTTATAGACAAGAATTTGCAAGAGAGCCCTCTGACCTTGTCATGAGGTTAAAGCAGATCAAGAAACAAAATGAAGAGTCAAGTGTTCATTTCAGACATAGATTTTTTGTTGTACCTTGTCACTAATCCCAGAGAATTTCAAACCTATTACTCCACATTGTATCCATATGTATTTTGAAGCTTATGAAGAAGGATCTAGTGCATTGTTAAAAGATTTTAGAATCTCCAATATGTAGATAGCCTACACAGTTTTAGATAATTTGGAGAAGCAAAGGAATGAATATGTGCAGAGATTGTTGTCTTCAATTATGAGCAAACATGTTGATGAAATCAGTAGCTGTGTGGATGTGAATGATCAGAGCTCTTCAAATAATGCAGACTTGAAAAAGTAAAAGATGAGAATGATGATCATTAGATAATGAAGAATTTTTGTCTGAAAAACTTACAGAAGAAGTGTGCTCAGCTAAAATTTGCAGCCATGATGATGAAAGATATGATGAGGTGAATGAAACATTTGAAGTTTCTTTTGTCTCTATTGAAGGCTGCAAGCATGAAGATAACTTCCTTGATAATTCTTAGTCCAAAACATGTTGATGAGACCTTCCCTTCACGCAATGAATGCTAGGTTGTGAGGAACAATGGGATTCCAAGTCTTCCGAGCCAAGAACATGATGAAGAATACCAATTGGATTTACTCTTTGAAGAAGAGATAAGCAATCAACAATGTGATGATACAATTTATTATGTCAATCCTACATGTGTTGAGTGTAGTGTTGATACAAGTCTCCATAATGAGACAAAGGAATTTTCTGATTTGGAAAATACTCTTAAGGATGTCAGTTTATCAGTTGCAAGTGATAGAGTATATGATGAGTTTCAGTTTGAAAGATCATTTAAAAGCAACTGCAATGAAGAAACCACTGATGTTTTTCGGTCTGATAAAGAAGATATTTATGTCTATCCTCAAGAGAATGAAAGTGACAAGCTCAATGAAGACACCCAGCTCAATACTGAAATGCAAGAAGGTGTGGATTGTTGTCATAATAGCCCAAAAGTTAGTAAGACTGAAAAAATAGACAATCTATTCTCTATGAAGGGTTGTGACCATGCATGTGACAAGGATGTTAACAATCCAATCTCCTATGATTGGGGAGATCCAGTTTATGATCAACCCATTGAGTTCTTAGATTTTGATGGTGAAGACATCATGGGATATCCTGATTTGCAATTTGATAATGCATCCAATCCGACTGAAAGTCAAGAAGAGGAAGTGGTTGAGAGGATAGATCAGAGCAATGATATACTGAGTTGTGAACAAATTTCAGAACTATTGACCACTCAATATCAAAAATATTCACATGAGAACAACTCCCAGTTGTTGTGTGCTACTCCTATTGACTTTGGCTATGATGATGACCTTTGAGATGCAAGGTATGATTCATGTGTCTTTGATCTTCCTTCTAGTTATGAATCAGCTGATCATGATGATAATAATGTAAATGAAGACAAGCAAATGTTTGATGGTAATGATGCACTGTATGATGAGGATGACAGTGTGAATGCTGATGTAAACTCAGAAATATGTTTTGATGAGTTTGAAGCAGCAGATGACCATAAGGATTGCACATTTAATGAGCCAAGTATTCAATATTTTAATGCAGATTTAGAAAAGTATTTGTTTGTTGACTTGAAGGAGCCTAGGCATGAGTCATTTCATGTGAATATGAATGATGATATCAATTAGAAATCAGATTGTGCTTCTGAACCAGAATTACTTATTGTTGAGCAAGCTTGTGATACTGAAGATGATGATATGTTGTGTTCAGAAGATGAAAATATGACTACAAATGATGATGAGTCAAAAATATTTTACGACTCTCAATACTAGCATAATGAAGAATAGTTACAAAGTGTGCCAATGTGTGAGTGTATCTCTTTGCATACACTTGGAGATGGTTTGCATGATGAGCAAGATCTTCTGGTAAGTTCTTGTGATGGTTTCACCTATGACATGAAAACTAAAGATCATAATGAGCTTAATATTTCCAGCCATATGGCAAAATGTAAGTGTTATTTTTGTCAACTGGGAGAAGTTTTCACAGAATGTAGCAATGTGAAAGATACTGAAGAAATTTGTTTTCAGCCTAAGAATGATTTATATGATGAATTTGATAAGTTATTGCCACATCATAATCAGTATTTTGAAAGTATGCCTAGCTTTCAAATGCATCGTGACTATGAACATGTTGATAATGTTGACTATGACGGCCTGTTGAGAGGTACTAGCATGTTTAATCAGTCAGATTACTATGATCAAGTTATGCTTTCATATGATCTTGATCACCATATTCAAATGTTGCCACTTGATACAAAATCAGGGAATGAAGAAAGTGACAGTGATGTGGCATATTTAATTTGGCTTCCATGTGATGAAAAAGCTTAATAGAAAGCAAGTTTCCACTTGCACAAAGGCAGCTTGATACTTGTGTTTGCAAAGATGTAGTTGTTCATGTTGTTGTGGTTTGACAGAGGCAAGCATGAGTTGAGGGAGATCAGTGTATTTTAAAGATTGGTGTTTGACAGAGGTAAATGTTGACTCCCCTTTTCATTTGGTGGTCTGGGGTCACCAGATGAAGTTGAAAAAGAAAGATGAATAAATGAGCAGTTTGACAACACCTGATGGACTCAGTATTTGGTGTACTCCCCAAAGATCTGGAATCTTGCTATGCCCACAGGAGGCATACATCCCCAGTCAGAGCCACTGTTGGCACTCTCAAATTTTGCAAATTTGAGATGCCCATTTCAAAAAAAATTCCTCTACACTCTCAGAAGTGCATATGAAGAATCTGCCTGAATGACCTACTTTGGAGGGTCATATTTTGATGTCTGTTGTTTTTTGTGCAAAATCCCTTTGCAGACACACTAATGTGTCCTATGTGAGCGGGCATATCAATTTTCAGCTTCCCACAATGAGTTTTTTCAGGGTTTCAAAAAGTGAAGCTGGAGGGTTTTGGCACTTTTTTGCTATTTGTAAACTTTCAGTTTTGCAAAGTAGCCTCCTGTTTGAGCTTGCATTTTGCAACCAGATGATTGTCATGTCAAAACGATTATTGCTCTATATTCTCCATACCAAGATGAGCTCACATGTCAGGTTTCAGAGCCTTATGAGTTGATTTACTATTTTTAGTAGATCAAAACCGAATGCAATTTATTCAGTTTTTCATTTGTATTCCTGACAACATTTCAAAGAGGTCAACTTTGACCTTCGGTATCTTTTGATGGTTGATGATTGAATCTAATTCCTCTTGCAAACACGTTCACTATGCCAAAATGATCCTCTATGTCCAATGGAAGCCTCCCAAGAATTGATTTGGTATTTTTGCGACTAGGTGATTTCATCAATTTTAATTGGTTCAGAAAGGTTGTTGTCGAAAGTTCAACTGAGCAACTTTGAAATTGAATAAATTTCACCTTGTGACTCCTTTCTCTGAGCCATATTTTGCATTGCATTCTTTGGACCAATGGATACATTCCTACAAGTTTTTTATGTCTCCAGGAGCTCGTTTGACTAGTTTTCATGGGCGATTCCAGAGTTCACCAAGCCAGTTTTGCTCATTTTCAAAAGTGCCTAAAAGAATATTTTGATGAACACCTGGTTCATATTTTCAATTCAGATGCCCTCAGAAGCAGTAACAAATCAATTCTGGTTGAAATTTGTTTGAAAACAAAAAAAAAAATAGTTGGGCTCACATGGAGCCTGACATGCTTTGCAATGTTATGATGTTGTAAATGTTGCAAGGGTTGAATGGGGTATACAAATTCATCAATGAATATCTCAAATAACTCTCAGTTCACAATGCATCATGCAAAGCAAACTCTTGAAGATAGCACTCAACAATGCGAGTGTAATAGAAGGCCACGTATTTTAAATATTGATTCATCGCTTATGAATGTAATATCAAGATTTCTAGCTAGCCATATAGTTTTGCAGATGGGTGGAACTATCAAATATCTTAGGATATATATTCTTCCATAAAATAGATGAAGATAATTATGCAAGGACAGTATTCACTTGAATTGCCACCAGACCAAGTTACAACACTATATTTTCACAATGAGAGAAAGAATTCAAAGAATGATTGAGCAAACACACAAATACATGGTTACATGTTTTCAAGCAAATGTCCTTTATATCCAAAGTGAAAGAAATAGTTATTAGACTATTGTAGCAACTCCAAAGTGTGCAAGAAACCATGGTGATAGCACATTAATTGTGCAACGTGTACTCATTGAAGTGAATGATCTGGTTAACTAGTCAACCTGGAGATTGTTGATAAAGTTACATATCAAGAACTGGTAGCCAGTGTTTGTAATGTAAAGGATCAAACTTGTTTGAGGGAATTGATTCAAAATTGTAATGGCATAAAAAACATAGAGGGCATGAATGGAGGGAACAAAAAGCAACATATGCACAATAGTTTGTTGAAAAGACCAATCTGCTTTGAAGAGATTTTGAGGGCACCATTTTTCTAGGAAAGAATGGATCGATTTAATCTTGCAGCATGGGAAATGATTAACTTCAATGAATGGCATGACTAAAGCTTGGATTGGTTTTCATGAAAACCAAAAGAGACGCCTCATAGGTGATTAAGAACTCATTAAACACTTTATTAACAAATCTGTGCATGATTGGCATTGTTGGCAGCTGAGTGGGGTCCATTTCATAGCTCAAAAGAAAATCAAACAAAACACCGGAGTATGAAGGGATCAGTTGCGCATGGAGCAAAATGCACAACATAGATATGTTGAAGATACTTTAGAAACTTTCAACCAAATGCAATGTGTATTCATCAAAGCAAAAAGTGGAAGCATAGGCAAGACACGCGCTTTGCATAATGCACAAATGGACAGGTTGAAAAGGAAAAGAAATTATCTAAGTGGTTGAATGCGCATGAAATAGGGAAGCACTACAATGTCAAAAAATTTGAAGCAATTGCCTTTGAGTCTCAAAAGCTCGATGGAGGAGAATGGCAGCCAGCAAAATGGATTTTTCAAAATCTTAAGAAACCTCGAGCAAATGCATTCCTCAGTGTAGCTTGAAGGTATGGAATGCCATTGAAGCTTTGAATGGAGGTGAGATGATGCTGGTGATAGTGAACACATGAGCTACAAAGCACATATAAAGTGATTTATTGAAAAGTATTTATAAACTCTGAAGCAAACACAATTGGATGTGTGGATGCCCTGAGATGGTGGTAACACAACTCAAAGGGTGCCCGTGCCATGATCACAAAGAACGCACCATAAAAATGTTTGTTGAAAAGGTCTTAGAAACTTGCCAATGAATGCAATAGAAAGAGGCACACAGTGTGTGAAGGAAGTCAATGCACTGCCAACACCCTAAAGGCTCATTCGCCTCTTGTGAAGCAATACAATGGCGTGGCATTGAAAGTTGTTCCATTTTAGCATCAACAAATTCCCACAGCCATGAGATGAACGAAGTCAATTGATGGAAGCATAGTTTGTGAGAGGTGCCCTATGAACCAATGAAAACACATGAAGCCCTTGCTTGAAATGCCACCTTTGAAGCTGTAGAGGTGTGAAACATGAAGATGAAAGTTTAGGGCAACGAATAGGCCAAAAAATAAAATCAACGGTGGACTGAGCAAGCTGGATGCAGCAAGATCCTAGCCCTTGCTCGCTAACTCACTGGTTTAAGATGCTCGCCCTTTAATTTCTACGAGACAACGGGATGGCGCCATGTGGCAGTGGGCTCAGGCTAAAATGTAATTAGCGGGTGTATTTTAATTGCCCGATACAAATATTTAAAAGGATTCTCCATTCATTTCAAAAGGGAAAAACATGTTAAAATTAAAATGTTGGCTTATGAGGTGGGCCCAAGGACGGGTGAGAAAGGTAAAAATTTTAAGTGGAGAGTTTTATTTGACAAGGATAAAATATTGCCCAAGGAATGCAAATATCAAAGTGAAGATTTAAAACATGGGAAAATGTTTTAATCAGAGCTTAAAGTGAAATATTTTATTCGCTAAAGTGAATAAAATATAGTGCATCACAAAGGGAAGTAAAAGTAAAGTAAATTAATTCACTTTGTGAATGGAAAATATGTGTCAGGCACATTAAAATAAAATTAATTTCTACAAGTGCACGAGATGTTAATTTTATAAAGTGAATATATATTCATTGTTCAGCACTGTGTTATGTGTTGAAGGTGCAGAATGCAATCAAACAAGGGAAATGTGAATTGTTTTCATAGATAAAAATCTTTTCACCCTACAGAGGTAAAATGGAGAGAGTTTTCATAGGCAAGTTTTTTGTTTCAGAACAAGGGTGAATTTGCTATTGTAGAACAAAAGGAAAATTGGAGGCAAAAAATTTGTTGCAAGATAAGAGAGAGGAGAGATGCTTTTGAGTTTGTTGCTGATCAATGGGAGAGAATGTTCCAGATGGCATCTGCGGATCATTCTTCTAGCTTCTTCTATTTCGTTTTATTCTCTTCTTCTCTCATTGGTAAAGGGTTCTAATTATGGGTTCCATTTTCTGAAAGCTCTACAAGGCAGGAAGAAGCTCTGGGTAGAATTGTAATGCTAGGATGATTGTAACTGAGTCATTAATCTGAAAGTGTGTGTTCTGAATTATGCTTTCACGTTTATTTTAGCTGATAATTGTCTCCATGGTTGAGATGTACTACTCTTTTGGATTCAATAATAAAATTGTCTGAGTCTTTTCATGAACATTTGATGCATTTGAGTTATATTTGTTGTTGCCTTCTATTATGTGAATGATGTAATTAATTTAATGAAGCACAAGTTGCATTTATTATTTCCTATTCTTTAGGGGATAGTGTAATTGCTTCAACAAATGTGATAGGAGTGTTGTGTTTCAGGTGGATTTATAAGAAGAATTATCAGTTAAAGCTTCAGTGGTCTAGTTGTCATAATGTGATAACATTTGCAAATATATTCAAAACATGTTTAACACTATAGGATGAAGGGCTGGTTATATGACTCCATAGCCCATTTCATGGCACTGGTCCATTATCACGCTTCTGTTGTTTTCAGTTGGATCCCAATTCTTTAAATCATAAATCATCTTAATTCTGTTTTATGAGTACTTGTATCTGCCATGTTCTCAATGCTAGTTCCTGAAATTCACTCAGTCTTGCCAATAGTGAGTGATATTCTATGTTTCTCAGCATAATTCTGTGAGAGCATTATCTGTTAAGCAATATCCTATTAATTGTGTGTCTAAATCTTTAGGTATTGCTAAAGGGTCAACCCCTAGGTCTTATAGAGCCTGAAGTGCAAGGGAAATGAGTGTTAATTTCATTTACTGTCAGTTGGCCAAATCCCCCATTGAATCTGATCATTAGAAAGTGGCTAGTCTATAGGATTCATTGGTCTGGTTTAATTTGGAGCACCATCAATATCTATGCAGTTGAGAATAATGTTTTTGTTGACAATCAAACTGATAACGTTGAAATCAATGACATCATACCCATAGATCTAATCCCAAACATGGATACATCCAACAATCAAATCAATGTCATAAAAATCAGGGAAAACCAAGATTATCAACTAGTCAACGTGACAACATGGGGGCAATCTGAGGTAATATTGAAAGGAGTTTCATCTAAAACCATTGCTACCCCTTCAAATCAATACAACATAGTCGATCAGCTGCAAAAAATTCAAGCACAAATATCAATTTTGGAACTCCTTAAAATCTCACTATCTCATAAGGAGGTTTTGGAACAAGCTCTTGTGGCCACAATAGTACCCAATAATCTAGATGTTTTTCAATTCAAGGCTATGGTGGGACACTTAACCATGCCTCACTGCCTATCATTTTTTGAACAAGATGATGTGTCACTTACTCATCCACACAATTCCACCCTTCATATTGAGGTCTTAATCCACAAACACCGGGTAAAACATGTCTTAATAGATGGTGGAGCTAGTTTAAACATTTGCACTTTAAAATTGATCCATGCACTAGGATATTTTGATAATGCTATTGATGCCAGAAGGAAGATCACAATAAAAGCCTATGACAAAGAAGAGAGATCCTCTAAGGGGTTGATCGTATTGCCTATTCAAGTAGGACCAATTTTCAAGAATATAGTTTGCCAAGTGTTATAAAAAGAATTGACATATAATATACTCTTGGGACGTCTGTGGATTCACAAAATGCAAGCAGTGCCTTTGACCTATCATCAATGTTTAAAGTTTCCAGTCAATGGACAAGAAATCACTATTTCAATTGACTACAATAATCCCCAAACTTGTAACATGCTTAAAACAACTCAAGAAACTTTTGTGCCCCATAATAGGGAAGCAAACACTTCTAGTTCATCCAATAGTGAAAGGAAATTAAATGTTGTATCTAAATAGGTTGAGAAAAAGGACCAGTCAAAAGAAATAATTATTGTTGACTCCACTCCATCAAACAATGAAGCTCAACAGATTCTCCATCACAACAATTCAAAGACAAGATCCAGTTAAAAGACAAGGGCATGGGAGAGTATTCCATTGAGCAATCTTTATGTTTTTCACAATTGCTGCCATCTCCAAGAACATATGGACAACCATCAACATCAACACAACAATCATCAACACCTACCATGGTTTTGGATGATAGATTTGTAAAGGAAAGTACTTTAGAAGAATAATATGAAGATAATGCCATTCTCAATTGTCTCTACAAATATGAGGAAGCATCTACATCAGCAAACATTAGCATAAAGACAAATCAATATGGAAAGGGGAAAAAAATATTAGAGAAAATGGGGTATGAAGGACAAGGACATATTGGAAAAAGAAAATAAGGCATTTTAGAACTTATCCAACCTCTCACACTTCAACCAAAGACAAAATAGACTGGGTTATACAAGGGAAACAAAAGAAGAAAATACTCATAGAGTTCTAGAAAGAATCCTTCAAATGCGGGATAGTTCTGAAATAGATTCCAATGAATATGAGTGGGATTCTTTATTAGAAACATCATGCAAGGACATACAAATTGATGTCATAAAAGAGTATGCACCCACACGCGAGGAGGGACAAAGCTCAGGGACTAGACCCCTTGTATTTGGATCACAAAATATCAACGACTCAAGTGAGGATGGACAAATATTGAGTGAGATAGATGAATTGGAGGAGAGTAATATCATAGAACTTGACATCACCACTAAAATTTTTGACAACATTGCTATCAAAACCCTTACGGTAGTTGACCTTATCCAACCTGGTGACCTTTTACCCTTAATACATCCTGAACTTATCAACTGGGAACCAACTGAACCTATCAATGTACCTATCTTTGTGAATGATGATGCAATCATAAATTTCCTTTGTAGTGAAAATATTAACACAAGTTCTAGCCATAAATCTCATAACGACGCTTTGAGGTAGGAGGGTGTCAAATCTTTCAGTTGCAAAATTGAAAAAAAGAATAATGGATCTAATGGTAAAAACCATTCAATGGTAGCATTAGATCTCAAAAAAGTAAAAATAAAGAACACATCTGATGGTGAAAACCTCTCTAAGGCACCAAAATATGGGAGATTTGACACCTTTCCAAAACACTATCATGAAAGATCATCAGTGTTGGTGGAGCCTACATAGTCTATCAATCTTGGCACAACAGAAAAGGAAAAAACTCTACATCTGGTAGCATCTATGATTGAACAAGAAAAGCCAAAATTCATCAAGTTCTTTGAGGATAGACGCATTAACTTTGCTTGGTCTTACTATGATATGCCAGGTTTAGATCCAGATCTTTTGATGCATCATTTATCTCTACCATCTAGAATTAAACCTTTGAAGCAAAAACTAAGGAAAATGCATCCTCATATTGCCTTGTTGGTAAAAGCAGAACTAAAAAAGTTGTTGGATGCCAGATTCATTAGATCAATTGATTATGCTAAGTGGATTTCTAATATTGTACCTATTTATAAACTAGATAATAGTATCAGAATATGTATCGACTTCAGAGATCTCAACAAGGCATGTCCAAAGGATGATTTTCCTTTGCCAAACATTGACATTATTATCAACTTAACAACAGGACATGACATGCTATCATTAATGGATGTCTTCTTAGGTTATAACCAAATCAAAATAGCACCAGAGGATCAGGAGAAAAAAACATTCACATGTCCATGGGGAACATTCTGTTGGATGTCACACCCTTTGGGTTGAAAAATGCAGGTGAAACATATCAGCGTGCAATGACCACTATTTTCCATGACATGATGCATACTTTTATGGAAGATTATGTGGATGATATGTTAGAAAAGTCATATACTAGAGAAGGACATCTGGAGATTTTGGGAAAAATATTTACCAAACTAAAGAAGTTCAATGTCAGATTAAATCCTAAGAAATGTGTATTCGGTGTTACATCGGCAAAACTTCTAGGCTACATAGTTTCAAAAAAAGGCATCAAAGTGGATCTTGCCAAGTTCAAGGCAATAATGGAAATGCCACCACTGAAGAACATCAGTCAACTACGATCTCTACAAGGCAGGCTACAATCAATTAGGAGGTTTATCTCCCAATTAGTAGATAAAATTCATCCCTTCAATCATTTTCTACATAAGAATGTCTCTTTCAAATGGGATCAAGGATGTGAAACAAGTTTTAATCAAATAAAGAAATATCTAATGTCACCACCCATATTAATGCCACCTATAGAAGAGAGACCATTGTTACTATACATTGCAACAACATACATTTATTTAGGAGCTCTATTAGCACAAGAAAATCTTGAGGGAAGGGAACAAGCTATCTATTATATCAGCAGGACTCTAAATGGTTATGAGATAAATTACACCTTCATCAAGAAAGCTTGTTTGGCAGTGGTATTTGCTACATAGTAGTTGCGGAATTATATGTTAACCCACACAATCAAACTCATAGCAAAGATTGATCCCTTAAAGTATTTACTCAACAAGGCTTCCTTAACAAGAAGACTAGCCAAGTGGGTCATGATCTTGAGTGAATTTGATATCTAGTATGTGGATAGGAGAGCCATCAAAGTTCAAGTGATTGTCGATTAGTTAGCTGAAGCTCCATTATCAGATGATCATCCAATGAACATTGAGGTTCTTGATGCATACATTCTTACTGTGACAACACAACAATGGAGGCTTTATTTTGATGGGTCATTCACACAACGTGGGTCTGGTGAGGGAATTCTCTTTGTTACACCTCGAGGACATACCATCCCAGAGTCCTATAGACTCATGTTTCCATGTACACATAATGTAGCTGAGTATGAGGCATTAATTATTGGCATCAAAGTGGCGGTTGAATGGAAGATCATAGAGCTACAAGTATATGGAGATTCACAACTAGTCATTTATTAGGTAAATGATGAATATCAAGCCAAATATGAGAAGTTGATGCCATATAAGAAAATGGTGGATGATCTCAAAAAGTACTTTGTGGATATCAAGTTTGAACATATTCCAAGGAAAGAAAATAAGGTTGCAGATGCTATGGCAATGATTGCTTCTCTTTTACAGTTGCTAGAAAAGCAAGGTTGTTATGAGTTTATGGTGGAACAAGTGTCTAACCCTACTTATGAAAATCTAGAATCTCAAACCATATGCCATTTAGTTGACATTGAATCCTCAATTTATGGAAAGATCTATGCTTACCTAAAAGACAATATCCTTCCTCTCAATCTTTCTAGAAACTAGAAATGTAATTTCATTCACCAAACCACACGACATACCTTAATTGTTGACATACTTTACCATCGAGGTCTAGATGGTACTCTTCTTTGGTGTCTAGAACATAATGAGTCTGAGACAACTTTATGTGAGGTTCATGAAGGTATTTTTGGAACTCATTCAAGCGAAATAACCTTAGCAAAGAAACTCCTCTGTTTGGGGTATTACTGGTCGAACATGGAGAAGGAGTCCTCTCATTTTGTGAAGAAGTGTGAAAAATGTCAAATACATGGTAATCTAATCCATGCACCAGCACAAGAATTACAACTGTTCACTTCAACATGGCCCTTTTGTCAGTGGGGACTAGACCTAGTAGGAAATATTAATCTATCTTCATCCAATGGACACAAATTCATAATCACAACAACAAAGTACTTTACAAAGTGGATAGAAGTGGTTCCCTTAACAACAATCACTGGAAAATAGATTTCTTCTTTCATACTAAATTACCTCATCTGTAGGTATGGAATTCCTCAGTCCATTGTCACAGACAATGGTTGACCTTTTAAGAATTAGGATGTTCAAGAACTGTGTGAGAGGTTTCATATCCAACATCATTTTTCAACACTGTACTATCCTCAAGGGAATGGCCATGTAGAGGCCTCAAACAAAACTATTCTAAAAATCCTGAAGAAGACTGTCAATGATGTTAGACGTTATTGGCACGTTCAATTAAATCCTGCTCTCTGGGCATACCAAACCAGCATCAGAACACCTACAGGAGCTACACCATATGCCTTGGTATATGGATCAGAGGCCATACTACCTATTGAGGTTGAAATACCATCACTCTGTGCGTCACTGAAGGGAATTATTTTAGATTAGGATTATAGAGTGTCTAGACTTCAAGAGTTGGAACTGTTGGATGAACGTCATCAACAAGTCATCAACCATTTGATGACATATCAACAAAGAATGTCCATAAGCTACAATCACAGGGTAAAACCTAGAGCATTTTAGGTTGGTGACTTAGTCCTAAAGGAAAACCCTCAAAATCAACAAGACAGAGAAAAGAAAGGGAAGTTTGAACCTAACTGGCTAGGTCCCTTTGTTATCATATCAATCTATGGATCTAGAGCCTATTGGTTGTCTACACTTGAAGGGGATTTGGTTGATGAACCTATCAACAGTATCCATCTTAGGAAATTCTATACTTGAATCATCTAGTGCATGGGAAAATGGTTTCCTTGAAGAAAACCTGGAAAACAGGCGTCATGGTGACAAATTTTTTTTTTAAAAAAGCTGCAAAATCCAAAAAAATCAAAAATCAGAAAATCCACAAAAAAAAATAAAAAAATACAAAAAAATCATAAAGTCTGAAAAAGTGCAATAAAAAAACATAGTAAAAACCTAGAAACAAGCACTACTTGTGATTTAAACTAGCTTTTCCATCTATTTGAGACATGTATTGATCTTTCATTTTTGACATCATTCCATTTATCATTTGATAGAAAGACTTCTTGTAAATATCCTAGCAACGTGGTCGTGTCTCACCCTAGCTTGGGGGAAAAATCCTGAACTCAATGGGGGCAATAAACTTGAGCTTACACAAATAGACAAAAAATAGTATGACAACACAACAAACACAATGATCATTGGGAAACTCAACATTGAACATACATCAAACATCAAAACATTTCAGAAAATCAACCATTGACATCAAAACAATTGAAATCAAGCCAATCAAAATGACTCTCGATGGATGATACTCTTTTGAATAATGATTTTATCGCTTTCAACTTGAATGTTCAAATGTTATACTTTTATTTTTTTATCATTTCTTTGGAGAAACTCGATGATGTATTGAACTAGAGAAGCTAGGAAGGAGAATGGTATTTTTATTTGTCTACTGTCTATGAATTGATCATTATTTTTGTGTGAATTGTCGCAAGACGTGCTCTACAAAGTATCACTGATGACATTCAAAATTCACATAGTAAAATGATTGATTCTTGTCTGTTTACGCAAGAAATGATCAGGTCATCTCGTTTAATTATACCTAGATTTTTGTGTTAACTTGCAATATCAAAAATCATGAAAGTAGTACTCAGGTCATCATTGGTCTAAATTATACCATTGATGCTTGTACTCACTTTCAACATTTTAAAAGCTTAGTGATGATAAAAATAAATAAAAAATAGACTATTAAGATGCCAATGCTTGCAAATAGATTTGCATAGTAAATTTAGATAACATTCATGTTAGTTTTACATCTATAGAGTATTTGTTACAAAGATTGGTGAAGAATTCAAAAATGATGTTATCTTTTCTCATTAATGAATTGAGTATACTTGACATTAACAAAAACATCATCATTATCATATAATGCATAATCATTTTCATTTGCATACATTAGAAAGAATTATTATATCATTTAAATCATTCATACATTCCATCATCTATTTTGCATCATATCATATTTTTCATAACATCGCATCATCTAAATTGCATAAGGAAAATATCAAAAACAAATCATCTACATAATTTCATTTTCTTTATCATTATCATATAATACATCGAGTGTTAGAGGTATCATCATATTGATCATTCATTCATCTATTCATTACATAATATATTTGCATTTGAAAAATAAAAAATATAGTGAATTATATTAATTTTCATCATTATGTCATATATCATTAAAACAAACATCCAAAATCATACATATAGATGCATTTTCATATCATTTACATATATCCATTATCATACAACTATCATAATGCATCCATACATCATCATTATAGGCATTATCACGTATAACATCATATGTAAATCATAACATGTCATCATGATCGTAAATTGGATCCATAACATCATAATATAAATCATCACATTGCATATAGAAATAGATAATTAAATGCATCCATAACATAACCATATAGAACACATATAGATCGATCAATCCACCGCATATCATGTAGGTCTCAAAAATCATAATCTCAAGTATACAATGATGTCTGAAATGTAAAGAGATACAACATAAAAAATGGTTGTGAATCAAAAAATCAGAGTATATGTCATGTCTCAAATATATCATAGAATCCAAGAAAGGAGCTATGTGGTGCTACCTCCAAATAGTGCAGGCATCTCTGGACCAATGCCTCCTCCACCAGACATACGAGGATCTCTCAGATCTCTCCATAGAGGTTGTGTCACACCCGCGCTGACAGTCCTAGAATGAGTCCTGCCTGATCGAGACTGAGCATAACTGACTCTCTGCTCAGAGGGAACAACATCATGGTACCAACCTCTATAATACTCTACCTCTCTACGCACACAGAGAACCTCTCTCATGTAATCGGCCATAGAGGTACCATCGGCTAATCTCTACAATCTCTCAGCTGTCAACTGTGCTTGCTAAACAATCTGTCTGGCTATATCTCTCTCTACAGTCAATGAGGCTATATGTTCTTATGTAGTTGCCAATTGTGCTTGTACCTATGACAAATCATGTGCATGGGCTTGTACTTGTATCTGCATCTGAGTTTGTAAATGCACTAATAACCCCCGAGCCTAAACCAGCTGACCCTATAAGGTCTATACCTGCACCTTTAAACTCACAATCTAAGTCTGTTGATGCTGGGAAGGTATCCCAATCTGAACATGCTGCTCTGCGAGAGCTATCAGTGATTTCCTCTTACGAGGCACCATGATGTCTCTGACATCCAATGCTAGAACTAATCCACTGGCTCCACCTGATCCACCTCCTCCACTACCATCTCCTCCATCATCTCTACCCCCATCTCCACCATCTTTGTATCCCTCATCATCATCACTACTCTCATCCTCATCACTACTCTACACATCCTCCTCCTCCTCCTCACCACCCTTCTCTCTCCTCCATCGAGAACCATGTGTAACAACAACCTCCTCCTCACTAGATAGTGGCACTGGATCATCAGGAACAAAAATCCATGGAAAAGGATGTAGGGCTAGGTACTCTGCATAATTTTTTGTGACAGGTGCCTCGGTAATCTCAGGATGAATCTCCCAAACCAAAGGTTGTAGACCAAAGTACTCCTCAACTACAGTATCATATGATAGGCCAGGTCCTCACTCAGAAGAATCAATCTAACACCTAGCGTAATTTTCAACACCCTATGGCATGCCTTGTATGCCTCATGGTGGGTCGCTACCTGACCATCACTGGATGCGTAATAGCTATATGCTCCCACGCCCACACCTAGAGTAATGTAACACCAGAGAAAAAGTATGACCTCGAAGGTAGACCACCTGATGCAAATCATGGTAAAGATGAGCAAGCATACACATGCCCCATGCATATCTGGTACCGTGAATAATCATACTCTCCAAAATGCGGCCCCACCCAACAAAAAGTCCCTTTGACTTGGGATCAGGACAAAGGAACCCTCCAATGAAACCAGCAAGTACTGATGGCAGGGTGGCATAGGCATCCACCATCTCTCGCCATGGGATCTTGCATCCAAAAATCATATCATCCTAAAACACTCTATGTAGAGCATCGGTCCCGCCCTGCTCTAAAGAATCATAAACTATAACCTCCCCAACAACGGGTATCCTCAAAATCCACCCTACATCCTCAGGAGTGACTGTCATCTCACCGGTAGGAAGGTGGAAGGTATTATGCTCGCTATGCCACCTCTCTGCTAAGGTTGTCAGGAGACCCCTATTAATCCTAATCTGGGACATATATAAGAGGGAGGACTAACCACAACATGCGATGAATTTTTTCTCAAGTTGCACTAGCTACAGTATCAAATCGAATGTCCTAGGAAACCGCTCTCGAATCTGTAAGTTCGTCAATGACTCCTATCATCACAAAATACTAAAACTCAGAAATATTTGTCAATTCATCAAATATCAATCAGCCTATCAAATCTAATAAGCTATGGGGAAAATTTTGATCAAATCTCATGAGCAACTATCAAATCAACCTCGCTTATCATGAGGTCAATCATCAAAACTATCAATGAACCTCGCCTATCATGAGGTCAATCATCAATCTAAAATTGTACCTCACCTATCATGAGGTCAATCATCAATCTAAAATTGTACCTCACCTATCATGAGGTCAATTAATCAAATCAACCTTGCCTATCATGAGGTTTATCAATCCAACTATAATTATTCCTTGCCTATCATGAGGATAATTATTATCAATCAATCATCCAACCTTTCCTATCATGAGGTTGACCATCATCTAAATTATCAGGATCATCAATCAACAACAACTCAAAGGCTGATGTGATTGAAAATCATCAAAACCAGGGAGTTAATGAAAAATTTCATCATTCTGGCTTGGATGCGCTAAAACAGGCGGTCAATGCGCTAACTCATCAAATGTGCCATTCCAGGAAGTCAAAGCACCATTTCAAGAGGTCAATGTGCTAAATCTACAGATGCGCTACTTTAGCCTATGTATGCGCTACAAAATCTAATCTATGCGCTAAATCTGCAGATGCACTATTTCATCCTATCTATGCACTATAATAGATTACCTATGCGCTAAACTAGGGGATGCGCTAAAACAACAATGGGATGTGCTACATCAGCCGACGTATGCATGTAAAGAAATTCAAAATTTTCAAAACAACATAAAATGCCCAAAAAATGAAAAATGCAAAAAACAAGGAGGTTCACAGGTACTTACTGGAGGTCCCTAGGTGGCTAGGCGGTTGTGTTGACGCATGCGCTCGCAACGATGAGTGTGGTAGGGGATTGCAATTTTTGCTCCAAATGGCTCCAAATCACTCTCTCAAATTTCAAAACTCAATATGCACAAATGAATTCAAAATCAACCTTTCTAGCTTTTTAATAGAGTGATTAAAGGGATTTTGGTGGGATTTATTTAATTTCGTTTCAAAGAGGCTTAATTCAAAATTCATCATAAGGGAATTTTACATAATTATTTGTCAGGAGATAAATCACTACTTCATCAAATCTTTATCGAATCATCAAATCATCAAAAAAATCATAAAATTTTGAAAATTTCTGAAAGAAATCCAAAAAAAAAATCAAAAATCATCAATTTATCTCCTAAGGGGGCATATATCCATCATCATCTGAAAATCAACGTCTGGGGCATACTAAAAAGAAAATCGTCAGTACTAGCAACAACAGTAAAAATTTCTTTGAAGCAATGCGCAAACACATCACTTCAAAGAGGGGGAAAATGTATACACCTAAAAATGGTTTGGATAGTTTAATTAATTAAATACAATTTATTTGATTAATTAACCTTTTATTCCTCTACTATTAAATAAATAGAAATATTTATTTATATAGTTCACTTTTAATTCTTCTATCTTTATTATACTATTTCCTCTTAATTAAATTAAAAAAATTAATACTTTATTTTATTTAATTATTATTATCAAATTCTTCTATAATTATCTTCCATCTTAATCACATTATTTCATCTAAATTAAATAAGCAAGTTTCATACTTTATTTTATTTAATTATCATATTTCTTCCATATTTATTTAATGAACATAGACTTCTATAGTTTGTTTTATTAAATTAAATATCTTCTTTTCCTAAATTGAATAAATCTAAATATTCAATTGAAATATATTCTACAGCTAATCATATCCACATACCAAATTATATATGAAATGTCTAATTTAATTCATCTCAACCTTCACGGGAAAATTTGGAGAGAAATTGGAGACAAATTTGCAGGTAAACTTCTTCATCTTCTTCCATTGATTCTTCCTATCCTTTGGATGATTTTTTTTGTGGGGAGGAACAATCTCCATGATCATCTTAGGCTTCTTCATCCTTTACCATTCAATTCTTTAGATCAAATTCAGACCTTTTCTATGTTGCCCCTTTGCAAATGTGTTCTCGGGAATCTATAAATACAACCTCTTTTCACAGGAAATAGATCCCAACTTTGTGCAAAATTACTCTGCAAAAATACCAATTGAGCAATCAAGCAATCATAGCAATATCAATTATCATTTAGCAATAGAAATAGCAAGCATTTTAGAATAGAATCAATATCATGGTTTTCCATTTAGCTGCATCATAGTTTACTATAGCTTCTTTCATCAAGTTTCATGTCAATTTATATTACAGTAACTTCATCATTATCATTTAGACATCATCATATAGGATTATATTATTGCATTTAGTAGCATCTCATTCTCTAGATTGGCATTTTAACAGTCATAGTGCTTACAAAATCTAAGAGCCATGTGACTTAATAAATATTTGGAGATAGAGAGCAATATGATGCTTTCAATAGATTCTTGCTTTTAATTAGTTTAATTTTTGTTTGAATCTTTGATATAATGTCTTATGGATTGTGTTGATTATCATTTACTCACATATTTTATCATCACAAATTCCTTAGAGGGAAAAGACAGATTCAAAAAGCACAAAAAGAAACTTCCCCATCATAGGAATAGGAAAGAGAAGAAGAAAAAACAAAGATGTTTCTAAGTGATAATACCCTATTTAGTATCCTCTTTGATAAGGAATTTTAGAATAAACACTAGCATTATATGAAGAAATGGGTTCTCCAAATAGATCCATAGTTAAAGTATCCATTATTTTGTACATGGTTGTCTCCACAAAAATATTGAAGGGTATGATTGATAAGTTCCCACAACCACTGGCTATTGCCCTAAAAAAAATGAGAGTAGGTTGCACAATAAGAACAACAACTAAAAGAAGAAGTTATAATAGAGTTAATTCCTTCTGCCACTCCCATGTAAAAGGAGAAAATAACACAAATACGGGCTAGAGAGATTTGTTAAAAAAAAAGGATGGATAATTTAATGGTAAAGAATCCATCCATCACTAAACAAATTTAAGAAGAAATAAAAGAGGCCACCAAATGAGATGAAAAAAGTGGTTTAGAAAAAATGAAAAGAGATAGGAGGGCTAAGAAAAATGGGGAGAAAGGGTGAATAATAGGTGATTTTCATCTTGGTTGATTAGTTAGAGAAATTTTGTGGGAGTTGTAGATAGCTACTGTGTGAGAGGGAAAATCATGGAGCGTAAAAAAGATAAATGAAATGAAATAGAAGCTAATATAAATCAAAAACACTAATCTAGATCTATTCCTTCACTCATGAAATGACTTTCTAAGCTATTGGAAACACACAATGAAATCCTAAAATTATCAATAATGAATTCAAAACAAAGAAAGGTTACCATCCCATGTCAGAGTGTGTTCACAAGATTTTAGGTTGTTCATATCACTACAAAGCCTCCATTGTTGCATGAGAGAAGCTTTGATACAATTCATGTGTTGATCGAAGAAATGTGTTGAAGCTTTGTTAATAGTGATTAGGAATATCGACAGTACTTCCTTGTGAAAGTGATGTTGATTCTTCGATATTTTTTAGTGAGGAAAGAGGTTTGTTATATAGAATTTGTGATTTTAAATGGACGATCAGGATTATGTAGTAGGATATATTGATCGATGGTTGAAGGTTGTTGAGAGGATTTAGACATGAATAATCAGTGCAAAATAGATTACATGATTAGTGTGATTGATTGAATAATCTATGGGATTGAGAAATAGATTGGTTAGTTAGAGATATAGATTGATTAGTCAGGAATATAGATTGACCAATTAGGAATAGATTAAGAAATCAGGGAATCATAATTTTCTCAATCAGGAAAGTGGTTGAGAATGATTAATTAATTGATTTAATTCATTCATTCATTTTGGAGTTGAATGTGCAAATCAAGTTTGACTTTTGCAAAAAAAGTTGCATTAGTTTGATTTTATTTTTGATAATGTTTTGAATAATTTATTCAAATTATTCAAATTTGGAGGGAAAGTGAGTTAATTAAATTATTGTGTATTAATAATTCAATCAACTTAGGGGAATAAAGTGATTTAGTGATGTAATTAAATAATTGGTATTATTTAACTAATCAGGATGAAATAAAGTTAGATTGGGACTTTATTAAATAAATGTAATTTATTTAATTGGTCAAAATTGATGAAACGTGAATTAATTAAATAATGTCATATTATTCAATTAAATAACAAAAATTGGGTTTTAGGACTTTATTAAATAAATGGAATTTATTTAATCAGTCAAAAAATGATGAAAATTTGAATTAATTAAATAATATTGTATTATTCAATTAATAGAGGAATTTAGGGTTTTTGATGTAATTGATGTGAAATATTGTGATATTTGATAATAATGATGTCGATGATGTGAAAATGTCATTTAAGGTTTGTGATAAGTGTTAGGTCAATTTTACATGTCTACAACTACATACCAATGATTTTGAAGAAATTTATACAAATGTTGAAAAACTAAATATATATATCACATGCTAGTATGCTTAAAGGTATAAAGAACCCTAATCATGTTGTATCATATGTGTGAAGGATAAACTCGTACATGTACACAAAAAAAAAGATAAATAATAAATATTCCCTAGTAAACATATAATTTTAATGGACCATGATGATCTTAGAAGAGTATGTTTTGAGTTGAAAATGAAAGCACTTAAAAGTAAACAAAACACATATATACAAGAATAGACCCATAAATATTTACCTCTCATCAAGTTGAAAATCAAGTTATAGATTATTGTGATAATTATTATTGATGTCAAATGTTGGGTACAATATTTTCATGAGATTCTATGTGTAAATCTAAAAAAATATTTATCAAAAGGGAAATGAAATAATCTATATGGGCGAGTGACTGTGTGTGACAAGGGATTATTTTCCTAAAATTCAATGTAAGGTTTTTAGGGTGCATTTGTTTTTGTTTCATTTCCACTAGAGGTAAACTAATAATGAGGGGCTTGTCATGATTTTATGTGGTTATATATATATAATCATTATTCTTATTCAAATCATGAATCAAAATGTGAAAAATCTTTGCCAAAGGAAAAAGGTGATATGGGAGGGCAATCCTAAAAATATGCAAGTGAAACTATAAGGAATAAATTGGGATGAACTATACTTTTAACTTTTCCCCAATTGGAAAGGATGGACATGGATAATAGAAATAAATTCCTTACATGTGACACTTACAAGTGGGTTTTCATCATGGTACTTGCCCAAGGTACTATAGACATGATTTTCACCATAGGGAAATTTTTCTTTTTACTATTTGAATATTTAATTTAATTTTTTATTTTACTAGTTTTATGAGATCAATGCTACTAAATTGAGAATAGAACTACTTGAGATGCACAATTTCCAAGTTTCTTCCAACACTTGGCATTTATTTTTTACTAGTTTGTATGCTCAGTATCCATATTTGGTGATAGTTACATAGGGACCCATCCAATTTGGTTCAAAATTTTATTTATTTTCATGGTCTTGATTTGTATTTAATTTTCTTTGATCACAATATCATTCACGTCAAAATTTCTAGTTTTGATGTGCTTGGTTGTAATGTCCCCTAATTGGGTATGCCTAATTTTTCCCAAAAGTAACAATTCCAACAATATAATTTGTTTTATAAATAGTATTATAAGATTAAATCATATAAAAGTGATGAAGGGGACTCCCCTTGTGAGCTAGAACAACATAAACAACCAGGTCACACAAAAAAAATCAATTTATTACTGGAATGACATTATAGAGTTACATGCCATCTCATGGGTAGCTTCTTACATTCATCTGCTAAATGCATATCTGAGTTTCTCAAACACTGAAACTTCAGCCTTCATTCTCTGTTCACCGTCACCCTTAGGATAATCTGCCATGTCTCTCCCTCTTGGGCTATCTCACTATATAGCATTCCTTTCTTGCATGTCGGCCCAACCTCATAAGGATTATCCTTTCCCTAGTACCGTTCATCATCCAATGACCATTGAGCACAAGCCTTGAAAATAATTTGACCAATAGCCTTACATTGATTCACAATGAAGATGTGTAATTAATGACTATCATTCTACTGTGTGTCATCCTCGGGTTTGCTGGACCATCGCTCATCCACTTTTTCCATTCCACCAATCACTACCATCGGCCTATTGTTGGGACAAGATATCATGTCCACCTAAAATCTGAATGTCCCTACAATATATCTTGTCATTTTGTCAAAGGGAATTGCTTCCACATCCTATTGATATTACCAAGTCCTCCCAATGTCATTCATTGATAGGCTCAATAGCCTATCCAGCTATTGGAGGGACAACAAATGTAGTCCCACCAATAAGAGAACCTCTTACCAACATCACCCCATCAAAGGGACAAATATTGACATCCCACTCCAAAGTTAGTCTCCCACCAATGTAACCCAATTGCTAATTCGCTAAAGATAAGAACTTAAGAACCTCTAGTCGGAGGTTGTGGAGTTATAAAAACCTACGACTCACTGACATATAGCTATCGGGTTGTCGATGGGACCTAAAGGAATGTTCCATGGATATGCCAATGTCTCGCCAATAGAACATGATCAACCCTTATTTGAAACAAACAAACATAGAAATTGATGATGCAAGATTGCTCTTCACCATCGATGCTCCTACATCAGACACTCGAGGTAGATTTGAAAAGTGACTCTCTTCTAGGGAGTTAGAGGAAAACAAAGACGATTAACCTCCGACTTGGACAACAAAGTTGAATCTTCAATTGGACTTCCCTTCCACTTCGTTAGATAATCATTGTACTGCCTATTCTTGGTGCTTCATCCCACATGACTGTCCAAGTTCTCTTCAATTTCTTCTTTGTCTGTTGTCATTGCTAGGACACTCCATTGTGCCTCTACCAACTCATACTCCTTATCTCCTTCATGATACTTTGTCATATTTGAAATGTTAAATATAGGTGATACATGAATCCCACTTGGAAAATCCACCTCGTACGTATTTCTTGAGTCATGTTTCTTCAAAATCTTACACAGTTTGAACTTCTTCATCTTCAGCTTATTGTATGTACCAATTGGGAACCTTTCCTTCCGTAAATGAACCATGACTTCATCTCCAACCACAAACTGCTTATGCCTTCTTTTCTGATCTTCCCTCACCTTGTCCTATGTATTCACCTTATTAATATTCTCCTTAACTTCTTCATGCACATTCTTTATATGCCCAGCAAAATCCTCAGCTTCAACACTACATTTTCCTTCCTTATCCATCTTCCTCAATTCAGTAGTAGTTCTCAGACTATTCCCATACACAATCTGGAATGGTGATCTTCCAGTACTCCTATTGACAGAATTGTTGTAAACAAACTCTACCTGGGGTAAAATCAAATCCCATTCCTTGGGTCTGTCTCCTACTAAGCATCTCAGCAAGTTACCCAAACTCCTATCCACTACCTCTATTTCTCCATCTATCTGCGGATGATGTGCTGAGCTAAATTTCAAATTAGTTTTCAACTTATTCCACAATGTACTCTAGAAATACCCAAAAAACTTAGTATCTCGGTCTAAAAATATGCTCTTGGGTAGTCCATGTAGTCTTACCACATCCTTGAATAATAATTTTGCAACATGAGCAACATCACTGGCCTTATGACATGGAATAAAGTGTGCCATCTTCAAAAATATATCCACCACCACAAATATGGATCATGACCATGATGCATCCTTGGAAAACCAAGAACAAATTCCATGTTGATATCTTCCCACAGACTTTCTAGTACAGGTAATGGCTAGTATAATCTTGTATTTTGGCTTGTTCCTTTCACCATTTGACATATTCTACAGCTCTATACAGACTTCTTCATGTCCTACTACAACTCCGGCCAATAATAATGCTCACCAACAATGGCAATGGTCTTATCCCAACCAAAGTGTCCTGCCAATCCACCACTATTTTTCTCTTTGATCAAATTCTCTCTCATGGAACTTCTAGGAATGCACAACTAATTTCTCCTAAAAAACATACAATCTTGGATTGTAAAATCTAACCATCTCATCCTATCCAATGTGACAAGCTCCATGCAAGCTTTCCAAGCTTCTACAAATTCAGGGTCTTCCGGATACAGACTTTTGAGTTCATTGAACCCAACTAATTCAACCTGCAATTCCATTAACAAGTTTTGCCTCTTGCTCAAGGAATTTGCAACTCTATTCAATCTTTTGCTCCTATGCTTTACACAAATGTATAACTTTGCAGAAACTCAACCCACTTCAAATGCCTTTGACTCAATTTTCCTTGACTGTTCAAATACTGTAAAGCCTAATGATCAGTAAACAAAATAAATTCTTTTGGTAACAAATAATGTCTCCACTTTTTCCAAGCCTAAACAATGGTGTAAAATTCTTGATCATAAACAAAACATTTCTTCTTTGCATCATTCAACTTCTCCCTAAAATAAGCAATAGGTCTACCTTCCTGACTTAAAACAGCTCTAATGTCGCTGCCACTGGCATCACAATCTACCTGAAATACTTTATTGAAATCTGGGAGTGCCAAAATAGGAGACTTCATGAACTTCTTCAAAAAAAATCAAAACTCTTTGATGCTCTTGTACTCCATTTAAATTCTTTTCTATCCCCTCTCATTGTTTCAGTTAGGGGTGCACAAATACTATTGAATCCTTTAATGAACTTATGGTAAAAACTTGCTAAACCATGAAAATATCTTACATCAGTAGCGCTTCTTGGCGTTGGCCACTCAATAATGGCTTTCACCTTTTCTGGATCCATCTTCAGGCCCTCTGCTAAGATAAAAAATCCCAAGTACACCAACTCACATTTCACAAAACTGCATTTCTTCAAGTTGATCAACAACTTCTCCTCTCTCAGTTTCTTGAATTTTTTTTGGATATGCATCAAGTGCTCCTCCAATGTCTTACTGAAAATAAAAATGTCATCCAAGTAAACAATGACAAACTTACCCAAAAAAAATTTCAATACCTCATTCATGAGTCTCATGAATGTACTAGGTGCATTGGTCAGCCCACAAGGCATGACTAACCACTCGTACAAGCCTTCCTTGGTCTTGAAATTTGTCTTCCATTTGTCTCCTCTTATTTGAATCTGGTGGTAACCACTCTTTAGATCAATCTTTGTGAAATACTTAGCTCCACTCAGACAATCCATAATGCCATCTATCCTTAGAAAGGGAAATCAATACTTGATGGTAATATTATTGATGGCTCTCGAATCAATACACATTCACCATTCTCCATCCTTCTTAGGTGCTAATATAGTTGGTACTGCACATGGACTCAAACTTTCTCTAATCAATCCCTTTCACAATAACTCTTACACTTGTCTGTTCAACTCTTCATTCTCTAATGGAGTCATTGGATGGCTTATCTTATTTGGAAAACTGGCTCCAAGAATCAGATCCATCTGATGACTAATCTTCCTAACATCACCTAATTGGATCTAATCTATAGTTTAATTTTCCATGACCAATCATAGAAAGGATTAGAAAGGAAAGGAAATAGGGTACTCGAAGTCTGTTAATCATAATTAATCCCAAGAGTGTGGAAATAACCCCTCAACCCCAAGTGGCAAGAACTCCCATTACCATCCAACATGGGGTGGTCTACTTACATTGTGGAACCTAGGGACTGTTCATCACAATTAAGCCCAAGAGTGTGGAAATCAACCCTTAGCCCCAAGTGGTAGGAACATTCATTACCATCCAACATGGGGTGTTCTACTTATATTGTGGAACCGGTCTTTTGCCTTTCCCAATCATGTTCCCTTGTAAATCCATGCTTGATTTCTTATATGGAAACTAACAGATTAAATCAATCAATAGAAGAGCCTTAAATAGATTAGCAATTTCCATTAGTGACTAGGTTAAAGATACATAAGAGATTATATATATATATATATATATATAAACATTATACTCCATCATGATGCATACCAATAATTTATTAAATTCAATAGTTTTTTCTTTTATGAATGTAGATATTTATTTAGTATTTGATCTTCCTTCAATTTCATATTCATCCCAATTGATGCCTTAGTGATTGATATTTGAATGATTGTCTTAATAATTGATATTTGAATTATTTAAGGCTAGAATGGTTGATGCTTGAATAGATGATGTTTGAATGATGAATGTTTGTATGTTTGATTGATTAAATGAATTGATAAATTATGATGATGATTTGTTGATTAACTATTTTCTTGATTTGATAATTGGGTAAGTGCACAAATATGGGGGCCAAAAAGTGGCCACTGTTGAAAAGGATAACTAAGAGGGGCAGTGAATTAGTTGTCACAAAATTAAACCTTTAACTTAATCACTAGAACCAATTCTGAATATTGCTTGAATGATTAATCATCAAATGCCAATGTAGAAACTTAAATCCAACACATTAACACAATAACACCAGATTTACATGGAAAACCCAATAAGGGAAAAACCACGGTGAGGATTAACTCACAATATAGAGAATATAAAAAATAATTACAAAAGGCTCACTACTTGAAACAAGGCTCACTACCTAAAATAAGGACTCACTGTCTAGAACAAGGACTCACTATCCAACATGGATACAACCCGGAGGGCTCACTACCATAGAGATACAAAGAAGACAAATAATACTTGTTACAAAGAGATTATAATCCCAATGCAATAAAGGATTTCACCACAATTATTCACACACATGCATGAAAGATAGAGTTCTCCTTCTGCTCATTGCATCCAAAAACTCAGCATTAAGCTTCGCATTGACCTACCACACTCTCAACACACACTCACTGAATAGAATCAATGTCACATAAAACTGCACTTTCTCTTTTCTCCTATTTCTCTTCTTCTTTGCTCTTTCCTCTCATCTGCACCATTAACTCATCTTACATTTAAACCATCTTCAACTTTGAAGCATATCCAAAGTCGACCATCCAAATTCAAATTCAAATTAGGTCGGTGCCGAAACATCCTAGGGTTGAATCATAATGAGGGAAACCCAAACACATTTTTCAAGGGACCCAAATAGATCCAACACACTTCATCAACCTCAAAATTAGTATTTCACACATGGTTGGTGTTGGTGATTTTTCCAACTAACCTTGGAATTTTCTAAAAGGATGCCAACCTCTATATTCAAAAATCACCAAGGACTAGTGGCCAACAAACAAATAGAGGTCTTTATTCCTACACTTTAGGCTTTGTAGGACCAAGGAGGGTATTCCTTAATGTGTTCATTTGGCGTATCAAGTTTTAAGAACACTTCATTACAGATTCATTCCTTCTAATGCAATCACACTAACTCTATTAAGGAGTTGGCATATCTTTTAACGAATTAATGTTTACATTGCTAAGAATGTGAATATGCATCAAAGATTTTATAAAAAAATGTTTTTATTATGAGTCCACAGCTTAATATGGGATTCATTTTTTTTATTACTAAACAAGCAATAAATCACAAGTGCCTCATCAAATTGGGTGAATGGAGTCAAATAGGAAACAACTAGAAATACACTGATTATCTAACTCTGATATATTTCAACTATCTGTGTAATGCTTTACATTGCAAAGACTTATGTTATCCAAACACTACTTCTTACCAAATCCTTGTAAATTCTCACAGACCCATGACTTTTCCTAAGCAATTTATTTAACCCTTTGAGTTAAAGCAAAGAAATCAAGCCATGCATTCACTTGAACAATTGATGATAGATGAAAAGATCTTTGATAATTTCATTTGTAATCTATGAAAATATACATAGGAGAGCATGTAATTTGGATTTTTGAATTTTGTACTAATACCAGTAATTAGTACGAAATTTTTTAAGATCATGACCCATATGACCTAAAACCCAAGACAACTTGCCAGTAAATTCATCAAGTGTTCAACATTATTGTTGCTTACCACAGTTGGCTTATACTTAAGACTAAACTAGACTTTGAAGATTTCAGACCAGAACCCCTTACATTGAGCCATGAAATCCCTTTTATAGTATAAGGGAGCAATAAAGAATTTGGCTCGAAAAGTAATTACATTTGATATTCATTTCAATGAGGTTAATTCCAAAACCATTACAATAATCATTCTACAATCATGGGGAAAGAAAAAACAAAAAATGAGCGCTAACCCATTTGTCAGAGATGCCACACAAGCCTTCCAAAAGGCATCCACAAAATTGGCACATTCACCAATACTCGAATTGACCACCATCGTGATTATCAACAAACGTCTATGAACCAATCACCATCAAAAGGGACCACAGAGCCCACCATCCAAAAGCCACATCATCACATCACCCAAAACCCCACACTGCTAGTAGGAGACACGGGTGTTGGCTCTATCAGCCACAAAGTAACCACCCTCGCTAGGTTGCACCACAAAGAGTGGAGTTGCAATCACAATCTCATCCTCAAAGTCACTATAAGGCACCAAGGAAGCAGGGTACTAGCTAGGGCCAAGTCCAACTCCTCCCTCATCACTCAACGAGCCATCAGAGACCAGAATAGGAGTGATGGATTTCTCCGAACAAACCCCAAGACCTGGACCAAACCTTGTTAATTCTTTTGCAAACAAAAGTCCCTTCTCTTTTCCAATAGTAGGTTTTTGTGAAACAATTCAGCTCCTCAGAATATATGTGCTCCTAATGGCCACCTTCTCTATTTTTCTGCATACACTCCTCCTCTTCTTCAGAACAACAGGAGCCTCGGTCAAGGGAAGTTTATCCTTCGGCATGTATGCAATTGGTTCCTACATACTTAACCTCTGGGACCTCCGCACTGATACAACAAGAGTGTTGGGTTCACTCATCTTCTTGAAATACTATTGTAACCAATGCGGGTGATGAAAAAGGATGAAGACGGCGACTCCAGACAATCCCCATGTATATACAACAAAATTCTTCACAACCCAAGTTACAGTGTGCCACCACCCTAGCAGCACTTACACTCACAACCTCCTACAATTCCCTCTCGCTTGTAGTCATAGCAATTAATTCCATAATCTGGCTATAATTTTGTGAATGACTTGATTCATCTACAGAAAATCCTCATTAAATAAGAGAGTGTAAGGCTTTCTGCAATTAATTTTCATCTTGACTTGCTTGCATGAATAAGAACTCCATTACTACATGTCAAATCTCCACCGTTGATCACTGCAGATTTAAAACTCGATCAATGAGGAAGATTAAGAATCACCACTTGCTTTATAGACCATACTAGGAAATAGCAAAGAAGTGCTTTAAAGCAACCACGTGTCTGTTCACATCTTTACCTGATCATCCTTACCCTATCCATCATCGATTGTTTGAGTCGTGGAGAAATCCCAACCATATCTCTATAGCATCGCCCATCGCCAGTTTGAAATTTGTCTCAAAACATCATCACGTGATGGCTAAAGAGCAAGTGATGAGCCACTAGCCGTCAATCTGACCATCCAAATATTTTACCAAAGGATCTCTATGTTGGAAAAACAAGGACAGACAATTGAGAGGGGGGGTGAATCAGTTGTCACAAAATAATAAACTTTTCAAACTTTACTTAACTTAATCTTAGACCTGATGAATAAGCAATTAACACATCAGAAAGACAGAGAACACCAAGAATTTTTTACGTGGAAACCCTATTAGGGGAAAAACCACGGTGGATGTTAGTCCACAATATTATACCATGTTAAAAGTATAATTAAAACAATAAATGGGAATGCACATGCATTCAAGCACACTTCCTAGAGCTCACTGCTCAATTACAGAAGGGGCTCACTGCCCAACAATACATAATAGGATTAAAATCCAGAGGGTACAAACTGAGAAAATAGCTTCTGCACAAGCCTGATTACAATTCCAATTAAGCATAGAAAACTCCTTCACTTTTCACTCAAACTACTTCACACTTCACTTGATCTTCTTCACACTCTACTCTACAATCGAATGATATTCGCACATACAAACATAGGAACACACCCAACACACAAAGCACCGATGAAACAATCACTCTTATATATCCACTACATGAGATTTCATCAACTTATTTGGCCAGGAAAATAAAACATATTTGCAATGTCGACCCAAATTTACAATTAAATTTTCAATGTGGATTTAAAAACCATTGGCGAAAAAAATGATGCGACCCAAAACAACATTCATGAGCATGCAAAACATTCAAATTTAAATTTTCAAGGATCCATAGAATGTTACCACCATCATGTCGACCAAGAACATGAAAACTTGAACGTACGCAAGAAAAAACTTCGACCACGAGTACACCGATCAATGTAGACGTACTAAAAAGATAGAGCATGATCTAAAGACATCCAAAAACATCAAGAAACAATAGAGAAACATTCGTAGCAACTGAGATTACTAGAATCACACAAACTTCACTTAGGAACACTAACAAAGACCATAGAAATATTGCCAGACCACAACATGATCAAGTCTATACGCAGACCTCTGAAACTTTCACTAGATGATCTAGATACTCTAAAAAATAAACCCTTTAGTCCACATCAGCTAAACTTCAATGTACAGAACAAGATGCCTTCATGACCTGTACAGTTCCACTGGGAACCTGGAACACTTTCTTTTACAATTTTCTCAATATCCTCGACATATACAGCCTCTGATACACTAAATTCTAATAGTGTTGACATCAATGACAACCACATATCAGCAACACATCCACAACATCCAACAATCTCCCCCTTTGGCATTGATGGCAACACATGATGTGAAAAATACCATCAACCCAACACACTTGCTTCTCAACTAATTTTCTCCCACAAGGCTCTTCTCTTCAAAATATTTTTCACATTGCACTTCTCCCCCTTTGAAATCAATGGAAAAGGTAACCATGACCTTTCCATATACACACTCTAAACCACATATCTACACATCTGACTACTCCCCCTGAGTAGCAGCCACAAGACCATCAATCTGGATCAAAATATAGCAATGTAGCTCACATATTGATGCAAGTAAATGCATCTTTTAGTTCTTATCAGGAGGGATAATTACCCCTAGCATTCCTCTAAGATACTCAAAAGTATCCTTCGACAACGACTTAGTAAAGATGTCTGCAATTTGTTCTTTGGTAGGCACATACTCCAATCTAACTTCTTTCTCATTCACTTTCTCACACAAGAAGTGAAACTTGATTGATATATGTTTAGTCTTAGAGTGTAGCAGTGGATTCTTTGAAATATTTATTGCACTTGAATTCTCACAGTGTATGACAATAGGCTCTTCATATATATCACCCTGATATCTTTCAACATTTGTTTCATCCATATCACTTGAGTAGCAATATATCAATAGTTTGGAACTACTTGTCATCTGCATCTCCAACCCAATCTGCATCAGTATATGCACTCAAAGTATGATCATCATCCTTTGGATACCAAATTCCAAAGTCAACTATTCCTTTCAGATATCTGAAGATTCTCTTAACAATAGTCACATGTGATTCTTTTGGATCAGCCTGAAATCTAGCAACCATACATACAAAATTCATAATATTTGTTCTAGTCTAGGTTAAGTAGAGAAATCCATGACCATTGACATGTATCTAGTTTGATTTACCTTAGGAGAATCATCATTATGTGTTAACTTGCATCCGGTCACCATGGGAGTACCAACAGGCTTTGATTCTTCCATCCCAAATTTCTTCAGTAGCTCTCTCACATATTTTGACTAAGATATGAAAATTCCCTTGTCTAACTTGGTAACTTGCAATCCCAAAAATAAATTCATCTCTCCAATCATACTCATCTCAAATTCACCCTTCATCTCATCAACAAACTTTATACATAGATTATCATCTCCTCCAAAAATGATGTCATCAACAAAGACTTCTATAATTAACTCTTTATCATGATCCAATTTGAAATATAAGTTGCTATCAACATTACCTTTAGTGAATCCAAGCTTCAGTAAGTATTTGTCCAATCTAGCATACCAGGCTTTGGGATCTTGCTTAAGTCCATATAGATATTTCTTCAAGCGGCAAACAATATCTTCCTTGTCTTTTAGCTAAAAACCATCTAGTTGTTCAATGTATACTTCTTCTAGTTCTCCATTTAGAAATGTTGACTTCACATCCATTTGATAGAATTTATAGTTCTTGTATGCAGCATAAGCAAGAAATAATCTAACAGCTTCGATTCTGGCAACAGGGGCAAAATTTTCTTTAAAATCAACACCTTCCATCTAAGAATACCCTTTACATACCAGTTTTGCTTTATTCCAAACCACTTCACCTTGTTCATTCAGCTTGTTCTGAAACACCCATTTAGTACCAATCACATTTTTGTCTTTAGGTCTAGGAACCAGTGTCCATGTGTCATTCTTTTCAATTTGTGCCAACTCTTCCTTCATAGCTTCCATCCAGTGTTCATCTTGGTGGGCTTTAGTGACATTTTTAGGTTCAATCTTGGAAATCAGGCAGTACTCTTCTATAATCTTTCTTCTAGTTTGCACTCCTTTATTCTTATCTCCTATAATTTGGCTTTTAGAATGATTTAGCTTTACATACCTTGAAGTTTTGGGACTTTCATGATCTTCTGGTTCTTTTGTTGTTTCTTCTACACTTGCACTTTTTTGTGCTTCCTGATTTACTTGATTTACCGAAATGAATTGAGGTTGCTTTACCGGAACATATGGAATAATATGAAGTTGATTTGGTGTCTAAACATTTTTCCCTTTGTTTGTATTGTCTTCATCTGAATCATACCCACAATATTTGGATGATTTAGCAGAATCCTCATCAACTCTAAAATTTGCACTCTCAACCATCTTTCTCAGTCTTATGTTATAGCATCGGTATGCCTTGATTTTAGTAGAGTAACCTAAAAAGATTCCTTCATTGCTTCTTGCATCAAAATTTTCTATATCATCATCTCTCTTGATATAACATTTTCTTCCAAAGATCTTGAAATATTTAACAGTAGGCTTATAACCAAACCATAGCTCAAAAGGGGTCTTACCATAATTACTATTAACATTTACCTAGTTTAAAGTATACACAACAATGCTTACAGCTTCACTCCAATAGATTTGGGGCACATTTCCTTCTATCATCATTGTTCTAGCAACATCCAAAATTGTTCTATTATTTCTTTTAGCAACTCCATTTTGTTGAGGGGTTTGGGGAGCAGATAACTGTCTTCTGATTCCATGTTCTTCACAAAAAGAGTTGAACTCCCTGTAGGTGAACTCACCACCTCTATCAGATCTCAAACACTTGAATTTCAAACCTTTCTCATTCTTTTCCATAGCCTTGAAACTTTTGAACTTTTCTAGTGCTTCACATTTTTCTCTTAAGAAGGAAACCCATATCATTCTAGAGTAATCATCAATAATCAACATAAAGTACCTTTTTCCATGAATACTTCTAACTCTCGAGGGACCACAGAGGTTAGTATGTAGCAGCTCCAGCAAATTATTTGAATGAAACTATTTTCTCTAGAAGGAGACTCTAGTTTGTTTACCCATCTGACACTCCTTTTAAATTGTGTTAGCAAGCTTCACTAACTTAGGTAGATCTCTTACTACTTGAGTGGAACTTACATTGACAATGTTATCAAAATTTACATGACACAACCTCCTATGCCATAACCAGATTTCATCTACTAGAGCAATTAAACAACTCCCACTAGCAGTATTCAGGTGAAAAATTTACCTTTTGTCTTTCTACCTGTAGCAATCATATTGCCAGAACTTCCACGTATCTTGTATCTTCCATCTTTGAATTGTAGATCATAGCCTTTTTCCACCATCTTTCCAACACTCAAAATATTTTGCTTTAGTCCTTCAACATAAAGAAAATCATTAGTATTATCCTTACCACCAAGGAAAATAGAAACTCTGCCACGAATCACACCAGCATTGTTGTCTCCAAATCTTACAATACCACCATCATACTTCTCTAGACTTACAAACTTGTTTTTATCACCAGTCATATGATGTGAGCATCCACTGTCAATAACCCACTCATCCTTTTCTTCAACTTGGGCTACAAGAGCTTTCTCATCTTTAGCATATTCAGTAGCCACTGGACTATTTTCAATGGTAGCAATGAAAACCCATTCATCTTCATTTCCATTATCTTTATCAGACTCATCATCAGTCACGCCTTCTTCAGCAAAGTAACATTTCTTTTGGAATCTAGACTTGTTAGGCTTAGATCTAGGAACTCTTTCAAGACATCTTGATGCAAAATGACCTATTTTATTGCAAGAAAAACATTTAATAGGAAACACTCCTTCATACTTACCTTTTCCTCTACCTTCTTTCTTTACAATCAGTGCTTCCAATTCTTCTACCTCTCTTTCTTTATCTTCAAGTTGTTTTAGTTCTTCAACATACTTGGATATCTTTCTGGAACATTCTCCTGGACCATATCTTTGCTTGTTACTTTTGGATACAGTAGCCTTGAATGTAGATTTGGTCTTTGGAACAAATTCACCAAATTCACTTAATTCAAAAGCAGCAAGCTTACCAACCAACGTGTCTCTTGAAATCTTTGTTATTGATATGAGATCTTCAATAGTGTGAGCCTTCACTTTGTAGGATGAAGGCAAGGATCTGAGTATCTTAGCTACAATTTCATCCTCATCTAGAGAACCACTAATACCCATTACTATTTCATTTACTCTTTGCATAAAAGAAGTGATATTTTCATCTTCACCCATCTTCAAATTCTCATACTTTCTTTTCAAAATCTGTAGCTTAGCCATCTTCACCTTTGCATCTCCTTCATAAAAAATTTCTAGCTTCGTCCAAATCTCATGAGCTTTCTGCAGTCCTACCACATTTTCCATCTCTGAATCTGTCAGAGCACTCACCAAAGCTTCAATAGCCCTGATATTGTTTTCAACATCTTTGATCTCATCAGCAGTGGAGGGACCATTTTGAGGAATAACATATGGATCTTTTGTAATATTCTAGTAGGCCTCACCAATACACCTTAGGTGACATTGCATCCTGACATTCCATAGTGAGTAGATAGTTCCATCAAATCTCAGACAATCCTTCTTGAATGTTGCCATCTCAGATCACCTCAACCTTTTAGACTTCTTCAGAGGAACCTACTCTGATACTAATTGTTGGAAAAACAAGGACAGACAACTGAGAGAGGGGGTGAATCAGTTGTCAAAAAATAATAAACTTTTCAAACTTTACTTAACTTAATCTCAAATGTGATGAATAAGCAATTAACACATCAAAGAGACAAAGAACACCAAGAATTTTTTACGTGGAAACCCTTTTATTCCACAATATTATACCCTGTTAAAAGTCTAATGAAAACAATAAATGGGAATGCACATGCATTCAAGCACACTACCTAGAGCTCGCTGCTCAATTACAGAAGGGGCTCACTACCCAACAATACAAAATAGGATTAAAATCCAGAGGGTACAAACTGAGAAAATAGCTTCTGAACAAGCCTGATTATAGTTCCAATTAAGCACAAAAAACTCCTTCACTTTTCACTCAAACTACTTCACACTTCGCTCGATCTTCTTCACACTCTGCTCTGCAATCGAATGATATTCACACATACAAACATAGGAGCACACCCAACACACGAAGCACACTTTGCACCGATGAAACAATTGCTCTTATATATCTGCTGCATGAGATTTCATCAACAACTTAGTCGGCCAGGAAAATAAAACATATTTGCAATGTTGGCCCAAATTTACATTTAAATTTTCAATGTGGATCTAAACGGCGTTTTCCAAAACAATGATGTGACTCAAAACAATATTCACGAGCACGCCAAACATTCAAATTTAACTTTTCAAGGATCCACAACACATTACCACCATCATGTTGACCAAGAACATGAAAACCCGAACGTGCACAAGAAAAATATTTGACCACGAGTACACCAATCAATGTAGACATACTACAAAGATAGAGCACAATCTAGAGACATCCAAAAACATCAAGAAACAACAAGAGAAACATCCACAACAATTGAGATTACCAGAATCACACAAACTTCACTTAGGAACACTGACAAAGACCACATAAATACTGTCAAACCACAACATGATCAAATCTATACATGGACCTCTGAAACTTCTGATAGATTATCTAGATACTCTAAAAAAAAAACCCTTTAGTCCACAGTAGTTGAACTTCAATGTACAGAACAAGACACCTTCATGACCTGCACAGTTCCATTGGGAACCTGGAACACTTTATTTTACAATTTTCTCAATATCCTCAACATATACAACCTCTGATACACCAAATGCTAATAGTGTTGACATCAATGACAACCACATATCAACAAAAAATCCACAACATCCAACACTCCGCTCTTCATCGTTCATCATGGGTCCTCCTCCCAACAAACGGACCCAACTGGTGATAAATTGTGCCCCACATGATGGGGAAAAATCAACCCATCGGCGGTTGCAGGTTACTCTTGGAAAGGAAACAGCCAACCGGTGATAATGTCAATACCAATAATGAGTTACAAAAGGTGACCATGTCACTAATTGTGTGTTACCCTCCAAACCTGAGGACACAACCCGTGATAGGAGATAATAGCCTGCAGTCATGAAAATCATACATTGCTCATCGCCAGTTACCATCCCAAAGGAGCAACAAATCACACGACGAGTGATGAACCAAGCTTGGAAAGCAAATACTATATCGCTCATCACTGGATTCTTTATGATGGATGAAGCATGACCTGTGATGGGCGATGAGCTCATAATTGTAGATCTCCACGGTGCTAGTGGAAGGGCATCACTCATCACCAGTTGAATGTAGAATTGTAGAACAAAGCCTGTGATGAGCGATAGACCGTGAATAAAACTTTCATAAAGTATAAAGCCACACATGCGCATAAGTAACTTATTAGGAAACACCTTCCCAAGCACATCTGGTGACTTGCAAAATGGGGTCAGTACAGAACAATGGTGAGAGTCACAAAAGCCACTTAACTCAAATGGTGACTTGGTGCAGTCGGTCAACAGGAAAAAATGAGCCAATGAAAAGCTTAGGGAAATGATATGAATGAAATGAGTGGAAAAACCCTAAACCCCAATAATGTTGAAGGATCACAACTCACAGGCTTAAGCATAGCAGAAATGTAACAATGAAATTCAATATTTCCACTAGTCAGCCAAACTAGTGCAAAACACATAGAACCATTAAGCACGAATCTTCCAAATGTTGAAACTATCTTCAATAGAACTAGGGAAACACAACTCTAGAACTACAAGTCATAAGACTTCATCAAAGAGGAATCTGGACCAACAACATTTCTCCCAAACCTTATCCAAAAACACCAAAAACTATAGTTTACAACTGGTGAACATAACTTGCACTATACAACGAATCAACAACCAAAAATATGGATATAACATCTAATAACAACCATGAACAACATATCTAAACTATGCAACTATAGAATAAAATCTAGACCAAAACTCGAAGCAACCACTGAACACTTGCAACATATCTTTAATACAATTTTCTCAATACCCTCAACATATGCAGCCAACAACAACTAGTAGATAACCAGTTGACCGATTGACATCAATGAAAACACCTTCAATCTTTCCACAACACTTTCATTCTTAAAACAATCTCCCCCTTTGTCATTGATGGAAACAAATGATGTGAAAAACCATCAAAGACAACATACTACTTCTAAATTCATTTTTCTATTTTCTCCCCCTTAGAAGATAATCTCTTATATGCTTCTTCTCATTCTCTTTTTTCCTTTTTTCCTTTTTTTTCACATGCTTCTTCTTCTCCCCCTTTGACATCAATGGAAAAGGAAAAATAATATCTTCCATTGATCTCTCCTTTGACATAACAAACAAAATACACATAATTACAACACCTAATACTACCTACTCCCCCTGATAGGTAGCCACCAAAACATCAGTCCAGAAGAAAGATTCATAGATCCACTAGACTGATGCATCACCAAATGCATCTAGCTTAGGAAAGGAGGGGAAATAACCCATAACTTCTCTTGGAGATACTCAAAAGTATCTTTAGGAAGATCCTTTGTGAAAATATTAGCAGTTTGATCCTTTGTTGGAACATACTCAAGATTTACTTCATTCTCCATGAATGTCTCTCTCAAGAAATGATATATGATAGATATATACTTCATCCTCGAGTGCATCACAAGATTCTTAGAAATTTTAATTGCTCTTGTATTATCATAGAAAATAGAAATGGGATCATTATATAGCATTGTGATATCTTTCAATGTCCATTTCATCCATAGAGCTTGTATATAGCAAGATGCAACAGCGATATGCTTAGCTTCAGCAGTAGATAGGGATATTGAATCTTATTTTTTACTCAACCATGCCACCAATCTGCATCTAAGAAATAATGCACCACCACTTGTAATCTTTTTGTGATCTACACATCCAGCCCAATCTACTTCTATTTAGGCACTAAGTGTAAAGTCAGTATCTTTAGAATACCACAATCCATAATCCAGAGTGCCATTCAAATATCTAAATATTCTCTTAACAGTAGCAACATGTGTTTCCTTAGGATCTTCTTGAAATATATCCACAAGATAGACTGCATGCATGATATCCGATCTAGTAGAAGTCAAATATAATAGTCCACCAATCATAGATCTATACTTGCTCTAATCAGCCTTAGGTGAATTATCATCTTTACCCAATTTGCAACCAGTCACCATAGGAGTGTTGGATGTTGTGGTTGTGTTGCTGATATGTGGTTGTCATTGATGTCAACACTATTAGCATTAATGTCTTAGAGGTTGTATATGTCGAGGATATTAAGAAAATTGTAATGAAATAAGTTGCAGGTTGTCAGTGGTGAAGTGAAGTTCAGTCTATTGGTGAATTCAGTACGTTGATGATCAGAGGTTGTGGATTAAAGGGTTTCTTGTTGAGTATATCTAGTTTATCCATGTTAAGTTTTAGAGATCCGCATGAAGATTTGATCGTGTTATTAAGATTTGTACTTTGACATTTTTTTGTTGCTTCAGTTGGTGTTTTTGAATGAAGATGATGTGATTTTAGTTAGTTCAGTTGTTGTGGATTCTTCTCTAGTGATTCATGATGTTTTTGGATGTTTCTAGATCATTTTCTATCTATGTTACATGTCCACATTGATCGTTGTGCTCGCGATTTGATATTTTCTCTTGCGTGTTCATGTTTTTCATGTTCTTGGATGATAGGGTGTTGAAGCGTGTTGTGGATCTTTGAGGATTAACTTTTGAAGGTGGTTCATGTTTGAGAATTTTATTTTGGGTCTCCACTATGTTTTGGCTGACCTTGGTTGATTCACATTAATAATCTTTAATGTTTTGGGCCGACAGTTTGTATTCATTTTATTGTTTTGTTAAGGCCGACTTGTAGCGATGTAATTTCTTGTTGTGGATATATAAGAGTGATCATTTTATTATTTGAAGGCATGAGTATGTAAAGTGTGTGAGTCCTATGTGCGAATATTGTTTAGATCTTTCGAAGGTAGAAGCAAAGTGTGAAGAAGTGTTCATGTGCTTAACCGAAACTGTAATAAGGCATTAGCAGATGTTATTTTTCTCAGTTCAAATCTTGTGGATGTAATTCATATCTTTGTAAGAAAGTGTGTCTTCCTTTTGTAATTGAGCAGTGAGCTCTAGGTAGTGTGCCTAAATGAATGTGAATTCCCCATTCATATTTCTTTATACTTTTAACAGGGTATAATCTTGTGGACTGACCTCCACCATGGTTTTTTCCCTAACAGGGTTTCCACGTAAAAATTATTGGTGTTATGTGTGTTTCTGATGTGTTGTTGATTTATGCTTTCATGGTTATTGATCAGATCTGAGAATAAGGCTAATATGTTGAATAAGTTTGAAATTATGTGACAACTGATTCACCCCCCCTCTCAGTTTTCTACCCTTGTGTTGCCAACATTTGGTATCAGAGAAGGTTCCTTAGAAGAAGTTTAACAGCTTGAGGTGATTCAGGATGGCGACATACAAGAAAAGGATAGTTTGAGATTTGATGGAAAAAATTATTCTCTGTGGAAGACTCGAATGGAGTGTCATCTAAGATGCATTGGTGAAGCCTACTGGAGCATTACATGCAATAGGTATGTTATTCCTCAGAATGGTCCTACTACTACTGCCAAGATTAGGGATGTTGAGTACAACATCAGGGCTAAGGAAGCATTGTTGAGTTCTTTGACTGATTCTGAGATGAAAAATGTTATGGATTTGAAGACTGCTTATGAGATCTAGAAAAATTTGGAAACTTTGTATGAAGGTGATGCTAATGTGAAGATTGCTAAGTTACAAAATTTGAAAGGAAAATATGAAATGTTGAGAATGGGTGATGATGAGAACATTACTACTTTCATGAAAATAGTGAATGAACTTGTGTGTGGTATCAGATGTGCTGGTGGATAGTTGGAAGAATCAAAAATTGTTGCTAAAGTGCTTAGATCCTTGCCTGCTGCATACAAAGTCAAAGCTACTGCTATTGAGGAGCTCCAGACTATTACAAATGTAACTAGAGACATGTTGATTGGTAAGCTTACTACTTTTGATTTAAGTGAATTTGGTGATGCTCTTCCTAAGATAGAATTTTCATTCAAAGCTACTACCTCCAGGAGAGATAAACATAGATATGATCTGGGTGAAAGTTCATCTAGAAAGACATTCAAGTATGAGGAAGAAATGAGATAGATTGAGGAAGAATAAAGAGAGCTAGAAGAGCTAGAAGAACTTATTGTCAAGAGAGAAGCCAGAGGAGAAGGTAAGTATAAAGGGGAATTTCCTATTAAATGTTTTTCTTGCAATAGGAGAGGTCATTTTGCATCAAGGTGTCTAGAAAGAGTCCCTAAACCAAAACCTAACAAGCCTATATTTCAAAGAAAGTTCTATTATGCTGCTGATGAAGGTGTGACGGATGATGAATCTAATAAAGGGAATGCAAGTGAAGATGAATCGGTATTTATTGCTATCAAGGAAAATGATCCAGCCCCTACTGAATCTATTAGTTGCTCAAATGTGGAGAAAGCTCTAGCAGCTAAAGTTGAAGAGAAAAATGAATGGGTGATTGACACCAAATGCTCTCATCACATGACAAGAGATAAAAGCAAGTTTGTGAGCCTAGAAAAGTATGATGGTGGTGTGGTAAGATTTGGTGATGACAAAGATGGTGTTATTCATGGCAGAGGATCCATTTCTCATGGTAAGAATAATACTCATGATATTTTATATGTGGAATGTTTGAAGCCTAATCTTTTAAGTGTTGTACAGATGGTTGAAAAGGGATACAATATTCAATTCAAGAATGGTAAGTGTAGAATATTGGGGAGTTCTGGAAATGTGATTGCTTCAGGTACAAAAACAAAAGGTAACATCTTTCACCTAAATGCTGCTAGTAAAATTTGTCTGATTTCTCAAGTTGATGTAAGTTGGTTGTGGCATAGGAAAATGTGTCATGTAAACTTTGACAATTGTTAATATAAGTTCTACTCAAGTAGTGGGAGATCTTCCTAAGTTGGTAAAGCCTTCTAATACTATATGCAAAGAATGCCAGTTAGGGAAGCAAACTAGAATTTCATTTCAAAGCAAACAACATTGTTCAAAAGAAGTGATGGAGCTTGTTCATACTTATTTGTGTGGTCCTTCAAGAGCCAGAAGCTTACAAGGAGATAGGTACTTCATGTTACTTATTGATGATTACTCTAGATTGATGTGGGTTACTTTCTTAAGGGAGAAATTTGAAGCTCTAGAGAAATTCAAGACTTTTAAGGCTATGGTTGAGACAAAGACATGTATGAAGATTAAATGTTTGAGATCAGATAGAGGTGGTGAATTCATTTCTCATGAGTTTAATTCTTTTTGTGAAGTGCATGGGATAAAGAGATAATTATCTGCCCCGTAGACCCCTCAACAAAATGGAGTTGTGGAAAGTAAGAATAGGACAGTTCAAGACGTTGCTAGGACTATGTTGCTGGAAGGAAATGTTCTGCATATCTATTAGAGAGAAGCTGTGAGTATTGTTGTTTACATTCTCAACAAGGTACAAGTCAAAGGTGATACTAGTAAGAACCCTTTTGAGCTATGGATTGGTCATAAGCCTACTATTAGATATTTTAAAATCTTTGGGAGTAAATGTTATATTAAAAGAGATGAATAGATAGGAAAGTTTGATGCTAGGAGTGATGAAGGAATATTTCTTGGTTATTCTACTAAGAGCAAGGCCTACCGGTGCTACAACAAGAGATTAAGGAAAATAGTTGAAAGTGAAAATGTCAAGATTGATGAGGACATAGCTAGACCATCCAAAACCTATGGATATGATTTAGATGATCAGAATAACAATTCAGTCATAGGAAAGCAAGTTGAAACTCAAAATCAAGTTCAGATCATTCTGATGAATCAAGAAAATCAAGAGGAAGAAACTAGTGAAAGTGCAAAAGAGAGATCAGAAGAGCCAGAAGTTCAAGAACATCCTAAGACTCCAAGGTATGTAAGACTGAATAATTTAGAAGATTAGATTATAGGTGATAAGAACAAAGGTGTCCAGACTAGGAGAAAAATTGCAAAAGAATATTGTCTGATTTCAAAGACTAAGCCTAATAATGTGAATGAAGCATGCAAAGATGAACATTGGGTGGAAGCAATGAAATAAGAGCTACAACAAATTGAAAAGAATAATACATGGATTCTTGTTCCTAGACCTAAGGAAAACAAGTAATTGGAACTAAATGGGTCTTTTGAAACAAGTTGAATGAGTAAGGTGAAGTGGTTAGAAAAAAAGCAAGATTGGTGTGTAAAGGATATTCCTAGATGGAAGGAATTGACCTTGAAGAAACCTTTTCCCATGTTGCTAGGATTGAAGTGAGATTATTTCTTGCTTATGCTGCTTACAAAAATTACAAGGTTTATCAGATGGATGTCAAGTCAACATTTTTAAATGGCGAACTGGAAGAAGAGGTGTATGTTGAGCAACCTGATGGATTTTAATTGACTGATTAAGGAGATATGGTTTTTTAGTTGAAGAAAGCATTGTATGGACTTACGCGAGCCCCAAGAGCATGTATGCCATATTGGACAAGTATTTTTTGAAGCTTGGATTCAATAAAGGTACTGCTAATAGTAATCTGTGTTTCAAGATTGATCATGATAAAGATATGATTGTTGAAGTCTTTGTTGATGATATCATTTTTGGAGGAGATGATGGTTTGCACATGAAGTTTGCTGATGAGATGCAGAAAGAGTTTGAGATGTCTATGATTGGTGAGATGAAATTCCTCAAATAGATAAAGGGATCTTTATATCTTAGTCCAAGTATGTGAAGGAATTACTAAAGAAATTTGGTATGGAATATTCAAAGCCAGTTGGCACACCTCTGGTGACCAGATGCAAGTTGACACAAAATGATGATTCTCTGAAAGAAAATAAAACTAGATACAAATCAATTATTGGTGGATTTCTTTACTTGACTCAAACTAGACAAAATATCATGAATACTATATGCATTATTGCAAGATTTCAAGCTGATCCTAAAGAATCTCATGTAGCTGTTGTGAAGAGGATTTTCAGATACTTGAAGGGAACAATTGATTTTGGCCTGTGGTATCCTAAATATGATGATCTTACTTTGAGTGCTTTTACTGACGCTAATTGGGAAAGAGATGTGGATGACAAAAAGAGTACTAGTGGTGGTGCATTTTTCTTGGGCAAGAAGATGATTTCATGGTTAAGAAATAAATGCCATTTCTTTGTCTATTGCAGAGGAAAAATACATTGCTACTGCTAACAATTGTACTCAAGTATGTGGATGAAGCAAATGTTGAAAGATATCAGAGTTGTGTATGATGAACCCATTGCTATATTCTATGACAATTCAAGTGCAATTAACATTTCTAAGAATTTGGTGTTGCATTCAAAGACCAAGCATATTTCTATCAAGTTTCACTTTTTGAGAGAGAAGGTGAGTGAAAAGGAAGTCAGATTGGAGTATGTTCCTACTAAGGAATAGATTGCAAACATCTTTACAAATCCATTGCCTAAGGATACTTTTGAGTATTTCAGAGGGAATCTAAGGGTGATTACCCCTCCTAATCAGAACTAAGATGCATTGACTTGCATCAATTTGTGCATTTCATGGTCATATTTTTATTCAGATTAATGTTGTGGTGGTTGCTATTCAAGGGGAGTATGTGGTTCAGAGCTTGTGTTGAGAAAAGAGATCTTTGTCATTGATGTCAAAGGGGGAGAAGAGTCATGTGAAAAACTATGAATTATCTAAGGAAGAAGAGTTATGTAAGAGTAGATTTGTTGAGAAGAAAAGAGTCAGAACCTAAAGGGGAGTAAGTGTTGAAGATATTTGTGTTGATGGTGTTTTTCACATCATGTCTTGCCATCAATGCCAAAGGGGGAGATTGTTGGATTTTGTGGTTGTGTTGTTGATATGTGGTTGTCATTGATGTCAACACTATTAGTATTAATGTCTTAGAGGCTGTATATGTCAAGGATATTGAGAAAATTGTAATGAAATAAGTTGCAGGTTGTCACTGGTGGTGAAGTGAATTTCAGTCTATCGGTGAGTTCAATACATTGATGATCATAGGTTGTAGATTAAAGGGTTTCCTTTTGAGTATATCTAGTTTATCCACGTTAAGTTTCAAAGATCTGCATGAAGATTTGATCTTGTTATGAAGATTTGTATTCTGACAATTTTTATGTTGCTTCAGTTGGTGTTTCTGAATGAAGATGATGCGATTTTAATTAGTTCAGTTGTTGTGGATGATTCTCTAGTGATTCATGATTTTTTTGGATGTTTCTAGATTTTTCTCTATCTATGTTGCATGCCCACATTGATCATTGTGCTTACGATTCGATATTTTCTCTTGCGTGTTCATGTTTTTCATGTTCTTGGCTGACAGGGTGTTGAAGCGTGTTGTGGATCTTTGAGGAATAACTTTTGAAGGTGGTTCATGTTTGATAATTTTATTTTCGGTCTCTAGTATGTTGTGGCTGACCTTGGTTGGTTCACATTAATAATCTTTAATGTTTTGGGCTGACATTTTGTATTCATTTTATTATTTTGTTAAGGCCAACTTGTAGCGATGTAATTTCTTGTTGCGGATATATAAGAGCGATTGTTTTATCATTTGAAGGCATGAGTATGTAAATTGTGTGAGTCCTATGTACGAATATTGTTCAAATCTTTTGAAGGTAGAAGTAGAGTGTGAAGAAGAGTGAAGAAGTGTTCATGTGCTTAACTGGAACTGTAATTAGGCATTAGCAGATGCTATTTTTCTCAGTTCAAATCTTGTGGATGTAATTCATATCTTTGTAAGATAGTGTATCTTCCTTTTGTAATTGAGCAGTGAGCTCTAGGAAGTGCACTTGAATGTATGTGTATTCCCCATTCATATTTCTTTATACTTTTAACAAGGTATAATCTTGTGGACTAACCTCCACCATGGCTTTTCCCCTAACAGGGTTTCCATGTAAAAAATCTTGGTGTTATGTGTGTTTCTAATGTGTTGTTTATTTATGCTTTCATGGTTATTGATCAGATCTAAGAATAAGGCTAATAAGTTGAATAAGTTTGAAATTTTGTGACAACTGATTCACCCCCCCCTCTCAGTTGTCTGCCCTTGTGTTTCCAACAAGGATTACTTACCAGTTTGGAACCATCCATCCCAAACTTCTTCAACATATCTCTCACATACTTAGATTGTGAAATAAAAATTCATTTCTTTGTTTGATTAATTTGAAGCCCAAGGAATAAATTCATCTCCCCAAAAATAGATATTTCAAATTCTTTCTACATTTCTTCTACAAACATCTTGCACATAATTTCATTTCCTCCAATGATAATATCATCAAAATACACAATTACAATCAATATTTTGTCATTTTCAATCATAAAGTACAAATCACTATATGTCATACCTTTGTTAAAACCTTATTGAATCAAATACTTGTCTACCTTTGCATACCAAGCTCTAGGAGCTTGCTTCAACCCATATAAATATTTCTTCAATCTACACACCATATCCTGTTGATCTGTCAACTAAAATCCTCCTAGTTGTTCCATATAGACTTCTTCTTCTAGCTCGCCATTCAAAAATGTTGACTTGACATCCATCTGATAGACCTTAAAGTCTCTATAGGCAGCAAGTGCCAAGAACATCCTTATCACTTCCATTCTTACTAATGGAGCAAAGGCTTCCTGAAAATATATGCCTTCTACTTGTGAGTAACCTTTACACACAAGCCTCACTTTGTTTCTAACAACTTCTCCATTCTCATTCAACTTATTTCTAAATACCCATTTTGATCCAATGATATTTTTATTTCTGAATACCCATTTTGATTAATTGATATTTTTATCTGCTGGTCTTGGGACCAATTCCCTAGTCTGGTTCTTCTCAATCTATAAAAGTTATTCTTTCCTTGCTTCCTTCAAATGTTCATCTTTATAAGCTTCACTTATTGTCTTTGATTCTATCTCAAAAAGTAAACACAAATTCACTTCAACAACAACTTTTCTTCTAGTTAACACACCTTTTGTCTTATCTCCAATAATCTGAATTTTTGAATGATTCTTTTGTACATATCTAAGTGTCCTCGGGGACATCATTGTAGCATATTCTTCTCTTTCATTTTGCTCATCCAACTTCTCTTGCTCATATTTTTCCTATTTTTCTATAATTTCTTCTAATCTTGCACAGTCATGTTCATCAGATACATATCCATCAATGTCAATAGAGTTCTTCATTGTCTCATCAACCTTCACATTCGATCTATCTACAATATTTCTCAATATTTTATTGAAACACTTGTATGCCTTGATTTTAGTAGAGTATCCAAGAAAAATTCCATCATCACTTCTTGCATCAAACTTTCTCAAAGTTTCTTCATCTCTTCTAATATAGCATTTGCTTCCAAATACCTTAAAATATTTAACAGTAGAAATTATTTCATGTCATAGCTCATAGGGAGTCTTTGTATTGTTTTCTCTTACTTCAACTCAATTGAATACATAAACAACTGTATGAATAGCTTCTTTCCAATAAACTTTTAGTAAACTAGCCTCAGTAAACATTGACCTAGCAACTTTTTGAACTATTCTTTTTTCCTTTCAACAACTCCATTTTGCAATGGTGGAATGTTAAGAGGAGTAAAGCCTAGCCCTCCCACAACAAGGGCTAAGGAAGAAGGCCCCATAAGGTCTTCTTTGTCCAGCTCTTGTGGAGCTAAGGTCGGCAATTTTGTGAAGATCGCTAACAAGGCTAGAACTTCATCCACAGAGTTAAACATGCACCCTATAGGAGCACCATGTCTAACTTCATTGGATGGGGTAGGTTGCACCTAGGATTCACTGGTAGGTTTTCCAAATGACTCAGGAGCAGTGACAAACTTAGGAGAAGCCAGGACTTGTTTCGTTACTAGAACATAAAAATTTAGCATGGGACCACCTTGTGAAGAAGGTGGGCTCCTCTTACGTCCTTCACTACTAGAAGGACCACACTCCATCTTTTGATTCGTCAAAAGAGATGAGCTCCCCAAATACGAGGCTAGGGGCAAGGAGGAAGAGGAAGAAAGAACCGCAGTGGATACAACTAAGGTATTAATCATATCCATGGGCTTTGGGAAAGGCTGGATATCTAGAATGGACATCAACAAAGGCGGCTCCACCAAAGGAGCAATGAACACCTATACCCCCTTGGGATTAGGCGCATTTGTACTCGCAATGGAATCCAAAACAAATGTGGATCTAGACTAGAAAGAAACAAAAGGAAGGGGAGAGGAAGACACTGCAGGAGGTCCTGAAGTAGGGGCAGTCATCTCTTCCTCCTTCCTTTGTGAGGTGGCCTACTCAGCCAAGAGAGCCTTTCATCGGTGCTTGCGCTCGTACGCAAGGTAGTTTCTATGACTCTTTGAGTTGGAGGTCGGAGGCTATGAAGGAAAAAAAAGGTCCTACTCAACCATGGGAAAATCCACTACAACCATTTCTGGCAGAGGAATGGATTCCTGAATAGGAGCAGGAGGAATAGGTTGAGGAGCAACGGGGGGATTCGGTCAAGAGCCTTGGCAATGAGTCTCTTCCTTTTTACTACTTCGAAAGCAGGAACGGTAGGAGGCCACGAAACGAGTTCCCTTCAGGAACCTTTCTTTCTACTATATAAGTAATACCACAGTCTAGGGTATTCATTAGGGAGGTTTGAGATCCTAACATTGGGCCTACGCTAAGGAGATATCATCAGACTTAGCGGATAGCCACCAGGCCAACTCATCCAATACTCTTCCCAAGGGGAGAGGATGAGGTAGTCGAGGGAAAGGAAACCTTCTCTTTTCCTTTATGGGAAGGAGAGGGATCCAACATGTGATTCTCCTCTCCCTTTTAGGAAGGGGTAGCAATCGGTGCAGGCTTATCTTTCTCCCCTCGGGAAGATGAGGTGACCAACTATTGTATCATAGGAAGGGTCAGTTTTGGCTATCCCTTGCCCACAGTCTTATACTTTAAATAATTCTTGTAAAGTAGGTCCATTCTCAGAGGAAGCAGACTGATTGGGGCGAGCCAAAAGTGATCTAATGGATATCCACTGTGGGACACCAGGGGTTGGTATCCAATGTCATGCACTACATGCATGACACCTTCATTGGAAAATTTTAAACATTTGTGAACAATGAAGGCGATTCCATTCATGGAAGCTAGCCAGGATATGTCTAGCTTCAGCCTGAATAAAGTTGACTCCGAAATAACATTGAAAACCATGTTAATAGCCCTAGGTCCAACCAGGATGGAAAAAGTTATTAAACTGTATGGTTTGAGACACATACCATCATGCATACGGATGGTAGATTTTGTTTCTTCATATTCTTCCTTTTTTAATGAATTTAATACCAATGTTTCTTCTGTGATAACATTCACACAGCTTGCAGGGTCTACCAAGACTCCTATCACATTGTTATCATTCAAGTGAACGGGAATGTAAAGAGGTGAGGGCTTGTTGTTTAAGCACAAATCTTGTGATGTGAGTGTTATGTCCAGAAAACCAGGTGCAGGTAGAGTAGTATATGTCACCGTGACCATATTAACATAGGCCTTGGTTTGAGTAATAGAATCAGTGGGATCAATAATCATGTTAGCATAATGTGATAGAAATGAATCCATGTATATCTGCAGTTCACTATTAGCTTTTGCCACGGATTTGTTAGCATTTTGTTTTCTCCCATCGAGAAAAATGGTACCATCCTTGATGCGGTCCTGTATCTCATAATGCAGCCACATACAACGTTCGGTATCATGTCCATTAACTTGATGGTATTGAAAATAAGTCCTCCCATCATACCAATTAGGGTAAGGCTACTTAAGAGGCTTAGGATTAGGCAAGGTTACGATCTTATCCTTCAACAACTTCTATAAGATAGAAGAATAAGATTCTAATAACCTTGTGAACTTTCGGTTACATTTGAGGCTATTGTCATGAGCAGCAGCTAATACATTCATAGCGGCCTTAACTTTCCTAGAGATTGATATGATGGATTTTCCCTCAGAATGGGAGTGTGAGGAGGATCCCCCGAACTAAACAACTATCTGTTTGTACTCTCGTAAGGGCACTCACAAATGTGCAAAATAAGGGTAATTCATAAGGGTGAACTTCTCTTGCCAAGGCCTTTGTAATTTCCCTATGAATACCTTCTGTATGTTCGAATTGGTCAGATGATACGAGATTTGTGATAGGAGTGCTTGATAGCGCACTATGAAATAAGTATTTTTTTTGTTGTCTCCTTGTTTACATCATACAAGATCCGAGAAGGTCATCTTCGGCCTGATATTAGCTTGAAATTGTCTAAGGAATTGATTTACAAGTTGGTCAAATCAGAAAATATAACTTTCAGGAAAGGAATAGTACCATTCTTGTGTTGTGTCCTTGAGTGATCGGGGAAACAGTTTCACCATTAATGCATCATGGTGGAAGAAATCAATGCACAAGGAATTAAAAGCAGACACATGTTTCTGCAAATCCCATTTACCACCATATTTTTCAAATTTAGGGATCTCCATTCCTTGTAGGAAGGGAGTTTTTAGAATTGGCATGGACAACAAGCTATGCCAGAAGAAAGGATGAAAGATAGGTTGGGTAGAGGCTTGGGAAAGGCTTGCCAACTAGCTCTACATCTTACCCATATTCTGAAGAAGGGTGTTTAGAATAGGGTCATTAGAAGATAGAGGAACCGAACCGCCACCAAAGACACCTCCAAAACCACCACCAGTGTGAGCTCCTCTATAACCACCACCAGAGCCATCGCCACCAGTAAGGCCTTCGCCAGAACCACCACTGCTTCTGTAGCCACCACCATGACCTCCACCGAAATTAGTTCCACCACCACTACCAAATCCTCCACCACTCATCCAGCCAAAACCTCCACCACTAGAGGTGACAAGAGGGGAAAAGCTAAAGCCCAAGGGGACCTTATTTACTTTGACAGTTTCAGGTTTTTTAGATACATAAGGGATGTTGATAGAAGGGACTGCATCGGCCATGTATACTAATGTGGGATACATCGATACTCCTAACTGTCCTTCATAATCTTCAAAAGTGGCTCCTCCCATAACACTAAGAGTGTTTGAAGGAGCACATGCTTCTGTCAGACTAGCAAGACTAGCCAGGAGTTCCAAACCTGTTTGATCCTTTCCAATCATGTACTTTAATTCACTAATGACCCGAGTGGCCCTAGCCATCTTCAGGTTTATTTCCAAATGATTTTCCATGGCACCCAACCCCTTGCTAAGGGCGGATACATATTCTGAAGGGATTTGAATAGCCTCATGCTCATCCACCAATGATGGTGTGGGGGATGCAGGGGGAGTGGGGATGTGATCAATCTCATTAGACAATCCTAATTTGTCCCTTGACAATTGCTCATGTGCAATCACACTAATGGCAGGACCAAAGAAGAGGCCTATAGAGAAACTAGTATTGACCTTCGTCCTTTCAATCGAAAGGTGTCATACACTTCTCCTACCAATATACTCAGAAGTTGTGGACTGGGTTGTGATGCTCATAAAACTTCAAAATTCTTAGGAATACAATAGTCTCAAATTACATAGGAGAGGTCTCAACACCAATAGATGAATAGACGTTGGTTCACATTGGGTTCACCAAAAATGTAAGAGAGGGGGACCAACCATGTTCAAGGCCCCAAGTCACAAAGGGCCAGGAGCGGAAGGCTGCCCTAACTTACCTCGGCTTAATGGGAAGTTGCGAGATGAGAATGATGAGGACTATAAGGTCCTTCAATCACTTTACAAACCTGAAATATAGGATGGGACTAGGTGAGTCAGTCTTTGGGTTCAACACTTCACCTCAGGATAGAAGCATGGTCCTGGGACAACAGTGTAGCATGTTGGAGTCTCTCAAGTGTACTGGTGTCTGTACGACCAGACAACTAAAGAGACAAGGTTGAACCTAGGAAAACAAGCTAACGGCCAAAATAACTACCACTAAAGGGCCAAAATAATGCTATTAAGTAAACAAAATACTCTCTAATATGATAAACTAAAAATGCAAGAGTTAGGGTGGCAAGAATGATCTCACAAAGAAATTTGTTCGCTAGCTAGCTCCCAAAAGCACATTTACCTATACACAAAGAGGAGGAAAAATGTTGGGTGGTTGTATAGGGGCATGCCTTAGTCAGAGCCCCATTTAGGTGTTTCCACCTCCATGGACAGCCAAGAAATTGAGTATGATAAAGAAAGTAATGTAATGAAGAACACTAAAAAACTACAAAATAGTAAATGTGCTTACTCAACCAAGTACTAGAGGAGAGGAATGGGAAGCTTACCACCTCCACCAAAACCACTCTAGGCTAATAGAGGAGATAATGAGAGTACTCAATCCTCTATTGCAATGGTGTTGTCCCAAAATTCCTCTATTGAAGTGGTGGAGTGAAGTTACTACTGCAATGGAGTGCAAAATTGTTGCTAGGATGCTTGAAGAATGTCTTAAGAGATGAGGTTGAACGCTTGAAGTTGTGAAGAAGATTGTGTAGAAGCTAGAATGCATGTAGAAGGAAGGAATTTGAAGGAGAGGAAGAAAAATTCCATATTCAAGTCGGCTAGCAGAAGGGGGAGTTACAAGTCAACTACCAATGAGAAGTGCAATGCCTCTATAGGTTCACTTGTAGGAATCTCCCAGGGACGTAAGCATGTCATGCAAATGTCTATGCGTTGCACGGGCATCCCCAACAGGAATTCCCCCACCGACGCTCAAAACGGGTGCCAAGTGGAATGAAATTAGCGGGCTTAGGTGTAATTAAGCCTCCAAACTTGGTTTTCTAAAGTGGAGAAAGGCAAAAGGGGAATTTTCCTAATGGGTGCAAATTCACTCTTATACAAGTACCTTTCACCAAATAGACTTCTCACTCTTGTAGAACCACAGAGATCTGTATGAACTAAATCTAGTAGTCTGGTAGTAGACTATTCCTTTGATCTGTAATGATTTCTTGCAGGCTTTCTTTTCAAACTAAATTTTTTTGCAAATAGCATTAATAGGATTTGTAATTCATGGTAAATCTCTCACGATCTAAATAGCACTAATAATTTCCCAGTTATCAAAATTCATGTGACACATTCTCCTATGCCATAACCAACTATCATTTATCTGATTCATAAAGCATCGTCCATCAGCACCCTTAAGTTGATAGATATTCCCTTCAGATTTCTTTTCTGTAGCAATCAATGTTTTGTATCCTTTATGAATCTCACATTTCTCATCCTTAAACACAAGATCATATCCTTTTCTGTACATCTAACTAACGCTCAAAAGATTATGAATTAAACCCTTAACATAGTAAACATCGTCAGTATGATGCTTGGCATCAAAACTTATTGAACCTATCCCACAAATTTTAGCACCAGTATCATCTCCAAACAGAACCAAGCCTCCATCATATTTCTCAAGTTTAACAAACTTACTTTTATCACCATTCATGTGATGTGAACAACCACTATCAACTACCCAATAGTTTTTCTCTCATTTCGCATGTAGGGAAAAGATAACCAAACCTTCATTTTTCTCCTTCTCTGGAGGGATTTCCTTTACCTATTTTTCAAAATTAGTAGAAGTAGGTTCATCCTTAATCGCCAAGAACAATCATTCATTATCATTAGGATCTTCATATTTTGAATCCTAATCAGATATACTAGCATTCTCATTCACATAGTAAGCTATGTTGATCCTCTTTCCTTTCTTTTCCTTCTCATATCTTTGTTTATTCATTTTAGCTCTTTTCGGACTTTTACAACATAATGACCTATTTCTCCATAACTAAATCATTTAAAGGGAAACTTACCTTCATACTTACTAGGGCCTTTTTCACATTCTTCTTACAAAGTTAGCTTCTATTTAATCAAAGTTCTCTTCATCTGGATCTTCATATTTTTTAGCTTTAAAGGCAGCCTTTTATTTGTTTCCATTCCTTAGACTCAACTTCCTCATCTCATAAGATGTCAAAAATCCTAACAATAGATCCTTAGGACAAGTATTATAATCTATAGTCTACTCAATAGCACTCACCTTCTCACTATAAGCATCAGGAAGAGTTTTGAGAATTTTCTTTACAATCCCTACAGTAGCACCAAGTCCTTGCATTCCAACCACTATCTCATCCAATCTCTGTACATAAGCTTTGACATTTTCATCTTTAGAAATATGTAGAAGATCAAATTGTGTCTCCAAATTCTGTAGTTTCTCCTCTTTAACTCTTTCAACACCATCATGTGCTCTTTCTAAAGCATCCAAAACTTCCTTAGTTGTCTTCAAATTATGAACCTTGATCAACTTTCAATGTACTAGACTATTCTTCAAGATGTATTTCACCTTCTATACACATGAAAATGGTCACATTATAATAAATCTAGTAATTAATTAATTAATTCTCTAATTCAAATCTACATATAAATAAATTTAATTGTTTATTTATTTTGTTCATTTTCTAATTCTTCTATCTTAATTAAATAATTTTAATTACTTATTTAATTTAATCACTTTTCCAATTCATCTTAATTAATTAAATAGGTTTAACAATATATTTAATTAAATAATCACATTGCTTTATTCATCTCATATTTAATTAAATATTTTAAATATTTATTTAAAATCTTATTATCCACATTTCACACATAATTAAATATTTTTCAATATTTAATTAGAAGCTTCCAAATTCACATGTCACGTGAAATTAAATAATTTTATTATTTAATTGTTAAATTATCCTCAACCACCAAAACAAACTCATAACTAAACTTGACAAATGGAAAGTTTCCTCTATTTTTGAGTGAAATGTTTTTGTGGGTAGAAAACATCTTCCTTCTTTTTCTCTAGCCTCCATCTTTCTCTCCAACTTCTCCATCTCTCACCGTTCATCCTACTAGACTGAATATCAACTGTTGATCTTTGCCAACTAAGATTTTTCCTCCAAAAATCTATAAATAAGACCTCTTGGCTCTTTGAAAATCCTAGAAAATGTTTGCATAGCATGAGCATTATAGTTGAATAATCAAGAACTTAGTATTTTAATATCTTCGTTTTAGCACAGCATATTAGTTTTTATCATCTTAGCATAAATAATCATGGTAGAATAGCTTGCATAATCTATTCTTAGTTTCATTATCATAATTTCATTATCTCAGCATCATATCATAGCTTTATTATATCATATCATTTAGCATAGGAACTTAGTTTCTTGCACTTTTGCATATCATCTTATTCTCTAGGATGTCATTCTATTGAGCTTTTGCTTATACAATCTGAGAACAAGCAGCTTAAAAATAATCCTTGGAGATAGAGGACAATGGAACAGTTTTGAAGAACCTACTAGGTTTGAAGTTTGTTTAATTTTAAATTAGATTCTTGGATACAATGTTTCATTGGTGTGTTGTTTAACTTGGTGGTTGCTTCCACATATTTACACACATACTTTTTTTTAACTTGTTGGTTGCTTTATTGTTGGTTGTTTAACTTGTTGGTTGTTTCTTTGAGTACGCACTTGGAAAAGAAAAAAAAACACGATTTCCCTCTAGGGGGTGACACGGTTGTGTGAGTCAACACAATTTTAAGATGTGGGTTGTATTTATTATGATGACTTTTTGACCTTAGGAGTGATCCTGCTTGAAGTGTATTCTTGTCAAATACCAATGGAAATAAAAAAGGATCATGTTTTATTCTAGAACATACACTTATTGTTTAGATTCTAGCACTTAAAAATAGTTGTCTTCCTATTGCATGTTGTTTTTTCCAAACATTAATTCAGATAAGATCATCCAAAAAACATGAAAAAATCAACTTGTGGCATTTATGTTAAGGGGTTGGAAATCAACAACATTTTTCAAGAAATCCCTTGCTAAAAGAATCAAGAAACCAAAGAAGTCACTTATTTATAAGAAAGTTTTGAAAAGGAGACACTTTTTGTACCAAAGTAGGAAGGTCTTGCTTGACTATCGAACTTTCATCCATAGATATCATGAATTTGATACAGGTTATATTGATGATTTTTCTTTAGAGCCTTTATATTCACAAGCTTATAATCAACAAAGAGCTCTTTCACAAAGGCATAATAATAGTCAACCCATTCGTCATTTTCACATTCCACAACCAACAATACAATATTCCAACCATCCAAATTAGTTGTTACAATAGAGAAAACTTGGAAACATTAGGCTTCTTGCAAAAACCATCATTTCTCAAACCAAGATCAAAACATCTTAAAGTGCACCAATTTCCAATCAATTTCTGATTTTCAGTTTAACTCCCATAACAGGATCTATCATCCTTCATCTCGAGAATCAAAAACTGAAAATTAGAAATTCCTTAGTCATATCAATAGGATCCATCATTCTATTTGGTTAAGGCATCAATTATCCAACAAATTTCACTCCCATTTTTTTTTTATCTAAGTTCAATAAAAATTTGATTCAAGCATATGCTTGTTGTCACAAGATCCCAAAAACAAAGAGAAGAAGACGAAAGAGAGAACCCACTTTGCAACATCGGTGATAGGGAAGAAAATACTTTTCATAAGCTTCATGGAAATAGTTCAAATTATGGAATAACTGATGAAATGCTCCAAGAAGCTGAACAAGATCCACAGTTTCACATAGCCATGGAAAAGATCTTAGAGTGAAAAAAAGAAGATATTTTCTTTTATTGGAAAATCAAGGTGCTAAATTGCTCTCTGACTGAAAAGACTTAAACTCCCTTAAATGATATTAGTGCTCTTACCCAACAAATAAGAGCATTACAAGGGAAAATCAAGGAAATACAAGGGGGTACAATTAAGAAGTATGATTTGGAGAATATTTTTCCATATCCTTTTGATAGAAATCTCAACATGATCCCATTTCCAAAGCATTGTGAAATTCCAAAATTTGATAGATACATTGGGGAAAAAGATCCTATTGACCATGTGAGAGAATTTAGAAACATGAGCCTTGAATTTGCACATGAGGACATGTACTTGATGAGATTGTTCCCACGAAGTTTAGGTGGGCAATCCATGGAATGGATTTCTAAAATCACTCCACCCATCAAGACATTTCATGAGTTGATCAACAAATTTATATCTCAATATTCCTACAACATTCAACATCAAATAACTATGCTTGATCTATGCAAAGCAAATCAAAAGAATGGAGAACCCTTCATCACATTCCTACAAAGATGGAGAAGATTATTCACATGATATTCCTATCTAGTTCCTGAAAAGGAAAAGATGGATATCTTTATTAACAGTCTTGATCAAGAAATGAGTTATAGGCTCAACCTTCATTGTCCTCCATCATTTGAGAAGTTGATTGAAAATGCAATCACTATTGAAGGAGCCTTAGTCAAGAGAGGAGTGATAAAACTTGACAAAGATAGTCCAAATATGTACAATCATAACAACAACAATGATAAATCAAGATTTTGGACTAGAAACAAGAATGTTGTCAATGATGGTGTGGTAGGTGCAAACAATGTGAAAGAAAAATCATCCATCTTCAATCTATCAGCTGCTCCACGCAATAACTCCAATCAAGGAAATTCAACCAATCAAGGCAATAGAAACACCAATCAAGGAAATTTGACCAATCAGACCAATAGCAATAATTGTGGTAACTTCAACAATAATCTTGGCAACACTCAAAGTGAAAACCCACCCCAAGTCACAATTCTTTTCAAATCAATGGATTTTCACTCCTTTGGGCCAATCTCTTGAGTCGGCTCTCAAAGAGCTTCTAGATAAAAATGTTATCACTTTACCACCTCAAAGAGATTATGAGCAGCAAGTTAAACCACCATCATGGAATGAGTCGTATTACTGTGACTACCATAGATGCAAGGGACATAGGACAAATAATTGTCAAGGGTTGAAAAGTTTAGTCCAAGATTTGATAGAAAACTGCATAATAACAGTCGAGGGACATCATGCCAATGAAGATCATCAAGCATTTAAGGACCCTCTTCCAAACTATCAAAAAGGAGAATCTTCAAGTGACAAGGGGAAAAATTTATATCATGTCTATGATACCACAATCAACCACATTTACACAGATGGCCAGTAGGTCTATGATACCCCAATCAGCCACATTTACATGGGTGATCAGCAAGTTAATGTTATTAAGGTCAAAGAAAATTAGGAATATCAACAAGAAAATGTGACAACAAGAGGATAGGCTAAAGTTGTCTTAAAAGGGAGTTCATCCAAAACAATTGTCGCTCCTCCAAGTCAGTATAATTTAGTCGATCAATTGCAGAAAACATCGGCTCAAATTTCCATCTTAGAGCTTCTCAAGATATCCCCAACACATAAGAATATTTTGGAGAAGGCTCTCATCGACACAACTATATCCACTAATTTGGATATTAACAAGTTTCAGACCATGGTGGGACACTTGTCCTCACCCACTTTCTTATCATTTTCTAAAAAAGATGATTCCTCTATGTCTCATTTGCACAACTCCTCAATTTATCTAGAATTCATGGTCCATAGAACTCGAATTAGGTGTGTCTTAATAGATGGAGGAGCTAGCTTGAATATTTGTACTTTAAAGTTGGTCCTGGCCTTAGGATTTTCTGAAGATTTTATTGATCCAAGAAGGAAGATAACAATTAAAGCATATGATGATGAAGAGTGAGCTTCCAAGGGTCTTATCATGCTGCCTATCAAAGTGGGACCTATTATAAAGAATACTTTTTGTCAAGTTTTGGATCGATACCTTTCTCACAACATACTTTTGGGTCATCCTTGGATCCATGAGATGCAAGCAATACCGTCAACATACCATCAATGTCTCAAATTTCCTTATGACAGACAAGAGATAACTATACCAACAGATCACAACAATAGTCAAATTTGTTCTAATCTCAGAGCAACCCAAGACACTTTGGTACCACATAATAGAGAAGCTCTTGTTGTTTCCCCTTCAAATCATAATGACCAATCAAAGGAGTTGATAAAGAAATTTGGCACAAAATTGCAATTAAAGGACAAAGGGGTGGGAGAATATTCATTATGTCTCTCTAACTTACCTATCTCTCCAAGATCACATGACCAACCCACAATATCCAAACAACAAGGTGCAATAGCCTCCACATCAAGAGCCCAATCTTCAATACCCATCACAATGTTTGACAGAAAATTTATCAAAGCTAATACTCAAGAAGATGAAGCCAAAGATAGAGACATTCTCAAGTGGCTATATAAAGATGAAGATGAATCCGTTCAACATATAAAATTTCCTACAGAACAATATGGTAAAGGCTATGCTATAATGCAAAGGATGGGCTATCAAGTAACTATTCCCATAGGTAAAAGAAAGGAAGGAATTGTGGAGCCCATTCAACCTACAATAACACATCCAAAAGATAAAATAGGACTTGGGTATGGTGAAGATACAAAAGAAGACACTTTAAAGAAAACTCATGAAGAAGCGGCTTTAAAGAAATCCCATGAAGAAATAGCTTTGGAAATTCTTAGAGTACAGGATAACTCTTACACTAATTCAAATGAATATGAATTGGATACAATTTATGATGATGAATTTTGGTGAGATAAAGAGGTCGATGTCATACAAAAATATACACCCATACTTACACAAGGAGAAAGTTCAAGGACTCAACCACTTGACTACGTACTTCAAGACGACCATGACTCGAGCGAGGATGATTCGATTCATGAGATCAAGGGCGGTTAAGGTCATGAAATAGGCATGGTTAAAATTCTCACTATAGGGAAGGTCTATGATGGGATCCTCTTGTCTATGTCATGACCTTAACCGCCCTTGAACTCACTCAACCAGATGATCCTTTGCCTTTAATCCATCCTGAGCTTATTGATTGGGATCTAGTTGAACCTATTGATATCCCTATATTTCAAGATGATGAGGCCATTGTAATTTTCCTTCACTCTTCAAATCCTGAAACATGTTCCACCAATGAATCTCATGATCAAGAGAGTGCCAAGTTTCTTAGCTGCAAAATTAATAATATAAAAGATCAATCTAATGGTGAAAACTGAAAAACGACAGTGTTAGATCATGAAAAAGGAAAAAGAAAGAGTGTATCCGATGGTGAAAACCTTTCAAAGGCACTAAAGGATGATAAAATTGAGACTCTCCCAGAACACTACCAAGAGAGATCTTCTATTTTGATCAAGCCAACATAAGAAATCAACATAGACACTGCAAAGCAACCAAAAATATTACAACTTGCTACTTCATTAACAAAGGAAGAGATACTAAAGTTCACAGAATTCTTGAAAGCCAATAAAATTAACTTTGCTTTGTCATATGCAGATATGCCTGGACTGGATCCTAATCTCATCATGCATCATTTGTCTATAATGTCAAGGGAAAAACTAGTAAAGAAAAAACTTAGAAAGATGCATCTACATGTCGCATTGTTGGTCAAAGAGGAATTGAAGAAATTATTGGATGTTGGGTTCATTTGGTCCATTGACTATGTAGAATGGATCTCTAACATTGTATCGGTATCAAAACCAAATGGGCGTATTAGAATCTGTACATATTTTTAGGATCTGAATAAAGCATGTTTGAAAGATGATTTTCCTCTACCTAGCATTGACACAATTGTGGATCTGACAACTGGACTCACCATGTATTCACTTATGGATGGGTTCTCAAGATATAATCAAATCAATATCGCCCCAAAGGATCAAGATAAGATTTCTTTCACATGTCCCTGGGGTACCTATTGTTGGAATGTGATGCCATTTGGACTCAAAAATGTAGGTGCAACCTATCAATGAGAAATGAACACTATTTTTCATGACATGATGCACATTTTTATGGAAGATTATGTTTATGATCTATTAGAAAAATCCTATACAAGAGAGGGACATCTGGAAATCTTATCTAAAATCTTTGTCAGAATGGAGAAATTCAATGTTAGACTCAATCCAAAGAAGTGTGTCTTTGGAGTTAAATCTGGAAATCTCTTAGGATATATTGTTTTAGAAAAAGGAATAGAGGTAGATCCAACAAAAGTTAAAGCCATTATGGAGATGCCACCACCAATAAATATCAGTCAACTTTGATCATTGCAAGGATGACTACAATCTATCAGAAGGGTCATTGTGCAACTAGCAGACAAGAGTTTTCCTTTCAAACATCTCTTGCACAAGAATGTTCCTTTCAAGTCTGAAGAAAAGTGTGAAGTAGCATTTAGTCAAATCAATCAATATCTGATGAATCCACCAGTACTAGGAGAGCTGCTCATACTTTACATCTCAATCACATAGGTATCCCTGGGGGCATTGTTGGCACAAGAGGATAGAATAGGAAAAGAGCGAGTTGTATACTACATTAGTAGGACCTTGACTAGTCATGAGCTCAACTATACTTTTATTGAAAAGGCTTGTTTATCTATATTTTTTACTTCCCAAAAGTTGCGGCACTATATGTTAGCCCACACAGTTAATCTTGTGGCCAAAATTGATCCATTAAAATACCTTTTGAGAAAAGCTACCTTAACGGGTAGGCTAGCTAAATGGGTAATGATCTTAAGTGAGTTTGATATCCACTATGTAGATTGAAAATCTATCAAAGGACAATCCATAGAAGATTAGTTGGTCAAAGCACCCTTACAAACAAATCATCTGATGCATATTGAATTTCCTGATGCAAATATTTTCACAACAACAACAAAGTAGTCATGGACACTATATTTTGATGGATCCCATACACAACATGGCTCGAGGGAAGGAATTATTTTTGTCACACCTTAGGAACATACGATTCCAAAATATTATTGGTTAATGTTTCCTTGCACCAATAAAATAGCTGAATATGAAGCACTGCTTACTGGAATGAGAGTAGCATTGGAATGGAGGATCACAGAACTACAAGTCTATGGCGATTCACAACTTGTCATTAACCAAATCAATGATGATTATCAGACCAAAGATGACAAGTTAATTCCTTATAAGAACATGGTTAATGATTTTAAGAAATATTTTGTTGAAATCAAGTTCACACAGATTCTAAGAATTGACAACAAAGTTGCAGACGCCATGGCTACGATTGCTTCACTACTACAACTATCAAAAAATCAAACTCGATATGAATTCTTGGTGGAACAATTTTTTTCCCCTGCATATGATAATCCTGAGACCCAAATCATTTGTCATCTGGTTGGTTATGATTCCCCTTTATATAGAAAGATCTACACCTATTTGAAAGATAATATCTTACCCCCGGATTTGTCCCAAAATCAAAAGAGAAACTTTATATGCCAATCTTCTCACTATACATTAATCGTTGACACCCTTTACTGAAATGGTCTTGATGGTACACTTCTTAGATGTCTTGAACGTGATGAATCTGAAAAGGCCTTACAAGAAGTTCATGGTGGTATTTATGGAACTCATTCAAGTGGATTGACCTTAGCTAAGAAACTTGTTAGAATGGGTTATTATTGGCCAACTATGGAAAAGGAATCTTTTACCTTTGTAAAGAAATTTCCAAAGTGTCAAATACATGGAAATATTATTCATGCTCCTACTCAAGAGCTACAACCTTTCACTACAACATGGCCCTTTTCTAAGTGGGGATTAGATCTGGTTGGAAAAATCCACCCCTCGTCATCAAATGGACTCAAGTTTATAATCACGACAACTGAATATTTTACCAAGTGGATTGAAGTTGTTCCATTGACCACAGTAACCGGAAAGAAAATTCCATCCTTTATCTTGAATTACATCATATGTCGGTATGGCATTCCTAGCTCCATTATCACTGATAACGGGAGACCTTTTAAGAATTAGGATGTCGACAAAATTTGTGAAAGATTCCATATACAACACAGGTTATCAACACCTTATTATCCATAGGGAATGGCCAAGTAGAGGCTTCAAATAAAAAAATCTTGAAGATCTTGAAGAAGACAATAAATGATGTCAGTCATGATTGGCATGTTCAGTTGAATCCAGCTTTATGGGCCTATAGAACTAGCATTCGCACACCAACAGGAGCCACCCCATATGCCTTGGTATATGGAGCAGAAGCAATCTTACCATTAGAAGATGAGATACCTTCACTTCGAATCTCACTGAAGGGACTCATAACTAATGAAGACTACAGAGTTTCCCAACTACAAGAGTTGGAACTGCTAGATGAGATACGAAAACGTGTAGCTGATCACTTGAAGGGTTATCAAAAATTCATGTCTCATAGCTACAACCAAAAATTCAGACCATGAAAATTTCAAGTGGGTGACCTAGTCCTGAAAGAAAATCCCCGCAATCAACAAGATAGGGAGAAGAAAGGAAAGTTCAAACCAAATTGGCTTGGTCCATTTGTCATTATTGCAGTATATGGTTCTAGAGCCTATCAATTGTCTACACCTGAAGGGGACCTATTTGAAGAACTGATCAATAGAATTCATCTTAAGAAGTGTTATTTCTAAACAAAATAGCCTAAAATGTCCTTTTGACACAAAAATAAAATCCAAAAACAACATAAAAAGTCCAGAAAAAATCGTCATCAAGGTGAAAACCTGGAAAATAGGCATCCTTTTGACACAAAAAAATCAAAAAGATAAAAAAAAAATGGTTTCCTTGATGAAAACTTGGCAAATAGGCGTCTTGGTAACAACAAAAAAAAGATCATAAAATCTGAAAAAGTGCAATAAAAAATGGTGAAAACCTAGCAATTAGGCACTATTTGTGAACAAGTTGGTTCTTTCATCTATTAGTTCATGTCCTCCATCTTATCATCATTACTATCATATCCGCATTTACCATCATATCATCATCCTATTTATCCATCATTTAGGAATCATAGAGGCAATTGTTTTTCATCATGGTTTTGGTGAACATTGTACATATCCATAATAATCGGTTGTCTAACTAGGAGAAAAATATAGATTTCAACGGGGGCAACTGACTTTTGAGGTATCACAACAGACGAATGGCAGTACAGTGAACACGTCAAAAAAAACACAATGACAAGACAACATTTGGAAATCAATCATACATGATCAAAACACTTATCAGAAAGCACAACATTAGGTTTTTCAAATTAAAATGGATGATCTAATCTGAATAGTGATTGAAATACTTTAAGCAAAGATTGACTTGTTGTTTTTATATATTTTTGTTATCATACCTCTGGAGCAACTCGATGGTGTCCTACACTAGAGAAGCAAGGAAGGATTATGATTTTTCTTTGTCTGTTGTCTGTGAGTTGATCATTATTACCGTACAAATTTGTCGTGGGACATGCTCTACAACGTATCATTGATGACATTTCAAAATTTGCATAGGAAAAGGGTTAACTCTTGTCTGTTTATTCAAGCAATACTCAGGTCATCTTGGTTCAATTATACCTTGATGCTTGTATTACCTTGCTATATCAAAAATCATGAAATTTGTACTCAAGTCATCATCAGTGAAAATATTCCCTTTGATGCTTGTATTAACTTCCAACATTTCAAAAGGTTCAATGATAATAAAAAAGTATAAACTAGCTCTCGGAATGAAAAAACTGCATGGTCAATATAGATTACATTCATGTTAGTTCTGCATCAACATTGTATATTTTCCAACGTTGGAAAAGCATCGAAGACAACATATCTCTCTAACAAAAAATTGAGTACATTTGACATTACTAAAAACATCATTCATTTATTTCATTTGCATGATCATTTTCATATCATCCATTCATTTCATTTGCATTATCATTTCATCTCATTCATTCACTTAAATGGCATTCACATTTTCATATCAAACATTAAAAGTGTGTTATCATTTTTCATATCACGTCATTTATTTAGCTTGCATTATCACTCATTATCATTTTCATTTTCATCATCATTCATTGTCATTTTCATTATCATTTTCATTCATTATCATTTTCATTCTTTTTCATCATCATTCATTTTCATTCACTTCCAAATCATGCTTTATCATTTTCATCATCATTTATCATTTTCACAACATTCATTCATTTAGGTTACTCATTCACTTTCATATCATCCACATATTTAGATCACATGGTCATTTTCACAACATCTATAGATCCATTTACAAAGCATTTAGAAATCATAATCACATCATCCATCATATAAATATACATCATACATACATCCATCATAAATGCATCCATCATAGAGAATCACATAGACATGCATAGATCAACACTATTCACTGCATCTCATAAATATCAAAACTCAATGTCAAATGTACAAGGATATTGAAACAAGGAGAGATACAATATCATAATGTGACAAAAATGAATGTGTATACAAAGATCATCAAATATACATCATCAAAAAGGATCGTGGGACTATGAGGTACTCCCCCCGGGACTCGTTGGTCTCGCAAGACCTCCTGCACCTAAAGTACCTACACCTACAACACTTGTACCAGGATCTAGACCCAGATCTCTGTGGGGTGGCTATGTCACACCCATGCTAGTGGTATGAGAGAAGTTGCGGCCTGATCTGGATGTGGCATAACTCACTCTCCACTCTGTGGGAACAACCTCATGGTATCGGCCACGATAATACTTAGCCTCTCTGGTAATCCGTGTAACCTCTTCCATCATCACACCTATAGAATTCCCCTCAGCTACTCTCTACAATCTCTCAGATAGATTCACTGTCTGCTCACCAGCCTATCTCACTGCATCCCTCTCTATAATCAGGGTAGTCACCTATACCTATAACTATTGTATAGTGGCATGTGCTTGTGCCATCTGACCCTATAAGCTCTGTATTGTGGACTGTAGGGTGGCTATCTGTCCCTAACCTGATGGACCTCTTGTATTGGGCCCACTACCTATAACAAAATGTCTCCTCTTTGGTATTTGTATCACTGTTGGGGTAGTCCTACCACCACCACCTCCATATCCATCATCACCATCATCATTTCTATCCTCATCATCCTCCTCACTCCCACTCTCCTCCATCTCCTCTCTCCTTCGCCTTTGCTCGAGTCTCTGTGCTCTGTCTCTATCCAGTGGTACTAAAGGCTCCTCAGGACCGGTAAGCTGTGGTACTGGATGTGCTGAAATATACTGCACATAATCAATTATCACCCCACCATCAAGAATATTTGCTCTATAATCCCACATTTGTGCACCTAAGGAGGTGAACTTTGCAACAACTTCATCAAATGAAAGTCAGGGTTCTCACACTGTAATCTCCTATTGACGACGAATGTAAATGGCTGAACCCTGGGGCATCCCCTAAATCCGACCATACTATCTAAACACCTGACACAATAGGAATCTCTCGATGATATATGGGGTGCGGCCAATCAAGTATCATGGGATAAAAACATATGGCGTCTCTTTGGCATCCTCTGTCCATGGCTCACAATCCAAGTACGGGCGCCATGTAACTATATCCAAATCATCAAGTACTCGTTGCCAGTGATCTAATATTCCTAGCCTAGCTTGGACAAAAACACTTGCACATGAAAAAATGTATGGTCGCCCAACTGGATGTTGTTTATCTGCCACAGGACGTGTAACTGCTATATGTTCCCATGCCCACACCTGCAATAGGGAACATCCAACTGCCATGCTCCTCCCTCTACGATAAACTATCTGATGAAACTCATCATATAAATGGGCGAGAATGCATGATCCCCAAGTATACCATGTACCCTACATAATCATGCTCGCAAGCACTCAACCACATGCAACTAATAGTCCCTTTGACCTATGGTGGGGACATAAAAATCCACCAATGAATCCTGCTAGTACGCAAGGTAATGGCGTGTACATCTCAGCCATCTTAGCCCATGGAATGTCATATCCAACAATCTAATCATTTGCAAAAACTCTCCTCAAGGCCGCAGTTCCCCCCTGCTCTCTAGTATCATATGACACGATCTCTCCCATCACTATAATCTAAAAAATCCTATAGACATCCTCAGGAGTAATCGTCATCTCTCTTGTCGCTAAATCGAAGGTGTTTGTATCACTATTCCACCTCTCGGCAAGCACAATCAACAAACCCCTATTGAGATGCATCTTTGGCATCTCCAACAATGAGGTCAACCCACAGGAATCAATGGCATCTCTGTCTACCTGAACAAGCAGTGGAATCAAGCTCCAGGTCTTTGGGAATCGCTCCCACGCCTGAAGAATCTTTAATCTCTCCTATCCATTTGAAACATATCAAATCAGTGTTTGTGATAAAATCAATCAAATCAATCAATCCTACTATTTGTTTCTCATATATCATGAGGAAAAATTTATCAGTTATCTTAGTATTTTTTTTCATTAATCTTGAAAGAAAAATTATCAATCCTACTATTTTTTTCTCATACATCATGAGGACAAATTTATCAGTTATCTTACTATTTGTTTTCATTAATCTTGGAAGCAAACTTATCAAATCTTACTATTTGTTTCTCATACATCATAAGGACAAATTTATCAGTTATCTTACTATTTGTTTTCATTAATCTTGAAAGAAAATTTATCAACTCTTACTATTTGTTTGTCATACATCATGAGGAAAAATTTATTAGTTATCTTACTATTTGTTTCCATTAATCTTGAAAGAAAATTTATCAACTCTTACTATTTGTTTCTCATACATCATGAGGAAAAATTTATCAGTTATTTGTTTTCATTAATCTTGAAAACAAATTAATCAACTCTTACTATTTGTTTCTCATACATCATGAGGACAAATCTATCAGTTATCTTACTATTTGTTTTCATTAATCTTGAAATCAAATTTATCAACTCTTATTATTTGTTTCTCATAAATCATGAGGAAAAATTTATTAGTTATCCTATCAAACCTATCAATCATCATCATTTGGACATCAAAAATTTACTATCACACTCAAATTCAATTGAAAAATCATCAATCGAGGAGAAAGTCGGGCAAAAAGGCTTAAAATCAGGCATATGTGTTATTAAATTCATCATATGCACTATAAAACTCATATCATATGCACTATGGAATCCCATGCACTACTTAAATTATCAAATGCGCTATGGCATTATATGTGCTACTCTTTTCACCAAAAAAGCTACACTTTTTATCATATGTGCTATGGAATTATATGTGCTATGAAACTAATCATATGTGCTATAAAATTTATCAAATGCGCTATTCTACTGAAAAATGCGTGAAAAACCAAAAAAGGTGCCAAAAATCATTTTAATTTTGACAAATCAAATCACAAAAGAGGTTTACGCAATACGTACTGGGGCTCCGTAATGTGTCGAGCGCTGGTGTCATCGAATCCACTCAAATATGTGTTGGTGAATGGTAAGTTCCATTTTTCTCACTCTAGAGCTCAAGTTTTTCTCAATTCACTAAGGTAATATTATGCCTTGCATAACCACCCCATTTTATGCTGGAAAAAAATGGGTCCCCCCTTTTTCTTTTGTTTTCTTTTCCTTTGGTTGTTTGGTTCGGTCTTAGGAGTTTTTTTGTTTTCCTCCTAAGGTTTGTCTTTTGTTCTGTCGGAGTCAGATCCGGATCTAAATCTGAACATTGAACTCTGTCAGATTTTCTTGTTCGGGTTCCATCCCGGCCCCGACTCTGCCTTTCCCTTTGTTTCTTCTTTGGTTGGTCATTTTCCTCTTTGTTTTGTGTCCCATGTCTTAGGAATTTCCTCTCTTCCTTAGGTCTTTTGTTTTGTTCCGGCGGACACGGGATCGGGACTCACATTGAACTTGGGAATGCCTTCCAAGTTTTGTTTTTGTTCCTTTCCCGGTTCCGGTTTCGCCTTTTTTTTCTTTTTCCTTTGGCATTTTTCGTGTTGCTCTGGCAGAAGTGGAAGTGGAACTGGAATCGAACCCTGAAAATTTTTAAAGTTTTAGGTTCGGGTTTCGTTACGGTCTCGGATTCCGCGGGTCTTGTTCTTTTTTCTTTTGTTCCTTTTGTTTTGTCATGGGGTGCTTTCCCCCTTTCTTTTTCTTCCTTCATTTTTTTCTTCATTGTCTTTTTCGGTGTTGTCGAAGGCAGGGTCAGAACGGAACCCAAACCTGAAACTTTAAAAAAATTCAGGGTCGGATTTCACTCCGGTTCCGGTTCTGCCGGGTTCATTTTTCTCCGGTTCTGATCACTCGGTCGAGTATCGGGTTTGTTTTTTTTGCGTCGTTACCTTTTTGCGGGGTCAGAGCCAAAACGACGGTGTATGTGAGGTTAGCGATTGATTTGTGTCTTGCCCCCGTTCCGACTTCGGTCCTGGTTCCATCTTGGTTCTGCCTCCATCGGAGTTGAGTCTCTTTTTGCTAAGTATAATAAAGTGAGAGATGTATGAGAGGTAAGTTTGAAGATGATATTTGTATGCTTTGAGGACTAATGAAGGCCTTGTTTTGTAGGATTAAATCATACCTCTAATGTATTTCTCAAGGAACTCAGTTGGAAAGCATACCTCAGTCACATTTGGTATAAAACTCTTCAAAGGATAAAGTCGTTGAGACCCTCCTGTTGTCTTGCCAACTAGCGGTATGGTTCTGTTCATTTGAAATACACCGGTCACCCAGAAATTTCAGTCGCTATGAGTTTTATGTATCTCTCCACTTGGAAAGAAGTCATGCCAACCCTTGTGCACAAGGTTAGCATTGAGGAGAGCTCCTGCCAACAGATGGGGGTCTCGGCGAAAGGTTGTGGCTTTAGGGTAAGGTCTCGCCGATGGGGTGAGGTCTCGCCGAAGTGGGATGGTTTTGGGGAGATGTCCTACCGACATGGGGGAGTCTCACTGAAAGGTTTGAGTTCGACATGATGTCTGGCCGAAGGGGTAAATTCTTCCTGACTGGGCAAAATCTTGCTGAAAGATGAAGGCCTCGGGGAGAAGTCTCACCGACTGCTGAATGTCTCACCGAAGGTTATGCCTTTGATGTAATCTCTTGCCAACTAGGGGACTCTTTCCGACAGTGGTTCACAAGGTTGAGCTCAGGGAGACTCTGAGCGAAAGATTTGCACTCAGTATGATGTCCTACCGATAGCTGGAGGTCTCACCAAAATATTTTCGGTTCAACATAACGTCTTGCTGACTGAAGGAAGTCCCACCGAAAGAAGGGTTTGAGCTCGGTGAGAGTGGGATGATCTTGGCATAATATCTCACCGACCCGATGGTGTCTCGCCAAAGGATGAAGGGCTCGATATGAGGTCCTGCCGAGAGAATAAGGTCTCGCTGATAGATATGTGGTTGCGGTAGGACTCTTGTCCGAGGAGTTTTCATTCAACAAGAAGTCTTGTCAACTGAGGGGATTCTTGCCGATAGTGATGGACTTGCCAATGGAAAAGGGATATCGGTATAACTCTTGCACACTCGCTATGACCTCTGGCCGATAATGATTGTCTTGCCGATGGTTTTTGTGATATCGATATAACTTTTGCATTCGATATGAGGTCTCACCGAAAGTTGTATACTATGTCGATGTTACTGTAGAGTATAGTCGCATAGGGGAGACACGGCAAGTGTCTCACTGACGTATGATTCCATTTGAGTAGCCTTTGACTGCCTGGAAAGCCTGAGTAGCATGCATTCAACCAATCAGAGGGAACTAAAGGTGAACCATTTGTAGTTTGACTGATTAACTACCCCTGTGAAGGAGATCAACAAAATGTGAACGGTATGGATCGGCTTAGCGAAGCAATGGTGTTTGGATCTAACAGGGGAGGTCGGATGCTGCTTCTCAAAGATGGTCAACTTGCAAAAAGATCTTGAGCATAAGAAAGCCAAAAGGAAGAAAAGGCCATGAGTCTCAGTGACATTTGGGATCTCTATTGGCAAAAGGTAGATCGATATTAATGGCTATACTCTAGGGCATTCAAAGCAGCTCTGACGGAAGTTCGAGGGTGGACACGAAGGCCAGAAGTTAATGTGATTATTCCAAAAGATTTGGAGGCCATTCCTGGAGTGATCCTTCACCAGCATGGACAGCAGGGATACACATTTAATGTAGAAGTAAATTGATTAAAAAGATCTAAGGAAGAATCTTTCTGGAGGTGGATATTTTGTAAACCCTAAAATAGGGGGCAGCGCATTTTTTTTGGCACGTTCTGTATATATGGCATTTTTGCCTCTTTTAGGAGGGGTACGAGTAGTAGAAAAAAGAGAGAGTTTTTCTAAGGGAGATAGATAAAGATAGAGGAGATAGAACTGCATCCTTTTTCTTTGTAATGGGAGCTTCTTTTGTCTTCTTAGTTAGGATTAGAGGGTAGATAGACTCGAGAGTAGAAGACGGTAATGTATCTTTCAATTTTTCTTAGTGTAGATGGAGAGGACTTGGAGTCATGGATTTTTTGTACACTGGTGATTGTCTCAGATTTGTAAATGTTGTTTATCTGTTTCACAAATAGTAGAAGCAACCAGATTTAAATCTACTTCATATTATGCTTCAGAATGGTATTTATCTTAGGTTAATCATTTGATTTGAGAAGCTTTCAAGGAATGAAATCTTATTTTATGTTTTGTCTAAATGGTGATTTAAAATCTGTTGTTGGAGTTAGCACTATGAATGAATGAAACTGTGTGTTAATCACAAGTTAATTTTGTTCTGCAGTTTTATTTAGGAATTCCTTGAAAGGTAACAAGTCTGGTTAAGTTGGATGAATTATCATTCTCTTCAGTTCCAAAACTGTGATCTATCTTTTTTTGTTTCTTTAAAAAACCCTAGTTAAAGTAGGTTTGAATTTATGTTTGATCTTAGAACAATCCAGAAGCTCAACACCAGCAGGCCCCTTGAACATTATAGTTCACATCAACCATTGATTGGAATCAACACAATCGAGAACCGATTACCAAGACCTTGGGAGTTAGATTTCCATGTGTTATTCTTTCTCTTTCAGGAGAGCAAATAGTAATATTTTTTTTACTGTTGTTGTGCTCATCCGAACCATCAACAAAAGTTGGCGCTAGAAGGAGGGCCTAGAGGAGAAAACTGGATAATACTGGGTTTTTCTCACTAGAAAGGTCCCGTAGAGTTCTTCGATCAGTTGAAAATCCACCACCTTTGATAGAACTCAAGACCCCAATAAGACACAAGAGTCACAAAGCTGGGGAAACCATCATACCACCCTTGTCAGCTCTGCTCACTCCACCAGGCTTTTCACCAATACCCCAGTGGATACCTATCAATCCACCACCGAATCCATCTCAATTTCCATTATAGCTGGTTCAACCCATCCAAAAGCTGGCTCAATCACTGCTATCAATGGCATTTTTTCAGAATAATCCCTCTCCATTGGGGACTATTCCTGTAGGCTTTCATGATATGCCTAAGAATCCTCAGAAATTATGTCCCAAATACATTTATGGCGAATCAAGGAGTGCTAAAGAGCACATACAAGCTTTTAAGGACGCTTGTACCAGAGCTCAAATAGCTCACCATGATGTAGTTTGTATATTGTTCCCTTATTCCTTAGGGGATATGGCGTACAACTGGTATCTTAATATTACACAAGGTTCTATTTTGACCTGGACAGACTTGGAGAATGCTTTCATCAATCAGTTCAGAGTTTATGTGGATCCAGCCCTTTTGTACCACCAATTTTCTACCATTAGGAAGAAGCCATGTGAATCCTTTCCCTTTGTTTAATACCAGGTTTCAACTCATGTATAGGAGACTGTAAGACCCCTACCTAGTTGCCGAGAATAGTGCCATTCAAGAATACTTTAGAGTTATAGACCCTTTGCTTGGCTTGTTCCTACAAAGGACTTATCAGCCCGCGGATATTGATTCATTGTCTAAAGTTTATCATCTAGCCATCAAGCTGCAACAACAAATTAGCTCTCAACAAGGAAGTTTGGGAGGAGGTTTTCCTTCAACAGGGTATCAGATGCCTAGTCTAACCCCTTTATTCAACAATGTTCCAGGAATTTCTCCTTCCCATTATGGACCTATGTCTGAGTTGCAGACTCAACCTCCAGTTCCATTCTTCGCTAATGGAACTCCTGACTTCTTTCAACAATCACAGGCTCATCATAGTTTGCATGGTCATCATAACCAAGCTAGAACGCCAAATCATGTCATTCAGCCACCAGTTGTTAAGAGTGTTGAAAGTGAAAAGGCAGTTCAACTCACAAACGAGGTAGAGACCTTAAAGAAAACCCTGTCTCAAGTCACAAATGACATGGCTCAGCTTAGATTGAACCCCTCTCAAAACCAAGGTAATTATCCTAATCAAAGCAATAACAACCTGGGTAATTATCAGAACAATTACAATCACAGCCAAAAGAATTTCCAGAACCAAAAATCCCCTAACCAAGGCTATCAAAATCAAATTAGAGGATATAACCAAAGGACAAATAACAACTGACAATGGAATACAGGGCCAAATAATGGTGGAGTTTCTCACAATTATCAAGCTAATGAGGACAGGACACATGCTGCAAATGTGGTTGACCTTAATTTTATGACTAATTGGTGCAAGCTGCATGATACTCCAACCCATTCCGAGGTAAACTACCCTGAAATGGAGAAAGTTGTGAAGATGGCATAGGAAGATGCCCAAAATTTCCAAGGAAATTCAAATAAAGGTGGCTCAGTAGATATAGCAATGACTTATGACCTCTTTGAGGAAGAAACTTCATTCCCAATGCAGAATGAGAATGAACCAGAGGAAGACATGTATGATTCCCAAGCCTTTCAGACAAAGGGAGGAAACTTCCTAAGAAATCAAAATAAGGGTCCGTTCACCACATCAACACCACCTAATCACATGGTGCCTCTGAATCAAAGTGCTGACAATAACCCTCCTCCACCAAAAGGTCCCCCTGACTTCCATAACAAAGGTAATTCACCTGGTGTTGTCAAATGTAATGCAAGTTATAACACCAAATTTGATATTGTTACTGACATGCAGAGACAAAAAACCTCTTTATCATACTTTGACATCCTAAAGTGGTGCCCTGCTCAACGAGAGATAGTGCTGAAAGCTTTGGAGTCAACTGATAAATCAAAAGGGAAAAACAAGGTGGCACCTGCTGCAGACATGAACGCAGCTTTGTACAGAAGCAAGGTAGGTACCCCACCATTTCTTTTAAGTTTGAGAATTTGTGGGAAGAATTTACATAATTGTCTGCTAGATTCAGGGGCTTCTGGTAATGTTATGCCATTTTCTATATGCAAGAAATTGGGATTGAACCCTATCCAAACAAACAAGAAGGTCATCCAGCTTGATAAAATAGAGGTTAATGTAGTTGGAGAATTGAGAAATATACACGTGCAAGTAGGGTCTGACCCCAGGATTTTAACCAATATAGATATTCAAGTAGCAGACATTCCTGAGAGTTATGGTATGTTGTTGAGTAGAGATTTGATGAAAATTATAGGGGGATATCTCTCCCTCGACTTTTCACATATGTGGCTACCATGGAGTGGAGTTCCTATGCAGATTAGGATTGAAAGCAAACCTTGCCTCAAGCATGTCATCACTAAATATGATTGTCCCAATGAGGTAGCTTATTTTGAAACTGGGAGAGAGGTTTACAAAAGGGAGAAAATTTTGACCCTTTTAGTTCTTGATCCTAAAGAATTATCAATACAAAATTTCCCTGACCCCATGATTAATGAAAATCAACAGGCATTGATCAGGAAACTGCAACAGGATCAGCTGGTCTTGGGGGAAGATATCGATCTGCAAAGTCTTCTACTTCCTAATTGGTGCAGAGTGCATTACCAAAATCATTCTGAATTGAATTTCCAACCCTGCATCAACATTTTAAATCATGTCTCCCAATCTCAAGAAATTAGCCTAAGTCACATCGAGACGGTTTCAGATCACTTCTCATTTGAAGCCAAAGAAGCAATAATGTTAACTAGGGATAATATACCTTCAAAGGAAGTTCCTTCTCAAATTGAACTTACCCCAGTCACAATACCAGACCAACATTGTTACGAAGAACAACCCCAAGGTCTGTTTGATATCCCTACACTCACAAGTATACCAAAACCCAAGGGATTAATCAAAGATACAAGTGACTGTCTGAAGGATAGCCATAGATTATATGATATATTTGTGCAGGAATTGGAAATAACACCTAAGGAACCTATTGAACACTCGTTCCCCATATTTGATGCAAAAGACCAAGTAGCCCCACCTATGGCTCATTTTATGCAAATTCCTACAATAACATCAAAAAGATCAACTCCAGCTCATGATCAGTTGTGGAACCTCATGTTTGATGGATCCAAATCCAAAACAGGTTGTGGTGTTGGGATTGAACTAACCAGCCTGAAAGGGAAAACTTTCTTTGCTTCTTACAGGTTGCAGTTTGGATGCACTAATAACATAGCAGAGTATGAAGCTCTAGCTCGGGGGTTGATGTTTGCACATAAGAAAAAAGTTACTGCATTAATGGTTAAAGGGGATTCAAAAGTGGTTATCAAGCAAGTGCATAGCCAATACACATGTCACAATAGAAGGTTGACAGCTTATAGAAATCGAGTATGGTACCTGATTGAGGATTTTGATGCTTTTGGGATTAGTTTAATCCCTAGAGAAGAAAATCAAATAGCTGATTCATTAGTTGTTGCCGCAAGTAGCCTGGAACCCATGCAAGGCTCCACACTTAAGAGATTCTCAGTAGAATTGATATCCACCCCGGCTGTTCCTGATAATGTCAGGAACTTTCAAGTCTTTGATGATGATCGACATATCCTTGCTTTTCTAGCAAGCTCAAATGTTTTTGAAGGACAGATCATTGATGAGTCCAACAAGGATCAAGGATACTAGAGCCCTGAAGACTGCGATGCAGAGGGGGTCCTCAATTTAAAAATTAATAGCATTCCCAAGGGAATGGTAGCCTTAGAAATAATTTTTGATTCAAACCCAAGGGCTCGGGAAAAGGTATCAGTCGAAGATAAAGGAGGTGAATATGAAACTATTAACCTAGTTGATTCTGGCCCAGAAAGAAATGTTTACATAGGGAAAGCTTGCCCTGAAGCAATCAGAAAAGATATACTTAGGGAAATGAAGAAGGACATTGCTACAATAGCTTGGGGATATGAAGATCTAAAGACATTTGATGCCTCTATGATAACTCATACTATTCCTTTGAAGCCTGAAGCTAAACCATTTCGATAGAAACAACGTCCTGTCAATGCCCTGATTGAACCATTGATCTTTAAGGAAGTTCAGAAATTTCTTTCTACAAGAATAATCTTCCCTGTATGACATTCAACATGGGTGGCTAACTTGGTTCCAGTCCGTAAGAAAAATGGAGAGATCAGGCTATGTGTGGATTTCAGGAATCTGAATAGAGCTTCAAAAAAAGACAACTACCCACTCCCTTCTTTGGACGAAGTCTTGCAAACTATCAATGGATCTCAGATGATATCATTCCTAGATAGTTATTTTGGATACAATCAGGTGATTGTTAATTATGAAAACAGAATGAAGACATCCTTCACTACTAAGTGGGGAACATTTGCTTACAGAAGGATGCCATTTGGCTTGATAAATGCTAGAGCAACTTTCCAGCATGCCATGGACGTGGCGTTCAAAGATTTGATTTGTAAATGCATAATCGTTTATATGGATGACCTGACAGTATTCTCTAAAGATAGACTGAACCACACTGCAGACTTAGCTAAAGTTATTGAAAGATGTATCCAGTATGGTGTCTCCCTGAATCCTAAAAAGTGTGTGTTCGAGGTTTCTAAAGGGAAACTTTTGGGACACATAATCTTTGAAAGAGGAATATTGATTGATCTAGACTGAGTTGAGTCTATTCTGAAGATAACCAGGCCAGGAAGTAAGAAGGAGATGAGATCTTTCTTTGGAAAGATCAACTTTGTGAGAAAGTTTATCACAGGTTTTGTAGAAATTGTAAAACCATTGAATGAAATGATGAAGAAAGATGTTGTAATAGAATGGAGTAACGAGGAAAAGGCCACATTTTCTCAAGTCAAAGAATCCATTTCGGAAGCGCCAGTCCTCACCAGACTTGACTACTTGAAGCCATTCTATATTTATTCTTTTGCTTCTAAACACTCGTGTGTAGCTGTCCTGACTCAACGCAGAGAGGAGGGAGATGAGAGGCCAATCACCTTCATGAGTTCTCCATTTAAGAATGTTGAAGTTAAATACCTGCCTTTTGAAAAACAAGATTTTGCGCTGGTTAGAGTTGTCAAGAAGTTCAGGCACTACATCCTACGAAGTCAGATTATTTTTGTAGTTCCTGATGCAACTGTGAAGTCTCTACTTATGCAGAGTGAGTTGGGAGAATGAAGGGGGACATGGATGGCCATTTTGCAGGAGTTCGATCTGGAGATTCGCCCTATGAAACTTGTCTGAGGTCTAGGCCTATCTAAATCCATAGCTGACACTGGTGAGAACATTATTTGCCAGCAATACACAACACATTCATTTTCCCATGACCCTTGGTATGCTGATATCATCTATTTTATGCTCAACAATCAGTGCCCATAGGGAATGAATACAACTTAGAGGAGAGCGCTGAGAATGAAAAGCTCTCATTATATGCTCAAAGGAGGATTGTTGTACAGGAAGAATTTCAAGGGGGTGTACCTACGATGCCTTGATCGACAAGAGGCTAAGCATGTAATCGTGGAATTTCATGGGAAACATGGCACAAGTCATGGTTCTACAAACTCATTAGCACATCAGATCCTTAGATCGGGTTACTCCTGGTCGTGTGTGTTCAAAGATTCCCATTAACATGTAAGAACATGTCACATATGCCAAATTTATGCATCAAAAAAATGCCATCCAACCATGCCATTGCAGCTTGTTTACGAGGTAAGACCATTTGCCCAATGGGCACTGGACTTTATTGGGGTATTAACCCAAATTATTCTATAGGACACAAATTTATTTTGACTGCCACTGATTACTGCACAAGATGGAAAGAAGTTATACCTTGCAAGAACAACACAACCGAGGTGGTAATCAAGTTCCTCACCGAATGCATCACAACTAGGTTTGGAGTACCCTTCGCATTGGTATGTGACAATGACTCTTCCTTTTCTTCTGCTGAGCTCATTTCATGGGCTTATGATCACAAAATTGTTTTAAAATATTCTTCAAACTATTACCCACAAGGAAATGGAGTTGCAGAATCAACCAATAAGAATCTCTTAGGGGAAATTAAAAAACTATTAGAAAACAATCTTAGGGACTGGCACACCCAGCTAAGATTTGTGTTATGGGCAGATAGGACTAGGATTAAGGCTACTTTAAAGACCTCACCATTCAAGCTAGTGTATGGCCAAGAGCCTATGTTCCCTATTCACTTACAAATACCTATCCTTGATTTCATGTAGAAATTCTACTCCAGTGATGATAGGATAGAAGCAAGATTAGCTAGCTTGTTGAAATTAGAAGAGCAGAGAGATGTCGCCTTGCCACAATTCTTTAGACACTAGGCTGTTGTCAAACGTTGGTTTGACAAAAGAGCCGAAATCAAGGCTTTCAGAATATCAGACCTTGTGCTACTATGGGATAAAGCTAGTGAAAAGAAGGGCAGCCACCAGAAATTTGATAAACTCTGGTTGGGTCCCTATCAAATTGCTGAAATCCTGGGAGAAAATGCTTTCCGGCTGAGTAGTTTAACAGGAGAACCTGTTCCATTTCCTATCAATGGACAATTTCTTAAACATTATTTTGAGTCGTGAAGTTTGGTATTTTTGTTGGCCTGTGCATTTATGTAAATAATTGGGTTTTTTTGTTTGTAAATAGTTTTTTTTTCTGTTGTTCTGCTTGTAAATAGTTTTGTTGTTTGTTCGTTTGTTCTTTCTTTCGTTCTGTTCGCTTCCTTTGTTGTTCTTGGTGTCTATTTCATTTTTTTCTTTTGGGTTTATCTATTCTTTCCATCTTGAAATGGTGGGTTGTTATCTGAAGTATACTTTGGTTATTAGGAGAGAAGTTGGTTTAGATATTTTTAGGTTTTCTGATTGGGTGATTTTGTCCTGAATGCATTGTTTTATGCCTATTGTCAATAAGAGTTGTGGAAAGTCTTGAAAACAAGGTACAAAGTAAACAATCTTCATTAGCTACCTCTGAATCTGTCACAAATCATCAAGATCATCTCCTTTTGTAATGGTATATTTGTCCTAGGGTGATAGTGTTGTAAGATTTGAGTGAAAAATCTAATCCCCCAGATGCTATTATGAGGTCCATGGTAGTTTTCAACCCAGAACAGATGTCTTACATCTGACATATTGAGAAAAATTGAATGAAATATTTGAAACTCCAAGAGAAAAGAAAAAGAAAAGAGAATTATCTAAAAGAAAAAAAATAGGACTCAATATGAATGGGTGATTCCAATACCTCTACCGGGGCTATGGACGCCTGACTGGGAGTAGAGCAATGCTGTGAGAAAACTAGAGGTATCTTCATTGGGGCTATGGATGCCTGACTGGCAGTGGAGCAATGCCTAGGATATCATTGCACAACAACTAAAGGGAATCAACTCATGTAGTTCAAATCTTGCACATTATTGTTCAAAAGATGAGGAAAACTTTATAAAAGGGTGATGCACCATTAAGCACACACATAGATTCAGGGGTAGCCAGTGTTGACTTACATTTGAGATTCTAGCTCAACCTTAGTTGTTAAAACTGACCCAACTAGAGTTGTGACGTTCATAAACTAGGAGTTCTGGGTAGTTGAATCCTTCAATTTCTTGAAAATGGTTAAACCATTTTCCCAGCCGAGTCACCATTTGTTATGCCTTGCATAACCACCCCATTTTATGCTGGAACAAAATGGGTCCCCGCTTTTTCTTTTGTTTTCTTCACCTTTGGTTGTTTGGTTGGGTCTTAGGAGTTCTTTTATTTTCCTCCTAAGGTTTGTCTTTTGTTCTATCGGAGTCGGATCCAGATCTAAATTTGAACATTGAACTCTGTTAACGTTTCTCGTTCGGGTTCCATCCCAACCCCGACTCCACCTTTCCCTTTGTTTCTTCTTTGGTTGGTCGTTTTCCTCTTCGTTTTGTGTCTCGTTTCTTAGGATTTTCCTCTCTTCCTTGGGTCTTTTGTTTTGTTCCGGTGGATGCAGGATTGGGACTCGCATTGAACTTGGGAATGCCTTCCAAGTTTTGTTTATGTTCCTTTCCCGGTTCCAATTCTGCCTCTTTTTTATTTTTCCTTTGGAATTTTTCGTGTTGCTCTGGCGGAAGCGGAAGCAGAACTAGAACCGAACCCTGAAACTTTTTAAAGTTTCAGGTTCGGGTTCTGTTACGGTCCTGATTCAGCGGGTCTTGTTCTTTTTTCTTTTATTCCTTTTGTTTTGTCGTGGGGTGCTTTCCCCCTTTATTTTTCTTCCTTCATCTTTTTCTTCATCGTCTTTTTGGGTGTTGTCGGAGGCGGGGTCAGAACGGCACCCGAACCTGAAACTTTAAAAAGTTTTAGGGTCGGATTTCACTCTGGTTCCAGTTCCGCCGAGTTCGTCTTTCTTCGGTTTTGATCACTCGGTCAAGTATCGGGTTTGTTTTTTTTGCGTCGTTTCCTTTTTGCAGGGTTGGAGCCGGAACGGCGGTGTATGTGAGGTTAGCAATTGATTTGTGTCTTGCCCCCATTCCAACTCTAGTCCCGGTTCCATCTTGGTTCCGCCTTAGCCAGAGTTGAGTTTCTTTTTGCTAAGTATAATAAAGTGAGAGATGTATGAGAGGTAAGTTTGAAGATGATATTTGTATGCTTTGAGGACTAATGAAGGCCTTGTTTTGCAGGATTAAATTATACCTCTAATGTATTTCTCAAGGAACTCAGTTGGAAAGCATACCTCAGTCACATTTGGTATAAAAATCTTCAAAGGATAAAGTCACTAAGACTCTCCTGTTGTCTTTCTGACTAGCGGTATGGTTTTGTTCATTTGAAATACACCGATCACCCAGACATTTCAGTCGCTATGAGTTTTTATGTATCTCTCCACTTGGAAAGAAGTCATGTTGACCCTTGTGCACAAGGTTAGCATCGGGGAGAGCTCCTACCAACAAATGGGGGCCTCAGCAAAATGTTGTGGCTTCGTGGTAAGGTCTCACCGACGGGGTGAGGTCTTGCCGAAGTGGGGTGGTTTTAGGGAGATGTCCTCCCGACACGGGGGAGTCTCGCCGAAAGGTTTGAGTTCGACATGATGTCTGGCCAAAGGGGTAAAGTCTTCTCGACCAGGTGGAGTCTCGCTGAAAGATGAAGGCCTCGGGGAGAAGTCCTGCCGACTGCTGAATGTCTCGCCAAAGGTTATGCCTTCAATGTAATCTCTTACCGACCAGGGGAATCTTGCCGACAGTGGTTCACAAGGTTGAACTCGGGGAGACTCTGAGCAAAATATTTGTGCTCGGTATGATGTCCTGCCGACAACTAGAGGTCTCACCGAAATATTTTGGGTTCGGCATAACGTCTTGCCGACTGAAGGAAGTCCCACCGAAAGAAGAGTTTGAGCTTGGAGAGAGTGGGATGATCTTGGCATAATATCTCGCCGACCCGATGGTGTCTCGCCAAAGGATGAAGGGCTCGATATGAGGTCTTGTCAAGAGAATAAGGTCTCACCGATAGATATGTGGCTGTGGTAGGACTCCTAGCTGAGGAGTTTGCATTCGACAAGAATTCTTGATGACTGAGGGGAGTCTTGCCGATAGTGATGGACTTGCCAATGGAAAAGGGATATCAGTATAACTCTTGCACACTCGCTATGACCTCTGGCCAATAATGATTGTCTTGCCGATGGTTTTTGTGATATCGATATAACTTTTGCATTCAATATGAGGTCTCACTGACAATTGTATGCTATGTTGATTCTACTGTAGAGTATAATCGCATCGGGGAGACACAGCAAGTGTCTCACCAACATGCGATTCTGTTTGAGTAGCCTTTGACCGCCTGGAAAGCCTGAGTAGCATGGGTTCAACCAATCAGAGGGAACTAAAGGTGAACCATTGGCAGTTTGACTTATTGACTACCCCTGTGAAGGAGATCAACAAAATGTGAACGGTATGGATTGGCTCGTCGAAGCAATGGTGTTTGGATCTAACAAGGGAGGTTGGATGCTACTTCTCAAAGATGGTCAACTTGCAAAAAGATCTTGAGCACAAGAAAGTCGAAAGGAAGAAAAGGCCATGAGTCTCAATGACAGTTGGGATCTCTAGTGGAAAAAGGTAGATCGATATTAATGGCTATACTCCATGGCATTCAAAGCAGCTCTGATGGAAGTTTGAGGGTGGACACAGAGGCCAGAAGTTAATGCGATTATTCCAAAAGATCTGGAGCTCATTCCTGGAGCGATCCTTTACCAACATGGACAGCAGGGATACACATTTAATGTAGAAGTAACTTGATTAAAAAGATCTAAGGACGGATCTTTTTGGAGGCGGATATTTTGTAAACCCTAAAATAGGGGGCAACGCATTTTTTTTGGCATGTTCTGTATATTCAGCATTTTTTCCTCTTTTAGGAGGGGTACGAGTAGTAGAAAAAAGAGAGTTTTTCTAAGGGAGATAGATAAAGATAGAGGAGATAGAACTGCATCCTGTTTCTTTGTAATGGGAGCTTCTTTTGTCTTCTTACTTAGGATTAGAGGGTAGATAAACTTGAGAGTAGAAGACGGTAATGTATCTTTCAATTTTTCTTAGTGTAGATGGAGAGGACTTGGAGTCATGGATTTTCTATACACTGGTGATTGTGCCAGATTTGTAAATGTTTTTTATTTGTTTCACAAATAGTAGAAGCAACCAGATTTAAATCTACTTCATATTATGCTTCAGAATGGTATTTATCTTGGGTTAATCATTCGATTTGAGAAGATTTCAAGGAATGAAATCTTATTTTATGTTTTGTCTAAATGGTGATTTAAAATCTGTTGTTGGAGTTAGCACTATGAATGAATGAAACTGTGTGTTAATCACAAGTTAATTTTGTTCTGCAATTTTAGTTAGGAATTCCTTGAAAGGTAACAAGTCTAGTTAAGTTGGATGAATTATCATTCTCTTCAATTCCAAAGCTTTGATCTATCTTTTTTTGTTTCTTTAAAAAACCCCAGTTAAAGTAGGTTTGAATTTATTTTTGATCTTAGAACAATCCAGAAGCTCAACACCAACAGGCCCCTTGAACATTATAGTTCACATCAACCATTGAGTGAAATCAGCACAGTCGAGAACCGATTACCAAGACCTTGGGAGTTAGATATCCATGTGTTATTCTTTCTCTTTTAGGAGAGCATAATAGTAATATTTTGTTTACTATTGTTGTGCTCATCCAAACCATCAACAGGTAACAATGCACAAATGACTTGAAAAAGTTTCTTTTTACCTATTTAAGGGTGAATGGAGGGTAATTCTATGGCATTGTTTTATCCATGGGGCATAATCAAAGTTCTTCATCTTCATATCAATCTTTCAATGGCGGATTCCTTCAAATAATCTTTTTTGACCAATGAATCGGACATCCAATCACTATACATTTTCAAAATCATCAATTTAAAAAAAAAAATCAAAAAAACTCAAAATTTTATTTGATTCATCGCCTGAGGGGTCATGCAGGCGTCAGTTTTCCAAAATTCACATATGGGGCAAACTTTTTAATTCTTTGAAGCAATACATAAAACACGTCACTTCAAAGAGGGGAAAAATGTATACACATGAAAATGGTCACATTATAATAAGTTTGGTAATTAATTAATTAATTCTCTAATTCAAATCTACATATAAATAAATTTAATTGTTTATTTATAATGTTCATTTTCTAATTATTATATCTTAATTAAATAAGTTTAATTGCTTATTTAATTTAATCAGTTTTCCAATTCATCTTAATTAATTAAATAGGTTTTACAATTTATTTAATTTAATTATCACATTGCTTTATTCATCTCACATTTAATAAAATATTTTAAATATTTAATTAAAATCTTCTTATCCACATTTCACACATAATTAAATATTTTTCAATATTTAATTAGAAGCTTCCAAATTCACATGTCACATGAAATTAAATAATTTTATTATTTAATTGTTAAATTATCCTCAATCACCAAAACAAACTCATAACTAAACTTGACAAATGGCAAGTTTCCTCTATTTTTGAGTGAAATATTTTTGTGGGTAGAAAACATCTTCCTTCTTTTTCTCTAGCCTCCATCTTTCTCTCCAACTTCTCCATCTCTCACTGTCCATCCTACCAGACTGAATATCAACTGTTGATCTTTTCCAACTAAGCTTTTTCCTCCAAAAATCTATAAATAAGACCTCTTGGCTCTTTGAAAATCCTAGAAAATGTTTGCATAGCATGAGCATTATAGTTGAATAATCAAGCACTTAGTATTTTAATATCTTAGTTTTAGCACAACATACTATTTTTTATCATTTAGCATAAATAATCATGGTAGAATAGCTTCCATAATCTATTCTTAGTTTCATTATCATAATTTCATTATCTCAACATCATATCATAGCTTTATTATATTGTATCATTTAGCATAGGAACTTAGTTTCTTGCACTTTTGCATATCATCTCATTCTCTAGGATGCCATTCTATTGAGCTTTTGCTTATACAATCTGAGAACAAGTAGCTTAAAAATAATCCTTGGAGATAGAGGACAATGGAACGGTTTTGAAGAATCTACTAGAAGTTTGTTTAATTTTAAATTAGATTCTTGGATACAATGTTTCATTGGTGTGTTGTTTAACTTGTTGGTTGCTTCCACATATTTACACACACACACCTTATTGTTCACTTCATATGCTTTGATCTCTTCAGGTGTACTCGGACCATTAGCAGGAGTGTAAGGATTCTTGTAAGCTTTCTCCACATCATATTTGTAATACTCCAAATATTCTTCCATCAATATGTTCCAAATACCATAATTAGTTCCATCAAACCTCAGATAATCATAAACCATTTTTCCAGCCACCTCATACCTTCCTCAAGTGACAAAGCTCTTCACCAAGGAATTGTGCTCTGATACCAATTGTTGAATAGGACAACTGAGAGAGGGGTTGAATCAGTTGTCACAGAATTAAACCTTTAACATAATCATCGGAACCAATTCTGAGTACTACTTAAATGATTAATCATCAAATGCCAATGCAAAAACATAAATCCAACACATAAACACAATAACACCAGATTTATGTGGAAAACCCAATAAGGGAAAAACCACGGTGAGGATTAACTCACACTATAAAGAATATCAAAATTGATTACAAAAGACTCACTACCTGAAACCAGGCTCACTGCCTGAAATAAGGACTCACTGTCTAATAGGGCTACAACCTAGAGGGCTCACTGCCACAGAGATACAAAGAAGACAAAGAAGAATTGTTGCAGAGAGACTATAATCCCAATGCAACAAAGGATTCCACCACAATTATTCACACACGTGCATGAAAGATAGTGTTCGCCTTCTACTCACTGCATCCAAAAACTCAGCATTAAGCTTCGCACTGACCTGCCACACTCTCAACACACACACTCACTAAATAGAATCAATGTCACATAAAACTACACTTTCTCTTTTCTCTTATTTCTCTTCTTCTTTTCTCTTGCCTCTCATCTTCACCATTAACTCATCTTGCATTTATTTAATTAATATTTCATCTAATTATAAATAAATTCTCAATTTATTTATATTGTTCATATCTTCTAATTCTCCAAATCTAAAATCACATTCTTCTAATTTAATTAAATAAAAAAAATTCTATAGTTTGTTTTATTTAATTAATTTTCACTAATCCCAAATTTGAAATTCAAGCACATGTCTACAACTTTTCATGTCACCTCACCGAGGTCACATGAAATTAAATAATTCTAATTTTTAAATTAGAATTATCTTCAACAAACTTTGAACACATGGTCTTTTTCTCACACACTTTATTCCTTCATCCATTTGGCATGTTGTCTTTGGTCAAGGGAACATCCTTCTTGATTCTCTCCATCTCCACCATTCATCCCTCATGTTTGAATTTGGACCATCGATCACTGCCACATCACAAAATTCTTGGAAAATCCTATAAATACAACCCTTTGCTATAGTATTTGGCATCCCACATTTGAGTAAACTTATTATGCAAGAATAGATTTGGAGCATTGGAGCATTTGGAGTTCATAGTTAGCATTTTAGTATCATGTTAAATTAGAATCATATCTTGCTTTATAGTTGCATTTTATTTCATGTCTTGCCTTATAGTTGCATTTTATTGCATGTCTTTCCTTATAGTTGCATTTTAGTTTATCATATCAATAGTTCTTTGAGCATATGTAGAATCATTTTAGCTTCTTATCATAGCATTTGCATCACATAGTTTAGCAACATTATTCATTTATCAATATCTTCATTATCATAGCATCATAGCTTTCATCTCATAGTTTCATGTAGGAACTTAGATTTCTTGCATTTAGAGCAACATCTCATTTCTCAAGTTGTCATTTTAACAACCATATTACATATACAAAATCTGAGAGCCAATATGGTTTAATAAATCCTTGAGAATAGAGAAGAATGGAATGTTTTTAAAGATTTGTTTAACTACAAAATAGAGTAGTTCTTTGATTCAAATCCTTAATATAATGTCTCATTGGTGTTTGTGTTGATTTATTATTGATTTGATAACTCTCCCACATTTCACACATGCATAAATTGGTGCCCACCGTGGGGCATAACCCAATTTTTAACAATTTTCTAGAAATTTTTTTGTGAATAGGCTAGACGTGACGTTTTAGCACGACCGTGAGTTCTTTTGGCACATACGAAAAAATCTTTCGGCACATATGACTTTTGTTTTGGCGCATACAACTTTTGTTTCAGCGCATATAACTTCTATTTCAGTGCATATAGAAACTCTTTCAGTGCATATGACTTTTGTTCCAACACATATGACTTTTGTTTCAGCGCATACAACAAATATTTCAGCGCATCCGGGGTCTGTTACGCCACATACGACATTTCTTCTGACACATCTGTGAACTATTTTAGCGCATTCAGGGAGTCTTTCAGCACTTTTAGTCAATACTTTAGCACATTCATTACATATTTTAGTGCATTCATCAATTCTTTTAGCGCATACATGAGTTCTTTTAGCACATAGAGTAACTGTTTTAGCACATTGGAATGATATTTTAGTGCATTGGATGAATGTTTTAGCGCATTTGTTTAAATTTGAAAAATCTTAAAATCCTAAGAACTAATTAGTTTTCTCTACTTGTCGGTACTTTTATACACTGGTCAAAGTGATGGTTTAGGCAGGGGCTGGAGTTATTTAATGTTTTCTTTAGATTAAGATAGGCATCTAGCTTAATTAGAAAGGTTAAAGAACACCCTGTTTTATGTGCTTGATGAATGGTAGGCGTATGTTATCCCCTTAACTGGGTGACCAAAAAGCTAGACCCATTCATTTTTATTTTTTTTATCCTTAGAGGGCCTGCCTTGTGGGAAAAATTAATCACCCAAGGGAACAACCAAACCAGTAACACGCTAGAAAGCTAAGCAACTTCCAACCGGGATATAAATGTGGGTACTTGAGGAAAGTTCAAGTATCATGAGGATTGTTCCAACAAGAAGGGCAACAATGGTCTCTCGTCATATGGATGATCCCCCACAAACGAAATACCTATACTATAACCTCTTGTTTAGAAAGCCAAAATCCTTATTCTATTTATTGGTGCAGAAGGTCTAACCTTTGAAGCCATCCCACATTTTTGCAACTTTTAGTAGAGATGAGAAATATGTCATGGGAGATTCATGGGTATTAAAGCTTGGTTTCCCCGTAGAAGTGAGTGTCATGGAGGGGAGCCAGTGGGTTCAAGCTTCTAATCATCCGCTAAAAGTAGGCATAGCTGGAGTAAAATCCAAGTTGGAATCCAATAAATATTGTCCTACACAGCCTTAAGTTGTACATGTTTGATGTGTTTTACCAATGTGTTTTTAAACAAATTTCAAACAAAACATCATACATGGGAAGTGAAAATATTGATTCAAAAAAATCCTTTGAAAACAACCATTTCTTTGACGAGAAAATAAAAAAAATAAAACAAACTTGCAAAAAACTATGACATTTTCTCAATTTAGTGCATCCGACTATTGTTATAGCACATCCATGCAATCTTACAGTGCATTCGTCTACTATTATAGTGCATTTGTTCAGTATTTTAGTGCATCGACTCTCTGTTATAGCACATGCACTACATAGTTGAGTGCATCAGCCCTCTGTTATAGCGCATGTACTGCATAGTTTAGTGCATCAACCCTTTGTTATAGCACATATGTGCAATCTTCCAATGCATTCATTCTCTGTTATAGTGCATAGACCCTCTATTATAGCACATTCAAACAATTTTATAGCACATAGACACTCTATTTTAGTGCATACATTCAGTTTCATAGCGCATCTATGTAATCTTCCAACGCATTCATTCTCTATTTTAGCGCATCTGTCAAATCTTTTAGCGCATCCGGGCTCTATTTTAGCCCATCCATTAAATGCAAACCTTGAGAGTTAAATTTATCCCATGTTTTGTAGTTTGAGCCAAAATTCAAAATCTTTTTCAATCCAAAATCATTCCTCAAATACCACAGAGTTTAAACTTGTCAAAACTGACCTCTACAAGTGGAATTCTCCAAATTAAACCTAGATCTAAACATCTCAAAGTGCCTAAATCATCAAACTTATCATATCTTTGATTGTTAAGCCTAGTTTCATCATCAGGATTTATCATCCTTTCATCATGAAACAAAGTCGTACAATTGAATCAAACTTAGTCTCGTCAATAGAATTTGTCATTCTATTTGACTTCGTTGTAATCCTTGGCACGATACAAAACAAGTGGTTTCCCTAACTCATCAAATGAAGAACCTTCAACAACAAATTCTTGACATGTAAAGGGGAACCTCAAAACGATACTTGATCCAAGACATTTTTCCATATCCTTTTGATCAAGATATCCACATAATTCCTTTTCCCAAACATTGCAAATTCCCAAAGTATGACAAATACAATGGTAAAATAGATCCAATTGATCATGTGAGGGAATTTAGAACCATGAGTCTTGAATTTTCACATGAGGAAACTTACTTGATGAGGTTATTCCCATGTAGCTTAGGTGGACAATGCCTTGAATAGTTTTCCAAACTCGCACCACCAATTAGAACCTTTGAAGAATTGGTTAACAAGTTCATCACCCAATATTCTTATAGCATCCAACATGATATAACAATGAAAGACCTTTGCAACTTGAAACAAAAAAAGGGTGAATCGTTCCTCACTTTTCTACAAAAATGGAGAAGGTTATTTGCAAGGTATTCTCGTCCCATACCTGAAAAATAAAAGATGGAAATATTTTTGATAACCTAAATGACGAGATGAGCTACAGGTTGGAATTGCAATGTCCACCTACCTTCAAAAAATTGATTGAAAATGGGATTAAAATTGTAGAAGCTTTGTTCAAAAGAGGATTCATAAAAGTTTACAATAAAAACATGTCAAACTCCTCTAACAATTACAACAGTGGTGACAAACCAAAGTTTTGGCATTGAAACAAAAACGTGGGTAACAATGATGGCACAATTGGAAACCAAAATGCAAAACCTGTATTCAACTTAACAGCAGCTGCCACCAAAACTAATCAGAACAACAATCCACCCAACAACCAAAACAACAATCAAGGTAATGTTGGATCTAGAACACCATCATATCGAACGTCCTAAAATCAAAGAAGTTTCACACCTTTGGGAAAATCATCAGAATCAACATTAAAGGAACTTCTTGAAGCTAAAGTCATAACATTACAAGAGGCAAGAAATTCAGAGGCACAATTTAAGCCTCCATGGTGGATTGATGCACATTTCTGTGACTTTCATCGAAACAAAGGGCATAAAACCAATGACTACATGCAATTGAAACACTTTATACAAGACTTGATTAACAACAAGAGCATATTTGTAGGACTCCAAACAAACAATGATCATGGAGTGTTCAAGAACCCTCTACCAAATTATGAAAAAGGGGGAGTCCTCGTCATCAAACACCAAAGGAAAAAATATGAACTATGTTTATGACACCACTATTCTCTATATTGAGGTGGTTGATGATCAAACCCATGACAAACTAGATCTTATTGCAACTGATAACCCAATGAACGACAACATCATTGAACATGAATAAAACATCATTGCAACTAAAAATCATCACCACAATATCACCACTGCCTCACATCAAATCAATGACCTTGTGCCAATAAATTTGATCACCAACATTGCTTCCAATGATAACCAAATCAATTTCATTAAAATCAAAGAAAAATAAGACAATTCACCGATCAATGCAATCACGAGAGGACAAGCCAAGGTAGCATTGAAAGGAGCTACCCCTTCCACATCCAAAGCAACTATTGTTGTCCCTGCAACTCAATATAACATCATTGATCAGTTACAAAATATACCCACTCAAATATCCATATTAGAGCTTCTTAATATTTCACCAGCGCATAAAGAAATCTTAGAACAAGCTCTAGTGGCCACCACAGTACCAAACAACTTGGAAGTTTTCCAATTTCAGACTATGGTGAGACATTTGACTACATCGCACTGCTTATCATTTTTTGAACATGATGATGTATCTATCACCCATCCACACAACATTGCTCTCCACATTGAGGTTTTAATCCATAAACACTACGTTAAATGTGTTCTGATAGATGGAGGAGCTGGTTTAAATATTTTCACTCTAAAACTTGTTCGTGCACTAAGATATTCTAAAAGTGCTATTGATCCTAGAAGGAAAATCACAATAAAAGCATATGATGATGAAGATAGATCCTCCCAAGGATTGATTGTCCTACTAATTCAAGTAGGACCAGTTGTCAAAGATATAGCATTCCAAGTGTTGGACAAAGAATTGACATACAACATACTCTTGGGACGTTCGTGGATTCATGAAATGCAAGTTGTACCATCGACATATCACCAGTGTTTGAAATTTCCTTTTAACGGACAAGAGATCACTATTGTTGATGATTCCAACAACCCCCAATACTGCAACACACTTAGAACAAACTAGGACACTTTTGTACCCCACAATAGGGAAGCAACAACTTCTAGTTCATCCAACAGTGAAAAACAACTAACTACCTTGTCAAAGTGGGTGGAGAAAAAGGACCAATTAAAAGATAAAAGAATCAATGAGTCTACTCCATAGAATCATGAAAGTCAACTCAATGCCTTATCAAAATAGGTTGAAAATATCCAATTGAAAGACAAAGGCATGGGGGAATACTCATTTGAGAAATCCTTGTGTTTATCACAACTTTCATCTTCTCCTAAGTCATATGGACAACCATCAACATCAAGACAACAATCATCACAAACAACAACACTCTTTGATGGAAAATTTGTAAGAGCAGGAACCTTAGTGGACGAATCAAAAGATAAGGAGGTTTTGAATTGGTTGTACAAGGACGAAGAACAATCACAAGCATCCACTTCAAATGTACTAATAGAGCAGTATAGAAAAGGTAAGAAAATCCTGGAAAAGATGGGATATGAAGGAAAAGGTCCTATTGGTAAAAGAAAATAAGGCATTATAGAACCAATAAAGCCCATCACAATGAATTCTAAGGAAAAGACGGGACCAGGATATAGGGAAGAAGCCAAAGAAGAAACCAGACATCAGTTGTTGAGAGAATCCTTCAATTGAGAGATAGTTCCAAAACAAACTCCAATGAATATGAATGGGATTCCCTCTCTAAAGAGTCTTGTCACGATAAGGAGATTGATGTGGTACAAAAGTATATACCAACACCTATAGAGGGATAGAGCTTGAGTTATCGACCACTTGAAATTGGATCACAGAATATCGATGACTCAAGTGAAGATGATCATTCTTCTAGCGAGATAGATACTTCGGAAGAGAGTAACATCTTAGACCTCAATATTTCCATTGGACATTCTAACAACATTTCCATCATGATGCTTTCCCCTTCTGACCTTAGCCAAATATCATGATTCCATGCCACTAGTACAACCTGAATTGATTGACTAGGACCAATTTGAGCTATTTGATCTACCCACCTTTCCGAATGATGACACCATTTTTAACTTCCTTTGTTCTAATAACCCTAAAACATGTTCCATCATTGAATCCAATAACGGAACTTTAGACAAGAGGAGTGCCAAATCTTCCAATTGCAAAATGAATACCAAAATAAAATATAATGGTGAAAACCATTTAATGGCACTATTAGATCCAAAAAAAGTAAAAACAAAGAGTGTATCTCAAGGTGGAAACCTCTCTGAGGAATCAAGAAATGGAAGATTTGACACTCTCCCTGAGCACTATCAGGAGAGATCATCAGTGTTGATTGAGTCTACACAATCTATTAATGTTGGCATAAATGAAACAGTAAAGACCCTGCATCTAGCAGTGTCCATAATAGAGGAGGAAAAACCCAGTTTCACTAAATTCTTTGAAGAGAGGCAGATCAACTTTGCTTGGTCTTATGTTGAAATGCTAGGAATAGATCCAAAACTCATCATGCATCATTTATCACTACCACCTAGCATAAAACCAATAAAGCAAAAGTTGAGAAAAATGCACCCTCATATCACTCTCTTGGTAAAAGCTAAATTAAAGAAGCTAATGGATGTAGGATTTATCAAACCTATTGACTATGCTGAGTGGAGATCAAATATTGTGTTAGTATTGAAACCAAACAAAAGCATTAGGATATGTATAGACTTTTGGGATCTTAACAAAAGCTTTCCCAAAAGATGATTTTCCTCTATGTAACATTGAAATCATCATAGACTTGACTATAGGACACGAAATGTTATCACTTATGGATGGATTTTTAGGGTATATTCAGATAAAGATAGCACCTGAAGATCAAGATAAAACAACCTTCACAAGTCCTTGGGGCACTTTCTACTAGAATGCAATTCCTTTTGGGTTGAAAAATGTTGGAGCCACATATCAGAGAGCAATGACCACCATCTTCCATGACATGATGAACACTTTTATGGAGGATTATGTGGATGATTTTTTGGCCAAATCATTCACTAGAGAGGTACATCTAGAAATTTTAGACAATATCTTCACTCGACTAGAGAAATTCAATGTGAGGTTGAACCCCAAGAAATGTGTATTCGGCATAACATCAGCTAAACTTTTGGGGTATATTGTATCAGCTAAAGGCATTGAGGTGGATCCTGTAAAGGTCAAATCCATCATGGAGATTCCTCCTCCCAAAAACATCAGTTATCTCAGATCATTATAGGGAAGGTTTCAATCCATCAGGAGGTTCATTGTGCAATTGGTTGACAAAACTCACCCTTTCAACCACTTACTACACAAGAATGTCTCTTTCAAGTGGGATGAGAAATGTGAAGCAACCTTCAATCAACTCAAGCAATATATGATGTCACCACCAATACTAGTAACACCTACCAAAGGAAATCCATTGATACTCTATATTGCAACAACTGAGATATCTTTGGGAGATTTATTGGCATAGGAAGGTTTTGCAAGAAAGGAAAGGGAAATCTATTATATCAGTAGGAACTTGAATGGTTATGAGATCAACTACACCTTTATTGAGAAAGCCTGTTTGGTGGTAGTATTTTCTACCCAACAACTCAGACATTACATGCTGACTCACACCATCAAACTCATCGCTAAAATTGATCCATTAAAGTATCTACTCAGCAAAGCTTCCCTAACATGAAGACTAGCTAAATGGGTCATGATATTGAGTGAGTTTGACATCTAGTATGTGGATAGAAAAGCCATCAAGGGTCAAGCCATAGCAGATCAACTAGTTGAAGCCCCATTGCAAGACAATCATCCAATGAATATTGAATTTCTAGATGTTGATGTCCTTACAATATCTACATAACAATGGATGTTGTACTTTGATGGATCTTATACACAACATGGATCAGGTGCAGGAATATTGTTTATCTTGCCACAAGGACATACCATTCCCAATTCCTACAAATTGATATTTCCTTGCACCAACAACATAGTTGAATACAAAGTATTGATCATTGGAATCAAAGTAGCAGTTGAGTGGAAGATCATAGAGTTACATGTGTATGATGATTCACAACTAGTCATTAACCAGGTGAACAATGATTACCAAAAAAAAGATGACAAATTAATGCCATATAAAAGAATGGTTGATGACTTCAAAAAGTACTTTGTGGAGATAAAATTTGAGCAAATTCCTAGAGGTGACAACAAAGCTATTGATGCCATGGCTACCATTGCTTCTCTCTTACATATTCTGAGAAACGATCCCATTATGAGTTCATGGTGGAACAACTAGTCAACCTATCCTATGACAACCCCGAAGCCCAAGTCATCTACCATCTAGCTGAGGCTAACGCTTCTACCTACATGAAAATATACACCTATCTAAAAGACAATACCCTCCTGCCCAATTTATCCTAGAACCAAAAATGAAATTTCATCCGACAAGCAACTCGACACACCCTAATAGCCAATGTGCTTTATCGATGAGGTCTTGATGGTACTCTCCTTCAGTGTCTAGAATGTAACGAAGTTGAAACCTCTTTACATGAGGTCCATGACAATATATGTGGCACACATTCAAGTGGCCTAAATTTAGCTAAGAAACTCCTACGTTTGGGGTATTATTGGACAAATATGGAGGATTCATTCCAATATGTCAAAAGATGCACAAAATGTCAAATCCATGGAAACTTTATACATGCACCAGCACAAGAGTTGCAACCTTTCACATCAACATGGCCTTTTTGTCAGTGGGGATTGGACCTCATAGGAAAGATCCATCCATCTTCATCCAACGAACACAAGTTTACCATCACAAGCATGGAGTACTTTACGAAGTGGATTGAAGCGGTTCCCCTAACCACCATCACAGGAACATAAATTTCATCCTTCATCCTGAATTATATCATCTGTCGGTATGGCATCCCTCAATCTATTATCATGGATAATGGAAGACCCTTCAAGAATCAGGATTTCCAGGAACTTTGTGAGAGGTTTCACATACAACATCAATTTTCTACACCATACTATCCCCAAGTAAACGGCCAAGCAGAGGCCTCAAATAAGACTATCCTGAAAATCTTGAAGAAAACCATCAATGAGGTTGGACGTGATTAGCATGTTCAACTGAACCCTACTTTATGGTATTACAAAACTAGTATCTACACCCCAACAAGAGCAACACCCTATGCTCTATTCTATGGATTAGAAGCCATTCTACCCATTGAGTTTGAGCTACCATCACTATGTGTGTCACTAAAAGGGATCATTTCAGATGAAGATTGCAGAGTGTCTAGGTTATAGGAATTGGAACTATTAGATGAGAATCAACAACATGCAGTGGATCACCTAAAAGCCTATCAACAAAGGATATCTAGAAGTTACAATCGTAGATTAAATCCTAGAACATTTCAGGTGGGTGATTTAGTCCTAAAAGAAAACCCCCATAACCAACAAGATTGAGAGAAGAAGGGGAAATTTGAACCCAACTAGCTAGGTCCCTTTGTCATTGTATCAGTCTTTGGATCAAGAGCATATCAGTTGTCCACACCAAAAGTGGATTTTTTTGATGAACCCCTCAACAACTTGCATCTCAAAAGGTTCTACACCTGAATCATCCAATGCATTGGAAAATGTCTTGGAAAAATACAAAAACATCAGAAAATGTCCTAAAAAAATGGTTGCCTTGATGAAAACCTGGCAAACAAGCGTCTTGGTAACAACAACCAAAAATAAATAAATAATACAAAAAAAAAGTGAAAAATAAAAATTTTAAATTTTAAATTTTAAAAAAAATTTAAAAAAAAAAATCATAAAATCTGAAAAAGTGCAATAAAAACAAGTAGTGAAAAACTGGCAACAAGCGCTATTTGTGATAGGTTAGCTTTTCCATCTATTTGAGCATGCCGACCATTTGCTTTTTCCATCAATCTACCTATCATCGGAAAGCATCATGTACATATCCTGGCATCGTGGTCATGTCTCACTATAGATTGGGGGAAAAATCCTGAAATCACTGGGGGGCAATAAACTTTGAGTTTAAACCAATAGACAAACAACAATAGTACAACACAACCCAAACATAGTGATCATAGTGCAACCCAACATTGAACATCAATCAAAAACATGAACAAATCAACCATCCATACCAAACATCCAAATCAATCAAACCAAAAGCACACTTCAAATGGATGATTGTTCTTCTAAATCATGGATTTATCACTGTGGCATGAATGTTCAACCATTGAACTTTGATTTTTGTTATCATAGCTCTAGACAACTCAATGATGTATTGAACTAGAGTAGCCAAGGAGGAGTATGATTTTTCTTTGTCTGTTTTTTGTGATTTGATCATTATTACTGTGTAAATTTTCATGGGACATGCTCTACAAAGTATCACTAATGACATTATGAATTTGCATAGGAAAATGGTTAACTCTTGTCTATTTACGCAAGCAATACTCAGGTCATCTCGGTTTAATTATACCTAGATGGTTTAATAGGAAGTAGTACTCAGGTCATCATGGTCTAAATATGCCATTGATGCTTGTACTCACTTTCAAAATTTTAAAGGCTCAATGATGATAAAAAGCATGACAAATTGGCTATTATGAATGACAACATTTGCATATTAAATCTGCATAGTTAAGTTAGATTGCATCCATGTTAGTTCGCATTTGTATCTATGGGATTTCCAAAGCTGCAACAATTTCACAAAGATGTTATCTCTGACACTAATGGATTGAGTACACTTGACATTTCCAAAAACACATCATTCTCATATAGAAAACACATCAGTTGCATCATCATTTGCATGCATTCAAAAACATAATTACATCATTCATCCATCCATGCATCACATCATAATATTTGCATAAGAATACACAAAAAGAAGTGTGTTCCATCTCACTTGCATGGTCTACATCATTTAATCAATCATTAATGGATTATGGAATTGGTCCATTAAGATGATTGAAAGACATGTACAACAGATTAAGATTTCCAAGCAAAAAAACATCTCTATTTTAATAGGGGCATAATTGAACTTGATGCATCACTAAAATCATTTACTCCTTTTATAAAATGGATCTTGGATTCACATAAGATGATTGAAATACATGTCCAGCAGAGTAATATTTCTGAGAAGAAAAAGTTGTTGAAGCACATGATTGGTAAAAACATAATGCCATTTTTATAAACATCTAAAACTAGTAGTGAAGATGGATTTGTTATTACTCAAATACAAGAATGACAAAGGACTAACTGGATCAACATAAACATCACACATCATTTGCATAATCAATTCCATCTCACATAGCATAAAACATCATCCATTAAGCATATAGAATCATTAATCATGCATTATCATATCATCATTGCATACATCCCATAATCATGATTATATAAGCATCATCATTACATAATCATCATAATCATCATCATATAAACATCATAAACACATAGAACTATGCATCATCATGCAATAATTTCATCCATCATTCATCCATTCATTACATCATCTATTTGTATTAGAAAAGTACAAAAACATAAAATGCATCACATTTCATTGGCATAATAGGATCCATCACATACATCATATCAGCATCATTCATAAAGCATCATAGAATCATAACACATCATTTTCATCCATAACATATCATATCATCATCATATAGAACATCACATAGCATATATAAAATAGAAATCAAACGCATCCATCATAATCGTCATGATCATCATCATAGAAACATCATATAGACACATAGATCATAATCATCGCTGCATATCATATAACCTCAAAATCATAATGTCAAAGTGTACAAGGATATCCAAGGGTATAAAGAGAAACATTAATATCAAAAATGGCAGTGTATCATAATGTCTAAAATCAAGAGGTACATCATCAATGTCTCAAATACATCAGTGTATACATATCCAAAGTACATCAAAGAATCAAAAATTGGAGCTATGTCGTGCTCCCCCCAGATGGTGCTAGCATCACATGACCAAGGCCTCCCCCACCAGACGAACCTACACTCGGATCTCTCTGATCTCTAGGAAGCGGTTGTGTAACACCTCTGCTAATGGTATGAGACTGGGATCTACTGGACCAAGACTAGGAAAAACTATCTCGTTGCTCTGGAGGCATTGCATCATGATGTCTCACTCTATAAAACTCTACCTCCTGTGCAGTACGATGTATCTCTCTAAAATAATCTGATGTACTAGTAAGCACTGCAGCCTGTTGTAATCTCTCGGAGACACCCTCGGCCTGCTCCACCCATTGTCTCAGGCTGTCTCTCTCAGCATTCAATGTGGCAATCTACCCCTGCATCTATACCTATCCTTGACCCTAGGCCTATACCTATGTGAGTTGGGCATGTACCTGTTGTGCCTGCTATCTCGCAGTATCTCTCTCGTTTGTCAGTGTCTAGATTTGTCCCTAGGCATGTGCTAGTAGCGCCTGAACCTACTCAAGTTGCCCCTGTAGTGTCTCAACCTATACTTGTAAGGCTACAATCTATGTCTATTGTTGCAGTGAAGGTAGCTGAACCTCCACACGTTGCCTCTTGCAAGGCACTCTCATCTCTCAAATATCCAGCCCTGGTCCTCCTCTACCCTCATCTCCTCCCCCATCACCCTCATCATCATCTCCATCATCTCCATCACCATCACCGTCATCACTACTATCCTCCTCCTCCTCCTCCCCCCTCTGTCACCTACGTCCATGACCTATTTCCCCCTCCTCCGCTAGCAATGGCACTGGCTCATCCAGAATGGTGATTCGAGGGAATGGATGTGAGAACATATAATGTGCATACTCCTCTAATATCGGTGCATCGGTGATCTCTGGATTCACCTCCCAAATGACGGCATGTAATCCCTAGAAGTATTGAGCTATGACATAATAATACAAGAAAGGTCCCTAATCTATCACATCTACCCATCGTCGTGCATAGTGGGCCACTCCCTATGGCATACCCTTAACCCTACCATACTTCCTTAGTACCCGCAACAGTAAGAATCTCTCAATAATGAATCGGATCCACCCAATTAAGTACATGGATTAACACAAAAATGGCATTTCAGTGTCATCCTCCGGCCACTACTCACAATCCAAATATGGTTGCCATACCACAAACTCAAGATCATCCAATGTCCTCCTCCAGTACTCGAGTTTTCCTAGCCTAGGTTGAGAAAATAGACCAGCATAAATATGCACATATGGCCTCATGGCAGGTCACTGTCTATCTCCAACTGGTCGACTGACTGCTATATGCTCCCAGGCCCAGACCTGAAGCAATGTGACTCCAACCGATAAACTGGCTCCGCGAAGATATACCACCCAGTGTAAGTCATAATACAAATGTGCAAGAATACAACAACCCCATGCATATCTCATACCCTAAGCAATCATGCTCTCCAAAATCCACCCCCATCCAACTGAAAGTCCCTTTGACCTACGATCAAGACAAAGGAACCCTCCAATAAATCTAGAAAGAACAAAAGGAAAATTGGTGTAAGCATCGACCACATCCCTCCAGGGAATCTCATAGCCGCATATAGTATCATCCTCAAATACCCTGCATAGTGCATCAGTCTCGCCTTGCTCCTAAGAATCATATAACACAAGCTCTCCAACCACAGGTATCCGCAGAATCCGGTAGACATCCTCTAGAGTAATTGTGATCTCACTAGTGGGTAGATGAAAGGTGTTGTACTCACTATGCCACCACTCTACTAAGGTTGTCAACAAACCCTATTGATCCTAATCTGGGGCATATCAATTAGGGATGAAAAACCGCATCATGAAAACACAACTACATCAGGTAGTGTCAGGTGTGGAATCAAATCCCACATCCTGGGAAAACTCTCTCTAATATGTAGACTCATCAAAGGCTCCTATCATCACAAAATATCACAAATCAACTAATCAATCAATCGACATCAATCAAAAAATCAATCAATCAAAAATCAATCAGCCTATCAATCTAATCAGCTCTAGTGAGACTTTAATCAAATCTCATGAGCATTAATCAATCAATTTAACCTCGCTTCTCATGAGGTTCATCAATCAATTTAACCTTTCCTATCATGAGGTTCATCAATCAATTCAACCCTGCCTATCATGAGGTTCATCAATCAATTCAACCTCACCTATCAGGAGGTTCATCAATCAATTCAACCTCACCTATCATGAGGCTCATCAATCAATTCAACCTCGCCTATCATGAGGTTCATCAATCATTCAACCTCACCTACCATGAGGTTTATCAATCAATCAAAATATCATTGATCCTCACCTATCATGAGGTCAATTATCAATATCAATCATTGAATCTCACCTCTCATGAGATCAATAGACATCTAACCTATCAACATCATCAATCACCATCAAATCAAAGGTTGAAGCAATCAAACATCATCAACATCAAGGAGTACAATCAAAAAAATCATCAATCTGGTCTAAACTTTCACCAATGTGCTAAAACAATTTTTCTATGCGTTGAACAACTCAATGCACCATAAAAAATCATCAATGCGCTAGAATAGAGGTTCTATGCACAAAACTATCATATGCACTGGAAAATTTCACGCATGCACCAAAACAAGATCTCGATGCGCTGAAACATCCTATGCACTTAATCATCTAATCTATGCACTAACTAACTTCCCCTAAGAGCTAAAGGATCTATGTGCAACGTAGTTCATGAATGTGCTACTTCAATCACTCCATGTGCTACATCTATCTATGCGCTAATGTATCAACCTAATGTGCTAAATTGCTAACCCTAAGCGTTACTTATTTCTCTGCGCTATAATAGACACCCTATGCGCTATTGTAGCAACTGAATGTGCTAAAGTAACACAAGCCAAATTCAAATGAGAAAAAGGAGGGAAAAATAAAATGCACAAATTATGAGGGAAGTTTTCGGGTACATACCGGAGAACCATACGCCACCGGGTAGTTGTGACACCTGACCCGCTCAAACCGATGTGTGTGGTAAGGGATCACCATTCTGCTCCAAAGTGCTAAATTGCTAATAACTCTCAAATTTTCATAAGTACAAATTCTCAAATGAACTTCTAATCAAACCTTTTTACTTTTAAGGTTAATTAAGTGGCATTTTTATGGGGTTGTTTTATTTTATTTTCAAAGGAGCTTTAATTCATCACATCATCACTAGGTGACTTTAACATCATTTTTTAGGAGATAAATTCTTTCTAAAGCATAAAATTTTGAGATCATCATCAAATCATCAAAAAATAATCAAAAAATCTCAAAAATTCAAAAATTCACCGATTTATATCCCGAGGGGGCATATATTTGTCATTACCTAAAAATCAATGTCTAGGGCATCGAAAAAAAATTCTTGGCATCAGTATCAAAAATTTTCTTTGAAGCAATGTGTAAACACATTACTTCAAAGAGGGGCAAAATTTATACACCTAAAATAAGTCAAAACATTTAATTATTTAGATACTAGTTATTTAATTAATATTTGATCTACTTATAAATAAATTCTCAATTTATTTATATTGTTCATATCTTCTAATTCTCCAAATCTAAAATCACATTCCTCTAATTTAATTAAATAAAAAAAAATCTATATTTTGTTTTATTTAATTAATTTTCACTAATCCCAAATTTGGAATTCAAGCACATGTCTACAACTTTTCATGCCACCTCACCAAGGTCGCATGAAATTAAATAATTATAATTTTTAAATTAGAATTATCTTCAACAAACTTTGAACACATGATCTTTTTCTCACACTTTATTCCTTCATCCATTTGGAATGTTGTCTTTGGTCAAGGGAACATCCTTCTTGATTCTCTCCATCTCCACCATTCATCCCTCATGTTTGAATCTGGACTGTCGATTACTACCACATCACAAGATGCTTGGAAAATCCTATAAATACAACCCTTTGCTATAGTATTTGGCATCCCACATTTGAGTAAACTTATTATTCAGGAATAGCTTTGGAGCATTGGAGCATTTGGATTTTATAGTTAGCATTGTAGTATCATGTTAAATTAGAATCATGTCTTGCTTTATAGTTGCATTTTATTCCATGTCTTGCCTTATAGTTGCATTTTAGTTTATCATATCAATAGTTCTTTGAGCATATGCAGAATCATTTTAGCTTCTTATCACAACATTTGCATCACACAATTTAGCAACATTATCCATTTATCAATATCTCCATTATCGTAGCATCATAGCTTTCATCTCATAGTTTCATGTAGGAACTTAGATTTCTTGCATTTAGAACATCTCATTTCTCAAGTTGTCATTTTAACAACAATAGTGCATATACAAAATCTGAGAGCCAATATGGTTTAATAAATCCTTGAGAATAGAGAACAATGAAATGTTTTTAAAGATTTGTTTAACTGCAAAATAGAGTAGTTCTTTGATTCAAATATTTAATATAATACATATCATTGGTGTTTGTGTTGATTTATTATTGATTTGATAACTCTCCCACATTTCACACACACAATACCCTATACACTTAACCTTATACTCTCAACTCTAAACATTATACCTCAACCCTCAACCCTATACCCAATATCCTAAAACATAATCTCTATACCCTCAACTCTATACCTTAAACCCTAAACTATACAGCCTCAACCCTCACCCCTATACCTTGTACCTTCAACCTTATACCCTATACTTAAACCCTAAACCCTCAACCTTAAACCCAATATCCTAAACTCTAATCCCTATACCATATGCACTTAATCTTATAGCCTCAACTCTATACTTAAACCTTAAACCCTACATTCAACCTTATACCATAAAGCCTAAACCCTAAACCCAATATCCTCAACCCTAATCTCTATACCCTATACACTTAACCATATACCCTCAACTCCATACCTTAAACCTTAAACCCTACACCATCAACTTGCATCACTATACCTTGTACCCTCAACCTTATACCCTAAACATTAAACCTTATACCCTAAACATTAAACATTATCCCTCAAACCTCAACCCTATACCCAATATCCTAAACCCTAATCCTTATACCCTATACACTTAACCCTATACCCTCAACCTTGAACACTATCCCTCAACCCTCAACCCTATACCTTAAACCCTAAACCCTATACTCTAAACCCTCATCCCTATACCTTATACCCTCAACCTTATACCCTAAACCCTACACTCTCAACCCTTAACCCTATAAATTATAACCTAAACCCTACACCCTCAACCCTCAACCCTATACTTAAACCCTAAACCTTACATTCAACCTTGTACCATAAACCCTAAACCCTAAATCCTCAACCCTATACCCAATACCCTCAAACCTATACCTAATACCATAAACCCTTATCTCTATACCCTATACATTTAACCCTATACCCTCAACCTTAAATCCTACACCCTCAACCCTCATCTCTATACCCTATACCCTAAACCTGAAACATTATCCCTCAACCCTATACTTAAACCCTAAACCACATTCAACCTTGTAACCTAAACCCTAAACCCAATACCCTCAACCCTATACCCAATATCTTAAACCCTAATCCTTATACCCTATACCCTCAACCCTATACCTTAAACCCTAAACCCTACACTCTTAAACTTCATCCCTATACCCTATACCTTCAACCTTATACCCAATATCCTAAACCCTAATCCCTTTACCCTATACACTTAATCTTATACCCTCAACCTTGAACACTATTCTGCAACCCTCAACCATATACCCTATATCCTCAATCATCATATGGGGAGATATAAAGAGGGGGAAGGGATGGAGGGAGGAAGGGAGAGAAAGAGAGAGGGAGATGAGATATTGAGAGTAGAGAAGGAAGGAGAGTGAGAGAGAATGAGGGGGGAGATGGGAGGAATAGAGAAATAGAATGGTGAAATAGAGGGGAGAGATTGAAAGAGGGGGATGGAGGGATGGAGAGAGAGAGAGAGAGAGAAGGGAGGAGAAATGAGTGGAGATAGAGAGAGGGAGGGGAATGGTGAGATAGAGAGGAGAGAAAGAGGAGAGAGAGAGAGAGGGAGAGAGTAGAGGAGGAAGGATCGTAGCAGGATCGATCGAAATCAATGAGTCATCGATCAGACATCAGTGATCAGATCGGATCATCTGCGAGCGAACTGCTTAAGATCGAATAAATCCGGAAAACGATCAGATTTCAGGGATCCTTTGCGAGTGGTGAGACAGGAGAAGAGAGGAGGAAGGAGAACAGGTGGAGGAGGAGGCAGAAAGGATAGGTGAGATATAGAGGAGAGGGAAGGAGGAAAGTGGGAGAGAGAATGGTGAGGAGGACAGAGTGGAGGAGGGAGAGATAATGGTGAGATAGAGAGAAGAGAGTGAGAGAGGAAAGAGGGAGACAAAAGAGGTAGGTAGAGGAGGTAGAGGAGATGGAAGATTCAGATAGAAAGAGGTAGGGACATAGGTGAGATATAGAGGTATGGAGATGGATGGAGGGGAGGTAGGGAGGACACAGAGAGGAGAGATAAGGATCTAAGAGGAGGATCGGAATGACAGATATCGGCGTCAGATCGATGACGGGATGATGATCACCATGACAGGAATCCGTGGCCAGAACAGGATCAGATCAAATCAAGGCGAACAGAGATATGATAGCAGAGATCCGCAGGGAGGAGACATGGGTGATAGAGAGAGTCATGGAGGAGAGGTAGGTAAAGAGAGGAGAGGGGAGATAAAGATAAGTATAGTGAGAAGGAGAGGAGATAGAGGAGGAGGGGGGAGAGAGACGTGGAGGGAAAGGGGAGAGAGAGAGAGAAGGAGGGAGGGAGGGAGGAGAGAGAGGTTGAAGGAAATATGATAATAACGGAAATGGACTTGACATGGATATACTAAATGGATAAAATTAAAACCAACTAACTCCTAGAGATCTGAAACCACTCTCAAACATCCTAAACTATATACATGAAATATAACTTAAAGTATAAGAATGTAAATGTCAACTTATACTTAAATTTTTATTTCATGTATATGGTTTCCCTGAAACATAAGGACAATAGAGAAAGAAAGGAAAAAAATTCAATACAAACCATAACGTGAGTGTGGTATAACACACTCACATTTTGTCAATGCATTCACAAAATGTGAGTCTGTTATAACATGCTCGTATTTTTTCAATGCTTTCAAATAACATAAGCATGTTATAATGTGCTCACATTTTGTCCTACTTTAGGAATCCCCAAGCCTTTGGCTTGGATTTTCTTTGGATTTCCAACCCAAAGGCTTAGACAACCTTTCCAACTCCCAAAAATGTGTTTTTACATATTCTACAAAATTTCACATAATCTTGTTCGTGCTAACCATCAGATTTGCACATGTTTCAAGGTTGAGTAAAATAAACACTTGGGTAATGTTAATATCTCTATTAGCTATTTAACGATGTAATTTTTTACATTTTGACTATATTAAGACTTTCTACTTTAGGAATCCCCAAGCCTTTGGCTTGGATTTTCTTTGGATTTCCAACCCAAAGGCTTAGACAACCTTTCCAACTCCCAAAAATGTGTTTTTACATATTCTACAAAATTTCACATAATCTTGTTCGTGCTAACCATCAGATTTGCACATGTTTCAAGGTTGAGTAAAATAAACACTTGGGTAATGTTAATATCTCTATTAGCTATTTAACGATGTAATTTTTTACATTTTGACTATATTAAGACTTTCATGTTTAATTTATTTTGTTGGTGTATCCATTTTTTGTCAAAAACCAATGTTTGGTATTTTTTACTTTATTTTTTAAGTGTTCATTGAAATTTCAAATAAATCACATTTTTATAAACTAGACTCCATTTTACACATGTTCAAAAAACTATTTTTTGATTAGTTTTCAAAAATTATAGGGGTGGGACAATCAAATTTCTATTTTTAAAGATGTTTCCACTTTGAAAAATTAGTAAAAAAATTATATATTCATTAAAAAATTCTATGAAAAACTCGGGTCCACACAACATGTTGTTAGCTAATTTCTCACCGAAGCGATTTTAAAAATACTAAAAAAAGTTAACATTTTGTTTTACCCACAACAAACGCTATGTTAATGTTTTTCTAAAAAAATAGGACCAATTTGTGTGGGTAACTTTTTTGAACTCCTTAATCTCTACCATTTTCAAATAAAATTAGTATTTTAGAAAGCACATTCAGAGTACTATGTCCCTTTTTTCATTGCATCTTAAAATTTTGAGTGTAATTATCCTCAATTTCTCATCCAAGGTCAGCATTTCCTAATTTCAAAAAAAAGTGGCCACTTAAGACCCCTTTTTGGCCCCTCATCTTCGTGCACTTATCCAATTGATGATTGATTTGATGGATTCATGAGTGATAAGTGTTTATTTGATGCATTAGTGAGTGATTATTGATAAGTTATCTTTGAATTCTTGGAATGATTTCTCTTTTATACTATATTGGTGAAAGAGTCACCACTTTTCATAAGAATTGAGTCACCACCCTTCACTTCTACCTTTTTTAGAATAATAAATTATTTTCCAAATTGATCTCTCTTTCATGTCCTCCTCAAATGAAACCTCCTCCCCTTTATATCTTCCAATGTAAGGGAGAAGTCACACCTCTTCATCATGTCTTCCCTTTGCAAGAGTCACAACCTTTCACAATTGCCACTCTTTGAAAGAGTACAACCCTTCATAATTTCTGCCCTTTGAAAGAATCACTTATTGTCTTCCAATTCCTTTCTTCTTTCATTAGTCCCTCCTTGATTCCTATGATCCCTTCTTTTTTTCTTCCCCTTTTTCAAATGAACTCTTCTCCCTTTTATATCTCATGTTTGAGGGAATCACAACTCTTTATCTCATGCATATTGACCATTCATTAAACTTAATTAAATTTTAATTTTATTATATTTTATTTTTACTTTCAATATATTTGTTTAATTTTATTATATTATTATTTATTATTAAATCCTATTTCAAAAATGGGATATTACATTGGTGTAGCTACAATGTAGCTATTTTGGTATTCTTTGAGGTGATTTGGCACATTGATTCATTTATCAAGAAGCTCTCATCCATGCAACTATGCTACTCTATATTCTTCATACATGATGAGGTTAAATTGTAATGTCTCAATCTTCAACCTAGTTGTTCATAGAGGACCCTTTAGACTATTTCATTCCCATAGGCTAATTTCGGGGTTTGGAGAGGGAATATTTTAATAATTAAATTTTAAGTTATCTCAAATCAATATTTCATGGACGATTTTGGTTTAATTAATTATTTAATTTGAAAGTGACCATTTATGTTAAGGTGACTTTTTAGGAGCTCAAAATTGAATTAAAAATAAAAAGGGGTCACTTTATGAAAAGTAAAAAAAATCTCAAAAGTTTGAGAGGGATATAAAAGGAGTTGCATATGGAAATGTCTTATATTTTGGTCATTTTTCATTCCTATTGTGAAGTTTGTACATTATATTCAACTTGATACCCTAGGATAAAAACCTTAATGGTTATTGGCTTTAGAGAAGGGATTTTTCCTAGTCAATAGAATGTTGGGTTTAGACAAGATTCAAATTTACGAGGAAACTAAAGATTGGGAGATATTGAGCTAATTTGTATCTTCATCATAGATTCATAAAGTTTGTGATAAACAAAACTATTATGGTTTCATAAGAAAAAATAATTTGTAAAGAAAAAAAATTCTTGTACTTGTTAGATTATGCTTCTATCATTCTATTCATTATTATTCCTAGAAGATATAAAATTTCTACCTACTAGAATAATCAATTTGAATATTGTTGTGCGTGTTGAATGGGTGGGAGAAATTTTTTAATTGAATCACAATTTTAGGAATGATTCCTAAGGAGAATAGGACATATTCCTCTATATGGTCAGCTTTAAAACCCAAGTCAAGGTAGAGGCACAATTATATTTGAATTCATGATTTTTAATTGAATCGCAATTTTAGGAATGAGTCCTAAGGGGAATAGGACATATTCCTCTATGCCATCAACTTTAAAACCCAAGTCAAGGTAGAGGCACAATTATATTTGAATTCATGATTTTTATTGGAGGGTACGATAAAGAGTTAAGAGTATCATCATGTTTTACTGGACAAATTTCAATGCAAATAAGACTTGTGAACATCCACAATGACCTTCTAATAAGAATTGTAGTTGCTCATGTAATGAGAGGCTTTATGGGAGGCATGAAAAGGTTGAAATGGGGCATCTAACCTTTTTGAAGAGTCCTAAACTAAATAGAACTCCATACACCAAAGGATATTAATAAAAAAAAATATGCTTCATACTCTTTTACTTATTTAAGGTTATTTGTTGCACTTATGAAGACTCCTAATTGGTTTAGGACTACTACATTTTAACTGCCCAATCCTATTAGATAGCCAAGAGATAGTAAAACAACTATGTTTATTTTTTAAGAAGTCATAGGAAATGAAAATGTGTTCGATTTATATATCAAAAAGTCAAGATATGTATAATTTTACCAAGGTTACAATAATTCATTGAATTTTAAAACTTTTGGTTATTTTTAGAGTTATAAAAATAGATTGTACCAAAATAATTTTAATTAATTTAATAATTGATTTCATACAAAGTGGATGGTCATTTCTCTTACATACATTTAGCGACATACGGAAAATTCATCACCGGCAATTCATTGAAGGAAAATTCACCACCAGCAATTCATTGCCATGAAAAGTTCACCGACCGAAAATTCACCGCCAAGTAAAATTCACTGCCAGCAATTCACTGCAACGGAAAATTAACTGCATTAAAAATTTTGATATTTTTTGAAATATATATTAAAAATATTAATGCGGTTAATTTTCAAGCGCAGTGAATTGCTAGCGGTGAATTTTACTTGGCGGTGAATTTTCCATTGACGAATTGCTAGTGATGAATTTTCCTAGAGCCACATCTAGCATGTTTTATCATTTTTTTTGTAATTACATACAAAGTTATACCTCCTCAAAAAAAAAAATCAAAACAAAAAATCAAACCTACTCATTGCAATGGTATCAAAGCCACACATCCTACTATATTGTGGGGTATGCAACCAAAACTTTCATATACAACCAAGTGAAGGTGTTAACATATACTATTTAAGAAGAAGACCTCTTAATCCTACATGTAATACAAAATCAGTTCCTATTTATTTCCTAGATGAAGGACAAATTGGAGAAATCATGAGTGAAAGAAAGGATCCTAATGAGGTTAATAGCATGTACCGAATTCTGAATGATTTGGCTAGAGGGTAGTAATATATGAAACAATTGTTAACAGAACGATGCAAAATATTAATACAAATAGGGAAGATCAAAAAATATAGGAAGCAATGGTATTAATGATAATAATGGAGAATGTAGTAACAAAAATATTTTACCCAATAACAACACTATGGTGGCTAGTGGATCAACATCAAGACCTTTGATGCCTACATTTTTGTAGAATGAATTTACAACAAGATGCAATCCATAAAATACAAAAGAGGGTTATGTGGATTGGTTACGTGAGAATCAATCATTAGGTGAGGATTTTTAATGTTTCCATGTCTCTACTAGAATTTTGTAAACTCAAATTGAGAAATATACCCAAAAGAGACAAAGTCTACAAAACTAGGATTTACAAAGGAGGACAAGTAAATTATATATTCCCACTTTTGATGGTTCCAATAAATGCACTACTGGGTCTTGGATTCATACATTGGATGCCTATCTTTCATTAAATCCAATTTTTGAAAATGAAGACATCAAATTTGCTACTCTACACTTAGAGGGACAGTCACATGATTGGTGGAATATGGCTTGTTGACATGGGGGTATAATATTATAAATTCTTATCTTGAGTTTAGTCAAAGACTAGTTATCCCAATTGAAACATAATGGTATAATTGATGATTACATTTCAAAATTTCAAAGTCTTGTTTTGATTGTGTCAAATTTATCCAAGAGGAGATTGATAGTGCTCTTCATTGAGGTCATTGAGGGGTTATCAAAACCATTATGTGGTTGGGTGAAGGTTTTTAATCCATCCACTCTACAAGATTCCATCAAGAGAGATAGAAACATGGATTTCTATACTACAAAAAAAAAAATCAGTCTAAGTTTCCCCCACCAAAGAAAGATAAGAGACCCTTGTATATTGTGTGGCCCAATAAATCTAACATGTCATATGAGGAAAAAAAATGAGCTACAGAGAAAGAAGTTATGTTCCTCTTGCTAGAAGCCATGGGAAACAGGTCACAAATTCCTAGGGAAAGAAAAGGTGCACTATATTGAGGTTGTTTCTGATAGTGAAGAAGAGAATATAGAATTTTTTTTAGGTGGTGAACAAAGTGAATTAGAGGAAGAACAATTTGAACCAAGGTATAAATCTTCAAGAGGAGTTAAGGGAGGTGCCATTGTTACACTTTTTTGTACACCCAATATAATTCATTCAAGGTGAGAGGAGTATTGCAAGGCCAATGTGTGATAGTTTTGATCAATAATGGTTCAACCCACAACTTCATTGATGAGGCCTTGGTGGCAAAGAGAGGTCTACAGTTAGAAAACTTCCAACGTTTCAATGTGATAGTTTCGGATAAATTCATAATGACTTGTACCAATAAAGTACCCTAGCTGATCATTACATTAGGAAATAATATAGTGACTAATTATTTCTATGTGATAGGTATTGGGGAAACAATTTTTTTATTGGGAATTCACTGGTTGCATTCACTTGGAAAATTATTTGCAAAACTTCTAGACTATGGATTTGAATTTCAAGGTGGACAAAAAGAAAGTTGTTCTTTGTAGGGTGTCTAATGGAGCACCTATAATCATTATCTCCAATAGGATGGAGAGTATTTTTTGGCATGGTGATGTAGCTTGGGTAGCCCAATGTTTTATTTCCAAAAAGTATACTTTAGATGGGAAGACATCATATCATGTGGATATTCAGTCCTTGTTGGATAAGAACAATGTGGTATCCAGTGAAATTCTCATAGGCAATCCATTAGAGAGAGGTTTTGAGCATGTTATTGAACTACAAGAGGGATCCAAAACTATGATCACCACTCCCTAACATCATTTGAAAATACATGAGGCTATCGAAAAGTTCATCCAAGAGCTACTAGATATGGAGCACATAAGACCTAGTTCTAGTCCCTTTGCTTCTTCAGTAATTTAGTCAAGAAGAAGGGTGGGACCATGAGGATGTCCATAGATTACCATGCACTTAACAAGAAAAATATTAATAATATGTATATGGTTCCTAAGATTTATGAGCTTTATGGAGCACTTTATTTTTCTTAGATTGATCTTTGGTCGAGGTACCATTAGATCATAATTAGGGTGGAGGATATACATAATATTTCTTTTAGATGTCATTATTGACACTACGAGTTCTAGTTATACCTTTTGGGTTGACCAATGTTCCTACTAAATTTTAGTCTTGTATGAACCATGTATTTAACAAGCAATTGAAGAAATTTATACTTGTTTTCTTCGATGACATCCTAATCTACAACAAGACATGGAAGGATCACCTTTGGCATATTGATGAGGTATTGATCAATATGGAAGCACAATCATTATTTACTAAGGCCTCTAAATATGATTTCTTAATGACAGAAATTTTATACTTGGGACATTTGATTGGTTCTAATGGATTTAAGGTTGATCAAGAGAATCACTCTATCCTTGATTGACTACCACCAAAAACATTGATACATTTTAGAGTATTACTTGAGCTATGTAGTTACTACATGAGGTTTGTGAAGAGGTTTTCATAGTTAAAAGCACCCTTGATAGACTTGAATAAGAAGGGGTCATTCTCTTGGAAAAATATAGCTTAGTAGGTATTTGAGTGACGTAAGAAGGTTATGAGCACTTGTCAAATATTAGTGCTCCCCAATTTTTCTCAACCCCTTTTTTTAGAATGTGATGCATTAGGAGAGGGGATTAGAGTTGTGCTTGTACAAAATAAGCATATTATATCTTTTGAAAGTTGAAAACTCAAAGATGCAAAGAGGCATTATTTCGCTTACAATAAGAAGATTCTTGCAATCAAGAATTCTTTGGTTAAGTTTAGACAATACCTAGTTGGAGGGAAGTTTGTAGTGAGAACCAACCATAATAGCTTGAATTACTTCCTTACAAAAATGACTTGAATAAGCATCAATGGAAGTGGGTGCGAAAAATACAATCTTATGAATTTAATATTAATTATGTAAAAGGAAAGATAAATTTGGTAGTTGATGCTTTATCTAGGACACCCATGTTATGCTCTATATTTGAGATATCAACAAATTGGAAAGCTCACCTCTTGGTTGAGTATTCCAAAAATATTTTTTCTTGTGATATCTTAGATGGGAAGATTTGGGATGACATCACTTATTATAAGGACAAAATCTATTTGGTACCTAAATCAAAAATGAAAGAGAATATATTGAGGGTTGTTCATGATATACCTTGAGTAGACCATCTAGGCTACTTTAAAACTTAAATGCAAGTGAAAGAGATGTTTTCCTAGAAATGGTTGAAAGATGGTGTTCTTAGACACATTTGAGATTGTGTGGTTTGCCAACAAAATAAATCTAAGCACATTGTTTCAGCAAGTTTTTTACAGCCTCTACATATTCCTAATTAGAAATGGGAAAGAATATCGATGAATTTTATCATAGGTCTACCCAATGTATAGGGAAAAAATTATATTTATGTTGTGGTGGATAGGTTGACCAAGTATGCTCACTTTAATGCTATATCTTCTTAGTAAAAGGCACCATAGGTTGTATATTGATGTTTTAAAGAGGTGTTTAGGCTCTATGGGTTGCCTAAAAACATTGCAAGTGATCAGGACAACAAGTTTCATAGTGTGTTTTGATAGGAGCTTTTCATATTGGTAGGTACAGAGTTGACATAGAGCACTAGTTATCACCAATGGACATACGGGTAGAAATAAATAGTCAATAAGTGGGTTGAGGGATATCTAAGAAACTATATAGCAAGACATAAAGGCTTGGATTGGGTGGTTGTATAAGGGAAAGCACTACGGAAACACCACTCATCACATGAGTATAGGAATGACCCCTTTCAGGGAATTATATAGATGTGATGCTACATGTTTTTTAGACTTGGTAATTTATAATAGAAAAGAACCAAAGGTTAGATATTGGTTTCAGGAAAACCAAGATATTCTGAAAGCTTTAAAGGAGAACATTCAACAGGCTCAAAAGAAAAAAAATATGTAAGTTGATAGGAATAGAATAGAGAAGTCATTTGAGGTTGGTGGCTTAGTTTTCTTATTGTTGTAGCCTTATCAACAATCCTCACGAATATTGGTGCATAGAAGTTGAAACCACTATTTTATGGGACTTATAAGATCATAAAGAGGACTGAAGAAGTTTCTTATGAACTAGAATTTCCTGAGCACAACAGAACAAACAATGTGTTTCATGTTTCATGTCTCAAGAAAGCACTTGGAAAATAGATTATTCCTTCTACAAGGTTACCATCATTAGATGAGAAAGGAAATTTTATCTTTATTTTGGAAGATATCATTGATATATGAGAGAAGAAACTTTGTAACATAAGAATTTTAAAGTACTTAATCAGTTGAGAGGATTTTCCTCCAAAAGCTACTACTTGTGAAGGGGAGTGAATTCTTCAACATCCAAATCTACAATTGTTTGAGGACAAGCATTTTTTAGGAGGGAGGATTGTAATGTACCCTTCTCCAATCCAGGTGTTCAAAGGGGGGCCTTTAATCTATTTCATTCTCATAGGCTAATTCAAGGGATTGGAGAGGGAGTATTTTAATAAATTAAATTTAAGTTATCCTAAATTCTTATTTTATGGGCAACTTTGGTTTAAAATTGATTGTTTTTTTTTAAGTGACCATTTATATTAAAGTGACTTTTGAGGAGCCCAAAAGTGAATTAAAAATAAAAGGGGTCACTTTATGAAAAACAAAGTAAAAAAGGTTTCTTGAAAGTTCAAAGGAATATAAAAGGAGTTTCAAATGGAAACATCTTATCTTTTGATCATTTTCCATTCTTATTTTGAAGTTTGGAAATTATATTTAATTTGAAACCTGGGATGGAAGCCCTAAGGGTTATCGGCTTTAGAGAAGGGATTTCTTCCTAGTCAATATATTGTTGGATTCAAATAGGATTCACAATTAAGCAGAAACTGGGGATTTGGAGATATTAAGTTGGATTGCAATATTTATACCAAGATCAAGGAGTTTGCAAGAAACAAGTTTATTGGGGTTTCGCAAGAAAAAAGAAAAATTTATAAGAAAAATTATTTTATTATTTATAGGTGTTACGATGTACCTACTAGAGTAATCAATTTAAATATTGTTGTATACATTGAATGGGTGGTAGAAATTTTTTAATTGAATCATAGTATTAGGATGGAGCCTTAAGGTGAATAGGACTTATTCCTCTATGTTGTCAGCTTTAAAACCCAAGTCAAGGTAGAGATAGAGCTATATTTGAATGCATGAGTTTTACTAGAGGGTGTGTTAAGGTGTTAAGAGTATTATCTTTATTGAAGGAATTTAAATGTAAATAGGCCTTGTGAACATCAATGATGACTTTCCAATAAGAATCGTAGCTACTCCTTGTGTAGTCAAAGGCTTTGTGGGAGGTGTGGAAAGGTTGAAAGGAGGTGGCTAACATTTTTGAAGAGTCCTAAAATGAATAGGACTCCAAACACCAAAGGATATTAACCAAAGTTCTACCAATCCATACTTTTTTTTCTCATTTAAGGTTATTTATTGCACTTTTTAAGATTCCTAATTAGTTTAGGACCGCTACATTCCAACCACCCAATCATATTAGGATAACTAAGGGATAGTAAAACAAATATGTTTATTTTCCAAGGATATTGTGGGAGGCACAAGTGTACATGGTTGCTATATCAAATTAAAATATGTATAATTTTACCAAGGTAAGAAAATTTCATTGAATTTTATGAATATTTGTGCTTTTTAGAGCTACAAAAATAGATTGTACCACAAAAATCTAATTAATTTAATAATTGATTTCATGCCAAGTGGATGGTAATTTTTCTTACATACATATAGCATATTTTATTTTATTTTCAACTACATACAAAGTAATACCTCAAAGAAAACTTTTAAAATAAAAGTAAAATATATATATATATAGATTTGTTCATTACACAAAGAAGGAAATGTACAAGAAAGGTAGCTCAGTCTCAATTGAAAGGATGGCTTTAGTGCCAAAAATAGAGTATAGAGTGGCTCCTATTTGGGTTTGAATTCTTGTGAGATAGGCCCATATAACAAGGTTTAGTTGGAGATAGCAATCATGACCAATGTGATTAACAATGTTTTTTCTAAATTTGATTAGGGTCTTGTTAGATTCCTTATGTTAGTTATTACTGTGAGACCCCGCCTTTCATGATCCTGATGAGTCCATGGGTCTTTCATGGTTCTTGTCCAATTTTTTATGTGCTTATATGTTTGGAAGTTATACATGAGTTTATTCAAGTGATGGTTGTTTCTATACATCAATGATGTTATATTCTTGGTTGTCATTGGATATGATTAACTAATTAAATCTATCTAACTAGTGGTTGTGATTTCTCTATGATAATTAGATGAGTTCCTTTTCATTGATTATGTAAGTATGTGTTGATCAAGATGTTCAATTTTGATGAGTTATTGGTTATTTATCATTGGTAGTAGAATATTATTACATTATGTTGGTAGGGCATTGTTGAGATGATTGATTTTATTATTTTTAGATGAAATTATTATTAGATGATTACATATTGTGTGTGCAATTAGATATTATTATGGAGATGATATTTGATATGTTAGTGATTACTTATGATGGTTATTAAATTTGATCTCCTAGTTGATTATTATTTTTGAAATTCTATTTTTAATATGACCATTTTTTTTACTATTCACATCCATGAGATGTACTGACACCTTTTGTTGAGTGGACAAGTGAATTTTTCCAATGGTCGCATGGCTACTTCCATTATCTTACCCTTGTTAATTTCTTATCTCATAGAAAGAATAAGGTCATTTATTTTATTTTTCATATCGTTGTGTGTGAGAGTCTACTTTATAAATTCCTTGAGCTATCCTTTAATATATTTACTTATTTTATGATTTATAGAGTTCTTATGTGATTTTTATTGTTAAAAAAAAATCCTAGGCAATTGACTTATGGGCTAGGAGTATTTAATCTCATAAAACCCCTTTAATAAAGTCTATAACCCACTCTAATTACTCACTTTTGAAAAGTGTTGAAAATTAGAGTTGGTTGGGTAGTTGGGTAGTTAAGGAAAGGTAGTTGTCTTTCCCCTTCTATTTACTCATTCTCCTTGAGTAGAGAAGGTGCTTTTTCCTTTTTGTTGATTATTGAATCTTGTATGTTTTCCCATTTGGGTGATGGAAATTATTGGTGGAGAGAGAAAAAAAAGATAGAGGAAGTAAGAATGGAAGAAAAGGGGCTTGGAGAAGGAGAGGCTTCCACATTTGGAGGGAAAATATCTTGGTAAGGTCTACCCTTTTGTGTTAGATCTTTGTTTGATTTCTAAGAGAATATTATAATTTTTTTTCATGTTTTTGAAACCCATGGCGAATCCTTGTGTTTTTCTTTGATAATTGTGTGTTTGTTTGATCTTGAGTATGAAAGTTCACCTTGATTTAAGTTTGTACCATAATCATTTTGTGTGTAAGGTGTGGGAATAAGTATATGAATAATTTTTTTATGTGTAAATATTGGTCATGTGAAGGTTGTGTGGGCATAATCATTGGGGAACCTATGTGTAAACCATTGTATGAAAGTGTGCCCCCTAGCTCAGGGGTGGATTGAATTTTCAATCCTACAGTTGGGTGGAGATCCCATTGGCCAAATTATTTATTTTGTTGATCTTTATCTTTCAGGTACATGTGTTGAATAGGAAATATTATCTTGGTACTTTCAACCTATGGATTTCAAGAGAGAGAAATGTTGGTCTTATGAGGGTTTACAAAGTTATTAAGAACCTAAGGATGCTTTGTAATTTAGAATTCAATTGTGGTTGAAGGTGTTATACTTTACTTGTTAAAATGGAATAAGAAGAATAAAGGTTAGTTGTTATCTTGGAGGATTATATAATTCAAACGATAAGATTTATTTAGAAAGAACCAAGTTTTAATGAAATATTTTGTGTATAGGATGTTATGTAAATGTTTAATACATACATTTTTCAATAATGTTTAATTTTATTTAAATAAATTTTTTAATGTATATTCTAGGGTATTTAAGTTATAGAAATAATCAATAATAAGTTTATAAAAACAACATCAAAGACTCATGTTAACCCACTTGATCAATTAATTGTTGAGGTTACAACATTGTTGTCCCTATGTCAAATAATAAAGTGTTTCAAAAGCAGTTTCACATATTTGATCATAAAAATTGGTAAGCATGATATTGAAATATATAATTTAATGGGTTTTTCAATTATTAATCTTAGAAAAGAATATTCAAAAATCGTATTAACCCAGATCACCAATTATGATTTATTAAGAAAACATTGACATCCTTATTCACAATAAAAATCTATCATAAAACAGTCTTACATATCTATTCACACAAAATGATAAAAAAATAATTATAAGATAACATTTAAAGAGTTTTTGAAAATCAGAGATTTTTAGGATATATCTGAAAATTAGATCAACCCAATAAACCAAAAAAAAAAGATTAAACATTACTATCCTCTACTTTAAAATTAAAACAACAAATTGAAAAACAAATTGAGTAGAGTCAAGTTAGAATTTCATGAAATCACATTAAGACAAGAGAGTTGAAATATGTTTCTTTCATATTCTTCCTCTTGTTAACCTACAACATAAATTTTACAAAAAAAGTTCTTTTGCAAACAATAATCAAATGGAGGAAATGAATAAACAATATTACATGTGAAAAACAATCTTAAAGGAGAAAATGGAAAATAGTTGAGGAGACTATATTTAAGGTATCATAAGTTATGTTGAAATTAGTTTTTTTTTATTTATTAATTTTTTTTTTATATTAAATATAAGGAGAACAATACAAAGCAGATCAGATATGAATCATCATAGCATCTGATTAGAGCATCCAGATAGCCCTGTAGTCACAGAAAAAAACCATCCTAACCTGGACCACAGAAGATACACGCTTAGAGCATTATGACCAGATCAACACAAAATTAAGCCTGCTAAACAGAATACCAAGAATCCAAATACACAGAATCAAATCAAAAGGAATACCAACGACCATAAATTAACCCTGCTGAACAGAGCTATCATCGTCACTAAGAGCCAGCAGAGTCTGGGCTGCATTGATCTCTTCAACAGAAAAGTCAGGGACATTATGGTTTTTCTGCTCCATCAGAAGAAGAGCCGTTTCTTTACCTTTATATAGACTGGAATTAGCATTCTGATCAGCTTTGAGTTCACTCTGAATGCCTGCAAGGCCCTCAAAAAAACCTCAGCACCAGGGTGTCCCTCCTGCCACATATGACCATATCGGGCATCCATGATATCAATAGAAGTTTCCCTGTTCTCCAAGTATTTCCAGAACTTATCCTTTGACACCTCCATAGTAATGAACACCTACATAGCAACATTATAGAATATGAGGCCCTTGTAGGACTCAGTAAGCAATCTTCCTCTACCTTGAAATCGGTCCTCATTTCGGGATTTCCAAATTGTCCACAAAATCTCAGTAGAAAGGATATGCCAAAATAAAGAACCAGTTTTGCTTAACTTGCAGCTTGGTGAGAAAAGCAAATTCACAGCATTTAGACCTCCATTACATCCCCAGATATTATGAGAAAAGAAAAACATATTCCAAATTTCCTTTGCAAAAATGCAATCAAAGAAAATATGAGACAAGGTTTCCAGTTTTCTACATAAAGAACACATCTCAATACCATCTGTGCTAGTTTTATAAGGGAGCTTATGTAAAAGAAAAAGCCATCTGAAGCAGGCCTTTTTGGCCTCAATTTCCTTCTGCCAATTCTTCAAAAATATTATGTGTCAATGCTCAATGCTAATGTTTATTTGCCAAACTTTATTCATATGATCAAAAATATCAACCTGCTCAGTAAGCATAGAATAAAAATCTTTAGCCTTAACATTCATTATTTTATTACCATTTTTCCACCCAAAGTCTTTATAATGGAGGGGTTCATTTATAACTTTAACCGAGAACTTGAGATGGCCGCAGGCCTCTCTCAACACCGAGTAGGTTCTCCAATTACTTTGAGGAATGTTAAACTCAGTGCTAAGGGTATTCCAGTCCTTCAAATTACCATTAATTAAGATATCCTTAAAAAAAAGGATTCCTTTAATCGCCTAGCCTTTAGCAGAGCACCCCTGAATAAGGGCCAAGGGCTTCCCGTTATGTTTCAGGTTCCACCAAATAGACCGGTTGGCAAAGATTGCCCTACTATCACCCTTGGTGAATTGATAGTCGGATAGGAGCTTCTTAACAATTTCCCAGGCCTTCCATAGAGTTTTAAAAACATTGGACCTTGCAGGAGACATAGGCATTTCACAGCTAAGAATATCACTGAAGGGGAGAAGTTTCTAGAATTTAGCATGCTTAGGGACAACATTAGCGATATTATGATGCACCAACACCTTCCAAAGCCCCAACCACCCATTTAGAAGCCAAAGCAATACCTTGGATCCTCAGATCCTTAAGCCCCAACCCACCTCTCATTCTAGAGATAGTACACCATTCCCATTTGACAAAATGCTTCTTCTTCTTCCCCTTACCATTAGACCACAAAAAACCTCTAATCCGCTTCTGAATGGCAATGATTTGATATGAGAAAAAAAACCAAACAGAGGCAAAGTAAATGCTATAAGAAGACAAAATTTTCTGACAGATCTGAAACCTCCTAGCAAAGGAGAGGTAGTGTTTATTCCATTTAGCAAGTTTATTCTCAATCTTATCTTGAATCCAGCACCACATATCTTTTAAGTTGGGCTCGATAGCAAACGGGATACCAAGGTATCTCACCAATTTATGAGGACCACCCCATTGGATACCAAAACTGCACACCCAATCGGGGGGCCTATCATTCCACCCAAGAAGGTAAGACTTAGTAGGGGCAATTTTTGCCCCTGAAGCGGAGCAAAAAAACTCAAGCTTCTTCATAAGAATTACAAAGTTGTCCTCATCAAGCTAAACAAAAATAGAAGTATCATCAACAAACTGTAGATTGATAAGTTCCTTGGATTTTGGCAACCTAATACCTCTTACCCCAGGGTTCAAGGATCTATCCCTCAAAATATAATGAAGAGCATCAGAGGCAATGACAAACAGAGCTGGTGCCAGGGGGCACCCTTGCCGGATAGATCTCCCCAAAACAATTTCCTGTGAAAGAACTCCATTAACATCCACTTGAGCAGAAGCATCTTGGAATAGAGTCTTGACCATAGAACAAAACACACCTGGAAAACCAAATGCTTCAAGGACCAAAAGGAAAAAGTCCCATTCAATTCTATCATAGGCTTTCTCAAAGTCTAGCAGGAGCATTGCAGCATCCTGCCCTGAATCCCTGGCCCAATTCATGGCCTCTGAACTTGTCACCAGATTCTCCAAGATGTACCTCCCTTTAATGAAGCCAGTTTGAGATGAATTAATGATGGTAGGAAGAATACTAGCCAACCTCTCAGCCAAAAAATTTTCTAGGATTTTATAGGAAACATTCAGGAGAGTAATGGGTCTCCAATTCCTAATAAGGGTTCGGTCCCCCTCTTTAGGAATCAGATTAATAATTCCTCTATTAATGTTTTTACCAAGGGATCCTCTTTCAAAGGCCTTCTTATAGACCATGTAAAGATCATCACAAGCCCAATCAATGAAAGATTTGTAAAATTTTGCAGATAAACCATCAGGTCCTGGCGATTTATCATTTTTGAGGGAGAGAATAGATCTCCTTATCTCCTCTTTAGAAATTTCTCTGCTCAATTCAAGGGCTGACTCATTACCAACCCGACTAGGCAATATCCCCTTATTATAGTCCCTAGCTCAAAAGAAAGACTCATTACTCCCCTCATAAGTGAATAGATTCTGGTAAAAGAGGAAAAACTGCTGCCTTATTTCATCCTAATTCAAGAGGATGTTACCATCTGCATTAATCTGATCAATTAATTCTCTAGCCTGCTTCTCCTTTAAATATCTGAAGAAAAATTTGGTACCTTTATCACCATTTTCTAACCAATTCATCTTGGCTCTGACTTTCAATCCCTTGACCTTGATAGTTTGAAACCTCCTGAGATTGTCTCGTGCCACAGTGAGGTTATCAACCTGGGAGCTATCATTAGGGAAAATTTGCACTTCAAACTCTACCTTGTGAATATTATCCTGCAGTAAAGACTCCTTTCTCCTTCTATCCTTTTCCTTTTTCCTACCAATGGTCTGGAAAAGAACCTTCCAGCCTTGCACATTCAAGTCCCATCTCTCAATGGGGGTTAGGGACCCATGTAACCATTTATTAATGGCACGGAGAGAGGTTATGGCACATTTGCAATCATCATCCTTAAGAAGGCTAGAGTTAAGAGAAAATCCATTTCTGAGACCACCATTGGGGACAACACCATTCTTAAACACAAATTTAGCACTTATTGGGTGGTGATCAAAGAGTGAGAATGGAGTAACCTCTACCTTGCACCCATCCTTAAGGAGAGCAGTAGAAAAGAAAGCTTTATTTATGTAAAATCTATCCAGGCGACACAGCACCCTCCCATTTTTTTGGAAATTGGACCAAGTGAACCATATGTCTTTACAATCTTTTTTATGGCCTTCAATGGGATCCTCAAGACTTAACTTAGACTTAAGTCTAGACCAATGGAATTTCTCATAGTCTTTCCAAACATGGCCAACACCTCCATACTTGTCCTCATCCCTTTCCACAAAATTAAAGTCACCCCCCAGAATCCAAGGGATATCTTGGAGGTTAAACAACCACTTCCGCAGCAAAACCCTATCTTTGTACTCATTAGGAGCATAGATTGAGCAGATACCAAAGCAGTCTTCCTTCTTCTTTACAATAGCCCAAACTGCCCTGTTATAGGGAGAAACACCAGATTGCACCACATACTGACTCCACTTGTTAGCCATCATAATGACAACCCCACCCTTCCCCTATTCATGCTTGGTCACAAACTGAGAAGCATCCTTCCAAATTACCTTCAGGCTGGTTTCTAAGGAAAAACCAACAGATTTGACTTCTTGGAGAAGGACAAAATCCATTTTCTATTTTTGGGCAACCAACCTTCTGACAAGGTGTTTTCTATCGGGGGACTCCAGTCCCCTTACATTCCAAGAAAGACAATTAAGCTCCATCCTTGAACTCAGTGGAGGAATGGCCCTTATCAGTCCTAAAGATATCAAAGCACTTAGGCAGTTTATTCTCTGCCTCAATTCTCTTAGCATTGGGGGGAAGGATCACCCCACTATGCTTCTTTCTTTTGTCCTTCAAAAGGGGGTTACCCTCTTTAACATCCTGCAACTTGGTGCCATCCAAATTTTTCTTCTTCCTATACCTTCTGGTTTTTTTAACAAGCACCTCAATGGGCACACCCTCCCCATCAATGGTTTCCCTAGTAGAGAGAATCCCTAAGTCATCTGCAGAGTCCATGCCGGATTGAGAAGCAAAACCATCCATACTGACCAATCCATCAAGGGGGCTAGAAGATACAATTGCCAAGTTTGACTGAGTCACATTCTCTTCATCAAATTCAGAGTTAAGGTTTAGATTGTTATACTCAAGATTTGTTCTTGAGTCAATCCCATCCCCCTTAGGGTGGATAGTCACTTCCAGGTTGATATCCTTGTTAAGGCATAAAGATGCATCGATATCAGCAACTTGAGTGGAGCAGACCCCACCCATATTAGGGTTCAAATCCCCTTCAATAATATGGTTTTTTGTTAATTGTGAATCCTTTGTTAAGCCAACAAGTTTTAAATCTCTGAAAATTTTATCATTAAAAGAATAAATCTCTTTCACTGTATTAGATGCATTATCTTCGGGTTTCCTTAATTGTCTTATTTTCTAAAGGGCCAATTGTTGAGCATTGAGCTTACCTTGGATAAAAGCCTTATTCGAGCCATTTGGGCAAACAGGTGGAAGACAATTCGAGTCCAAAGACAGATCCCCCACCTCATCCCCCTTATTATACACAGCACTAAGCAACTCCTGACCAACTGAGTTCAAATGTTTTGCATTACTGCATTCAACCTCAAAGTCATAAGTGGCCAAATCCTTCTGAGGTTCAGTTCTCGGGGGAGAACAAACATCCTTTGCCTCCCCCGAGAGATTAAGCTCTTCACCACAATTTGACGGAACATGCTTAGTGCTCTTATTGTCTCTATAATCTTTCTTTTTATTAATCTTGTTTTTAATCACTGGACAACTCCTTCTAATATGCCCTTCTCTATGACAGAGATAACAAGCATTAAGGCCTCCTAGAGTTTCCACCACACAGTTAATGATGCCATATTTCAATTTAATTTCCAAGAGTTGCGGAATATCCAGTCCTGGGTTTATGGAGATTAAAACCCTCACATTAGAATGGGGAAGAGGCGATTTGGTCTCGTCCATTCTTAACACCTTGCCATAGGGCTCAAGCAAAAGAGGAACAAATTTCCAGAGCTGGGGGGGAACATTCTTTATAACTAACCAGCGGGGACTGGACAAGGCCAAGACCTCCTCATTTAGAGCCTCTGGACACTGTGCCAGGGCTCGAAAGGTAACTTTCCCAACAGTCCAAAATTCCCTATTAACAATTTCTTGCTGAAATTTAGGGTTGTGAAAGAAAACAAAAAATAATCCTTTTTGCACCATTCTACAATAGTAAAAATGCAACCCTAACTTCTTTTCCCAAACATTTTTGAACCATTCTTCCATATATTTCCTAACTCGAACCCTATCAGGGTCGATAGCCGCAAATAATATAGCAGTTTTAGAAAGCCTCACATCTTCCTCAAAAATAGCTTTTTCCAATTCTTCATTCGGAACCAGGACAAATTTCAAAGGAGGAGACAAAGATTGCTTACCTTGTCCCTCCTCTCCATCACCCGCCAGCGGAGCCGACCGGTCAGCAACGAACTTTGCACCCTGCCATAGACACTCTCGCTCATCCGCAACAATATCTCTGAAAGACTTAACAAAATCTTTGGAAGCTGAACCCTTTAAGGGATCCACTGGGGGAACCGTATCCCCATTCATTATGATCACAAAACCCCGACACAATCACCCGCATGCCTTGACACGAAAGAAAGGAAAAACGACGGGAGGAGCCCGTTGCCAACACCCAGCCGTAGCAAAAGATCAAACTACTCACACACAGCACAATACAAGGAAGATTTCGGAAAGTGCTGATTCAGAGTCATGGAGGAGGGCTGAGCCTCCTCCACGAGTGCCCGAGGACGCCCACAAGCAGGATCCCACACGCGCAACCAAGTTGCAGAGCCCTTTTCAGTTTCCGCTCAACCGTCAAATTATTTAGTTAATTAGTGTTTAGATATAATTTTTTTTTTTTTGTTCCCTTTTAGTTTTATAATTCATCTCTCCTTAAAATTGAATTCAAGAATACATAATAAATTTTATAAATCATGAATAAACACTAAGTCTTAATGTTCAACTTTTGAAATTAACAAGTAATGTCATAGTTAGATATATAAAATGAAGTATGAGATATTAGGATCACTATGTTGATGTTGTCTTCTCGGGTAATGAAACTAAACATTGTACATAAATAATTAAATAATTATACATACATAGGTTTAACATTACTCTGATATTTTTTGGAGAAAAATTATATGTAAATGAAAAAGAAATTTGGATAGTAATTAATTGTTCAATTTGTTTTTGAATTAACATGAGTTATACAAATGGTTATTCAATTGATTCATTCATTTAGTCTTAGTGATAGAACACTAATTGTACTCTATGTTAGAACGTAAAATAACTTCATGAACATATTTACCTCCTTTAATAATTCTTTCTTTTAGACTAAATAGTTTCCCTTAGTTAGATGTCATATTAAAGTTAACCCTAGACTAGTTTTCACAATTCCACTCTCATTCATTGAGCAAAATGCTTATGATGGAATCATTAACTTGATTCCATCACAAGTGTGAATGACATGTTTTCTTGTTATGTCTTGGTGGAATGAAAAAATGAAGTGTGTGTGTGTGTGTGTGTGTATAGTTCAAACTAAACCATAGAATTAGCACAACATTTACATATTATAAACATGCATAAGTGAGAATAATGGAAATTAAAAATATCAATTAAGATTTAAGTAATGGATTGAATAGTAATTTATCCACTCATAATTTAATAGACACATCTAACATTTTACAATTATATTAGCATTCAGAAGAGATTAATTCTTTAGTAATCTAGTTTTTCAAGATTATAGATCAAATTGAATAATACAATTGTTGTTAATATATTAAATTATCCATGTGTAAGGCCCCTCCCTTCATATCAGAGTTACAACCCCTTTTTTTCTAAACTTATGCTACTTTGTTGTGTAGATTTAGAGTGCATCATTTAGATGATACATGATCCAGTTGTGTTTGAGTGCCATTGTACTTTTAGTCATTTGATTTTAAGAGTATATTACATAAATTCTTATGTGAATTCTTTTGTTAAGGGCAATGACTAAATCTACATTGATACATACTAAAATTTTGCATGCTATAATGTGTTGCTAAGGCCCACTTGTAGTAGCAGTTCTTTCTTATCATTTGACTCATGTTGATTGTGAATGCCTCCTATAGTATTCACTTGAGGTTCCTTATATCAAGTATTATGACTAAGTCACTAAAGGAGGGCCTTAGAGGTTTTAGTAAAAATAGTAGGTGCAGATTTGATCCCTACAGTACTACTTAAATTAGAGAAATTAAGATAACAAGTAAATAAGGAAAGATGAAGAGTTTAGAGTCTATATTGCTATTGTGTTGTGACATCATGGAATTATGATCTACACTTAGATTAGAATATCATACCTTTACGTAAAATTGGGTGATGTTAATAGTGAGTTAATATGATAGGGATGTCTAGACATAGCTATATTTAGATTAATTTGTTGGCAATATGATTGTCATTGATGTCAAAAGGGGCACCTCTTTAAGGTCAAAGAAGATCTAAGTGATATCAGATGAGGAGTTTTTGTTTGATTTCAAAAGGGATTCATAAGGATGTTAGGGAAAATGATTCATGGGCCTTAGGGTGTCATTACAACAAGCCTTGAAGAGTTTTAAAATTTTGGGTATCGGGCCTTGGGCTTACCTTGTATTGCTTGCGAAAGAGAAAAGAGTTAGTCATTTTTCAGCTAATTCCGATCGGGCTTCAAACTTTGGGATTGAGGCCTACTCTCTACTACAAGAGATCAGACTTGGGACTTTGTTCATACCTTATACTGAATTCCTTAAATAAATAAAGGAAGTCTAAGTTAAGTTCAAAAGGTATTGGACTTTGGGATTAGGTCATACCTCTTACTGAGTGCCTCAAAATAAATGAAGAAATTTTTTGCAAAGTTTGAAAGGTTTTAGACATCGAGCTTTAGTCATACCTCATATCGTATACCTTAGAGAAAGGAAGAGTGTGCTAAGTCCAAAAAGGTTTTGGACATCAAACTTCGGCCATACCTGATGAAAAGGGAAACCAGCCCTCTAACATAAACTCTCAACAACAAAAGATGTACTCAACAATTGTTTGCAACAATAATAAAAATCTGCAATAAGTTTTCTTCTTTGTTCATTCAAAATCTCTTAGAAATTCAAGAATTACATAACATAAATAAAACTAAATGGTTGTGCAACCATATGAGCTGATAAAAAATCATTAAAAATCTAAAATATGACTGATACAAAATAGCAAGGATCAATCCCAAATTGATCTCCTTCAATCCAACTTCTTTCACAAGATCCTAGCTCCTTCAACCTGCATTCGTCATTAAAAATCACTGCTACAAACAAACCATAAAATAATGAATCATTTTGTTTTTGTAGCACACCTTCAAACTTGCAAGAAAAATGTATTTTTGGTCTCTTCCAACCTTCTTTTAGTTGAAGCTCTCAATCTCCCTTCACATAAACTTCACTAGCTCACTATCTCTCCAAATATGGAGCTCACTAGCTCCCTAAACCATGGGCTTCTATGCAAATAGAAATATGAAACAATGGAGTCTTTGAGTCCTTTCTTCTCAACATCTCTCCATCTCACATATAAAACTCCCAAAGCTACCTTCCCAAATGACAAGTCTTGAATATATAGATTTGTGACTGAGGAAAACTACTATGGTTTTCCAAAACCATAAAAAAAAACTCGTCACTTTTTCCTATCACTGCTCCATCAATTGGCCTGAATTTTCAAAAATGGTTATCTGGGTTTTGTGCGTATCATTTCCAGATTTTTGAATCATTTTTAAATTCTTAATTTCGTTACCTTATGAGAAATTTATGGCCGTTTTACTAATATTTGGTTTCATAGATACGACCCTAGACATGCAACATGCAAAGCTTGTGGCCAACATGCAAATACATGCAAGAAACATGCAAGATTCTTTTGCAGCCCATTTTATGAAATTTTATGACATATGTACATGAAAACAAGACTTTTTTACCTTCTCCAAAAGTGGACACTCAAAAGGCATATTCCCCTCCAAGATGCTTTCACTATTTTACCAAGACTTATTTCCCATCCAATTTACATTTACAATTTCACACCAAGAGAATTTACATTGTTGCAAATTAAAATATTATTCTCTTAACCCCTAAGCCCTTATTAAAAATTAAAAAAAACTAAAAGAGAAATATTTTTGGTGATGCAAGATTTCCTTACACCCTAGATGCTCCTGCATCAGACACCCAAGGTAGGAAAAACTTTGTGAATATGGATTCACAAAATGAAGTTGAGTGGTAGTACCACCCTTTCAAATTGCAAGCAATCCTCAACAAACTCCATCACTATAAGTATTACCTCTGATTTATTCTTGTTTCTCCTCTTCCAAAACTTAGTTGCAACAAGCAACCTACTTCTCTAACAACTTTTCACTTCATTCTTCTCTCCTTTCGTGGACTTGTATCCACTATGTACCTTCCTCCTCCAAATGATCTCTCTACTCCTCTCCTCTTTCGTGGGTTTTGACCCACCACAAACCGAACACCTCCACCAAATCTCTCTTGTAGCTTCCTCCATAACCTCTACCTGTAAGTATACATCTATATACGACTCTAGATCATCATTATCCTTTTTCTTTTCTAACTCTTTTCTCATCTCACAATGCAAATTCTTTACAAATTCAACATTATAAAACTCATAAAAATCATATTTTACTTCGATGACTTTTTATGTCACAATATCTTCTTCCTCATTGTTGAATGCTATTGTCTTTGTTGTTGCATCGAATAACTTCTCCATCTTTGTGATCTCTTCTTCAAGAAACTCTTGGTCTTCATTAGGGTCCTCATCAAACACTGGATCCTCATACATCACTACATACTTTGTTTTAACTACAACATCTTCAACTGCTACAATTTGGTTTTCCCTTTCTTCAATTTCCTCCATTTCACTAAACTCTTTTTTTTTTGTTGTAGCCACACACTCTCAAACGTTAACCTCTCATGTATAGATTTCCTCACTTTCGGCGATTGGTCTACACACCACACACACTCCACCCCTAGGTTCTGGTGCAAACTGCCTCGCGTTCAATGCTTTGTCTGCACACTCAAGAACTCCAGCTCTGATACCATTGATGAAAAAGGAAACAAACCCTCTAACATAAACTCTCAACAAAAAAATATGTATTCAACAATTGTTTGCAACAACAATAAAAATCTACAATAAGTTTTCTTCTTTGTTCATTCAAAATCTCTTAGAAATTCAAGAATTACATAACATAAATAAAACTAAATGGTTGTGCAACCATATGAGATGATGAAAATAATTAAAAATATTAAATATGACTGATACAAAACAACAAGGATCAATCCTAAATTTATCTCCTTCAATCCATCTTCTTTCACAAGATTCTAGCTCCTTCAACCTACATTCATCATTAGAAATCACTGTTGCAAACAAACCATAAAATAATGAATCTTCTTGTTTTTGTAGCACACCTTCAAACCTACAACAAAAATTTCTTCTTGGTCTCTTCCAACCTTATTTTATCTGAATCTCTCAAGCTCCCTTCACACAAACTTCACTAGCTCACTATCTCTCTAAATATGGAGCTCACTAGCTCCCTAAACCATGGGCTTCTATGCAAATAGAAATCTACAACAATGGAGCCTCTGAATCCTCTTCAATTTGATAGAATCTCCCCATCTCACATACAAAACTCCCAAAGCCACTTTCCCAAATGAAAAGTCTTGAATATATAGATTTGTGGCTGAGGAAAACTATTGTGGATTTTTGAAACCATAAAAAAAACCTGTCACTTTTTCCTATCACTAATCCATCATTGGTCTTAATTTTCTAAAATGGTTATCTGGGTTTTGTGCATCTCATTTCTAGCTTTCTGAATCATTTTTAAATTCTTAATTTTGTTACCATATGGGAAAGTTATAGTTGTTTTACTAAGACCGAGTCTCATAGATACAACCCCATACATGCAACAACATGCAAGAAACATGCAAGATTATTTTGCAACCCTTTTTATGACATTTTATGACACATGTACATGCAAACAATACTTTTTGACCTTCTCCAAAAGTGGACACCCAGAAGGCATATTCCCCTCCAAGATGCTTTCATTGTTTTACCAAGACTTATTTCCCATCTGATTTACATTTACAATTTCACACCAAGGGAATTTACATTGTTGCAAATTAAAATATTATTCTCCTAACCCCTAATCCCTTATTAAAAAATTAAAAAAATAAAAGAGCAATATTTTTGGTGATGCAAGATTGTCTTACACCCTGGATGCTCCTACATCAATACCTCATACTAATTGCACAAAGGAAAAGGCAGCTCACATGTGTTAAGTTTGAAAAGGCATCAAGAATCAGGCATCGTGATGTAGAGCAAGGTGGAAGGACTTCAACCTAACTCAATCAAACAACCTTTGCAATTATACAACCCTAATTTGTTAGATTTCCTCACCAAACAGACTTTAGGCCTTGTAGGACAACAAACAAGCCTTTTCTTGCATAACTTGAAGGGAATAACTCAAAACCACAACCCAAAAGTTTTTTTGGATACCCTTTTTGACATTTGAAAACATATCAACTTTGCAGGTATGATTACTTTGGAACAAAACCTTCAAATATTGACTGCTACACTGTAAAATATGCCTAATTAGGCTTGTTTGAATGAGCAACAATAAGGTTTTTACAACCCGGACCTCAAATATTCATGCCAATAGCCCAAACATGTCAAAAACTAACACTTTGCAACATTTTTGCATAAAGACCTATGGTGCCCTGCACCACATCGACATTAAGGCTTACACCTTAATTGAATGTTAAGAAAGTGATGAAAGGGGTATGATGAAACCCCAAACCCCAACACTCAAAATCGTCTCAAAGTTCACAGATCAGTGTTATGACTTATGCCTTATTGAGAATGTTAAGAAATGGGTATGATAAAACCCCAAACCTTGATACCTGAAATGGTCTCAATGTTCGTGGGGTGTTGTTAAGGCCTTTGCCTTAACATGAAATAGAAGGGGAAAAATGAAACCTTGAGCACCGACACTTGAAATAGTTTTGGTGTTCGCAGATCGGCCTGAGTTTTATGCCTTAACAGTTTGGCAAGCGTGTAATAAGGAGAAATCCCAAAGTGCAACACCCAAAAGGGTAAAGCCTATGAAGGAAACGTTCGGTCTTTGTAGTCCAGTAGGAAGCCTTATGCCTTATTGAAAGGATGGTAAGTGGTAAGAGTTAAGGGAAAACTCTAACACCCAAAATTGCTTCTTATTCGCAAGATTGTGTTAATGTTGGCAACACAAGGACAGACAACTAAGAGGGGGGGTGAATCAATTGTCACCAAATTTCAAACTTATTAAACTTATTAATCCTTATTCTCAGATCTAATCAATATCAATGAAAGCACAAATCAACAACACATTAGAAACACACATAACACCAAGACTTTTTACGTGGAAACCCTGTTAGGGGAAAAACCACGGTGGAGGTCAATCCACAAGATTATACCCTGTTAAAAGTATAAGAAGAATAAATGGGGAATGCACATGCATTCAAACATACTACCTAGAGCTCATTGCTCAATTACAAAGGAAGACGCACTGTCTTACAGAAAGATGCGGATTACAACCATCTGGATTTTGAGCTGAGAAAATAGCATCTGTTCATTCTTGATTACAAGTCTGGTTAAGCACATGAACACTTCTTTACTCTTCTTCACTTTTCTTCACACTTTTCTCTTCCTTCGAATGATTTGAACAATATTCACACACACACACATAGAAGCACACCCTTGCACACTTAAATTCAAATAAATAATCGCTCTTATATATCCGCAACATGAAATTACATTCGCTACAAGTCAGCCACAAAGAAATAATAAAATGAATACAAACTGTTGGCCCAAAACAATAGATAATTTTCAATACGAATCAACCAAGGTCGGCCACAACATAGTGAAGACCCAAATCAACATTTCCAACACAAAAACACTTCAATTAATTTTTTCTCGAAGATCCACAACATGCTTCAACACCATGTTGGCCAACAACAAGAAAAAAATGAACACGCAAGAGAAAATCGCCATCCACGAGCACATCGATCAATGCAGACATGCAACAAAGATAAAGCATGATATAGAAACATCCACAAACATTACGAAACATCAGAGAATCATCCACAACAACTGAACTAACTGGAATCACATAATCTTCAATCAGAAACACCAACTAAAGCAACTAAAAAACTATCAGAATGTAAATCTTCATAACTTGATCAAATCTTCACGCAGATCTCTAAAACTTGATGTGGATAAACTAGATATACTCAAAAAGAAACCCTTTAGTCCACAACCTCTTATCAAAAATGTACAAAAATAACCGATAGACAGAGCATCACTTCACCACTGACAACCTGCAACTCATTTATTATAATTTTCTCAATATCCTTGACATATACAACTTCAAATGCACTAATGCTAATAGTGTAGACATCAATGACAACCACATATCAGTAACATAACCACAACATCCAACAATCTCCCCCTTTGGCATTGATGGCAACACATGATGTGAAAAACACCATCAACACAACTAACTCTTGACACTTACTCCCCTTTAGGTTTTGATTATTTTTCTCCTTTCCACATGATCTCTTTTCCTCAGATAATCACAAGTTTTTCACATTACTCTTCTCCCCCTTTGACATCAATGACAAAGATCTCTAAGCTCTTAACCACATATCTGAATTTTTGAACCATCTGACTACTCCCCCTGAGTAGCAGCCACCACAACATCAATCTGAAACAAGATATGATTATGAAATGCACGAACTGATGCATTGCAATGCATCCTTAGTTCTTATTAGGAGGGGTAATCACCCCTAACTTCCTTCTAAGATACTCAAAATTATCCTTAGGCAACGACTTTGTAAAGATATCTGCAATCTGCTCCTTAGTAGGCACATACTCCAATCTGACCTCCTTTTCACTTACTTTTTCTCTCAAAAAGTGAAACTTGATAGATATATGCTTGGTTTTTGAATGCAGTACCAGATTCTTAGAAATATTAATGGCACTTGAATTATCACATAATATAGCAATAGGCACATTATACACAACTCTGATATCTTTCAACATCTGCTTCATCCACAATACTTGAGTATAATTGTTAGCAGCAACAATGTATTCAGCCTCTACAGTAGATAAAGAAATGACATTCTTCTTTTTACTTAACCATGAGATTAACTTCTTACCCAAGAAAAATGCTCCACCACTAGTACTTTTTTTTTCATCCACATCTCCTTTGTTAAATCCAAGCTTCAACAAATACTTGTCTAATCTGGCATACCATGCTCTAGGGGCTTGCTTAAGTCCATACAGTGCTTTCTTCAACCGACAAACCATATCTCCCTTATCAGTCAACTGAAATCCATTAGGTTGCTCAATATACACCTCTTCTTCCAATTTTCCATTTAGAAAAGCAGACTTGACATCCATCTGATAAACCTTGTAACCTTTGTAAGCAACATAAGCAAGAAACAGTCTCACATCTTCTCTCCAATAGATATGAGGGATATTTCCTTCCATCATCATGGTTCTAGCAGCATCTTGAACTGTTTTGTTCTTCCTTTCCACAACTCCATCTTGTTGAGGGATCTGTGGTGCAGATAATTGCCTCTTTATTCCTTGTTCTTCACAAAAAGAATTAAACTCACCGGAAGTGAATTCACCACCTCTATCTGATCTCAGTCATTTAATCTTCAGACCAGTCTCTGTCTCAACCATAGCCTTAAAGATCTTGAACTTTTCCAGTGCTTCAGATTTCTCCCTTAAGAAAGTAGTCCACATAATTCTTGAATAATCATCAATAAGCAACATGAAATACATGTAACCTTGTAAACTTTTGATTCTAGAGGGACCACACAAATCAGTATGCACAAGCTCCAACAATTCATTTGAACAATGTTGTTTTCTCTGAAATGAAATTCTAGTTTGCTTTCCCAACTAACATTCCTTGCAAATGACATTAGTAGGTTTTACCAACTTAGTTAGATCTCTCATATCCTTAGTAGAACTTATCTTGATAATGTTATCAAAGTTAACATGACACATTCTCCTATACCACAACCAACTTTTATCAACTTGAGCAATCAAACAACTTTTGCTAGCAACATTCAGATGAAAGATATTACCTCTTATTTTTGTACTGATGCAATCACATTTTTGGAACATCCCAATATTCTACACTTTCCATCCTTGAACTGAAGATTGTAACCCTTATCAACCATCTGTCTGACACTCAACAGATTATGCTTCAAGCCTTCCACATACATGGGATCATCAGTATTATTCTTACCATCAAGAGAAATGCATCCTCTGCAATAGATCACACCATTTGTGTTATCACCAAATCTCACAACACCACCATCATACTTTTCCAAGCTCACAAACTTACGTTTATCTCATGTCATATGATGTGAACATCCACTATCAATCACCCATTCATCTTTCTCTTCAACTTGAGTAGCTAGGGATTTCTCCACATTTGTACAACTAGAAGATTCAGTAGACACAGGATTATTTTCCTTGGTAGCAATAAATACCCATTCATCTTCACCTTTATCAGATTCATCATCTATCACACCTTCATCAGCAGCATAGTAACACTTCTTTTGAAATTTATGCTTGTTATGTCTTGGTTTAGAATCTCTTTCTGGACACCTTGATGCAAAATGACCTATCTTATTGCAAGAAAAATATTTAAGAGGAAATTTTCCTTCATACTTACCTTTTCTTCTCGGTACTTTTTTGACAATAAGTTCTTCCAGCTCTTCTAGCTCTCTTTCTTCTTCTTCAATCTGTTTGATTTCATCCTCATACTTGAATGTCTTTCTAGATGAACTCTCACCCAGATCATATCTCTATCTATCTCTTTCGGAAGTAGTAGCCTTAAATGCAGATTCAACCTTAGGAAGAGCATCACCAAATTCGCTCAACTCAAAAGCAGTCAGCTTACCAACCAACATATCTTTGGTTACATTTGTTATAGTCTGAAGCTCTTCAATAGCACTAGCTTTCACTTTATAAGCAGCAGGCAAGGATCTAATCACTTTAGCAACAATCTTTGATTCTTCCAACTTTCCACCATCACATCTGGTACCACACACAAGTTCATTCACTCTTTGCATGAAAGTAGTAACATTTTCATCATCACCCATTCTCAACATTTCATATTTCCCTTTCAAACTCTGCAACTTAGCAATCTTCACATTAGCATCTCCTTCATACAAAGTTTCCAACTTTTTCCAAATCTCATAAGCAATCTTCATATCCATAACATTTTTCATCTCAGTATCAGTTAAAGCACTCAACAATGCTTCCTTAGCCTGGATATTATACTCAGCATAAGTACCATTCGGTGGAATAATATACCTATTATGTGTAATGCTCCAATAGGGTTCACCAATGCATCTCAGATGGAACTCCATTTGAGTCTTCCTCAAAGAATAATTTATTCCATCAAATTTCAGACTATCCTTCTTGTATGTCACCATCCCAAATCACCTCAAGTTGTTAAACTTCTTCCAAGGAACCTGCTATGATACCAATTATTGGCAACACAAGGGTAGACAACTAAGAGGGGGGGTGAATCAGTTGTCACCAAATTTCAAACTTATTAAACTTATTAATCCTTATTCTCAAATCTAATCAATATCAATGAAAGCATGAATCAACAACACATCAGAAACACACATAACACCAAGACTTTTTATGTGGAAACCCTGTTAGGGGAAAAACCATGGTGGAGGTCAATCCACAAGATTATACCCTGTTAAAAGTATAAGAATAATAAATGGGGAATGCACGTGCATTTAGGAACACTACCTAGAGCTCACTGCTCACTTACAAAGGAAGACACACTGTCTTACAGAAAGATTCGAATTACAACCATCCAGATTTTGAACTGAGAAAATAGCACCTGCTAATGCCTAATTACAATTTCTATTCAGCACATGAACACTTCTTCACTCTTCTTCACTTTTCTTCACACTCTACTCTGCCTTCGAATGATTTGAACAATATTCACACACACACAGAAGCACACCCTTGCACACTTAAATTTGAATAAACAATCGCTCTTATATATCTGCAACATGAAATTACATTTGCTACAAGTCAGCCACAAAGAAATAATAAAATGAATACAAACTGTCGGCCCAAAACAATAGATAATTTTCAATGTGAATCAACCAAGGTCATCCAAAACATAGTGAAGACCCAAATCAACATTTCCAACACAAAAACACTTCAATTATTTTTTTCTCGAAGATCCACAACACGCTTCAACACCCTGTCAGCCAAGAACAAGAAAAACATGAACACACAAGAGAAAATGCCATCCACGAGCACATCGATCAATGTAGCGTGCAACAAAGATAGAGCATGATATAGAAACATCCACAAAAATTACGAAACATCATAGAAGCATTTGCAGAAACTGAACTAACTGGAATCACATAATATTCAATTAGAAACACCAACTGAAGCAATAGAAAAACTATCAAAATGTAAATCTTCATAACTCGATCTTCATGTGGATCTTTGAAACTTGACGTGGATAAACTAGATATACTCAACAAGAAACCCTTTAGTCCACAACCTCTGATCAACAATGTACAAAACTCACTGACAAACAGAACATCACTTCACCATTGACAACTTGCAACTCATTTATTACAATTTTCTCAATATCCTTGACTTATACAACTTCAAATGCACTAATGCTAATAGTGTTGACATCAATGAAAACCACATATTAGCAACACAACCACAACATCCAACAATTAAGGCTTATGCTTTAACATAAAACAAAGGAAAAAGTATGAGGTAACCTCAAACCCCAACACCTGAAATGGCTTCCACGTTCATGGATTCAATTGTAAGGCATATGCCTTACCAATTGTTGGCATGCGGAAGAAGGATGTTTGAAGGCCGATACCCAAAAGGGTTAATTTTTTCAATGATTAGGATTATTTTAGACATCATGGGTTGGAAGGTTGGCTTACACCTTAGCACAAAGGCAGAAAGTGATAACGTGGAAGAGAGAACCCTGACATCCGAAAAACTCATGCATGTTTCGGAGGTTGTTGGGAATGTTTGCAATGGATTAAAGGCAAGTAGAAGGTAAAGGGAAAGGCTGATGGCCAAACTTCGATAGGTGTAAAGATCATCAAACCTATGTGTTCATACTTTCTTGTTAAACTCAAATATGCACTTCAAGGATGAGGAAAGAGGTCTTGGCGATCTTCAACCTTCGACAACTTAAAGCACTATTCAGAGTCTTGTGCTTCACTGTTTTAGAGGTTAGTGTGTTGGTTTGCGATGGTGAAAAGAGGGAAAAATGGTAAAGGGAAATTCCAATGGTCGAACCTCGACATGCATAAAGAGGATCAGACAACGTGGTTTGGTCTTTTTTCTTGAGGCCTTCAAAGCATGTCAATCATGAGGTAGAAGGTAGAGGGTAAGGGTGATGGCCAAACCCTAATAGGATAAGAAGCTTTAGACTTAGGTGTTTGAGATTGCCTCTAAATTTCTTCAATACACTTCAAGCATGAGGTAAGGTGGACTCCTTACACCCGAACCCCAAAGGTTGACAAACATAATGTCAAAAAAATGGAGTAATCTCACCATTCCATGAATGCTTGTGTTGACTTGGGTTGACCAATACGGGTATATGAGATAGTGGCACATGGAAATAATTGATTGCTTCACTTGATCCACATCATTGTTGTGAATCAATAGAGATCTACAATCAAAATTCAAGAAATTCAAATCAAACGGTGGTGTTTTAAAGCAAGAAAAGTAATTGAGATGCTCTAGATCATGGCACAAATTTCAAGATCGATAGCTTGCATTCAAAGGCTAGATGGTGTCAGCGATTAGGTGAATGGAGCTAGGGAACAAAAAAATTTATGTCAACTCCAAGTGGCATTCTTTTAGAGGAATGAAGGAAATGGATGCCACCATTAATGCAAAGGTCGATGATGAAAGTTGGGAGAGATTGAGAAAACAGGGAAATGGGATTAAATGCAATACAAACCCTAGATGCAAAATCCAAAAAAATAGCCAAGGCGATAAATGAGGTCGATGGTGCTTGGCTTGAGGGAGGTAGCTTGTCGATGAAGAAAAGAGAAATGGAGTTCATTTGCTTCAGGAGGAAGGATGATGTGAGCTTCGAGAAAAAGGGATGATGGGCAGAGAGAAAGGGAATGAAGTGGAAGGAAATAGGGAAGGTAGGGGCTAGGTATGGAACTTTTTCTCCAAGCAGTGGAGATTGGAAGGCACATAATCACACTGCCATTTTAGATTTATTATATGGTTGAAGTCCTTTATGGGGTTCATGATGGAAAAAGGATTTTTGGAGCAGAAGCAAAGGTTCACGACCCCACCTCAGGCCCTTGGAGAATATTTATGCAGGTATGTGAGTCTATCTTTAGTTGGTTTTAGGCATACCCGCTTGATCTTTTGTACGTATAGATGCATTTGCATGTTGGACCCTATCGTGTGTATTGGGGACGTTGGTTGTGTATTTTGTGTATTATTTTAGAGGGGTAATATTTGGGAGTTTTTGTTTATTCCCAGATCGTAGCCATGAGTGTTTGGTTTAGAATTTTGGCTTCCATTGACCATTCCATAGGTCTCAAGCAAAATCCTTGTTCATAAGCCATCATATGGTGATTTTAATGTCATCCCTAAATGAATATAGCTTGGGTTTTTATGTCTTTCTTGGTCTTCAAACACAAGTAATAGTAATTTATATATAAGTTTTTGATACATAATAACTAGGAAGAATAATTGGTGTTGAAATGCTTTGTTTAGCAAAATTTGAGTATCACACTCATGGCATTGTTTGACAGTTACTTAGATAAAACTTGTCTTGAAATACCATTTTATATTGTTTGAATGGAAGACCCCATTTCATCATCATGGGGCTAAAATAATTCTTGCTCAAGGTTTAGGCTAGAGCTCAAGAGGCTTCATGATGCCAATATGGTCAAGTGGAGATCAAGTTTGATTCTTTTGAGTTATATCATTGTTGTTACTAATCTTGTGGTTAGAGACGGTCATTGAAAATTTCACTTAACTAGGATTGTTATCTTGAAGAGAAACAAATATTAATTTCAGACATTAATTTTTTGTGTATGTGTGATGGGCATTATGTATAAATAAATTTTATTTATAAAATTTGTACATATCTTGAAAGGATTCATAGGACGGAACAAGATCCTTAGAAAGTGAGCAGTATGAAATTATAAATCCAATATTAAATTTGCCTAACCTTAATACTCAGTATATTCAGATTTACCAAGGGAATAATATTGCAAGATGCCCCTGAATATCTTTCAACCCCTTATTGATCAACATAAGCCCGATAAGGGAAATATAAGATATTATTGCCAGGATCCCTATAATACATTCTTATGTTAATACACAAATTCAACTCGTATTATGCATGACTAAGTTTTGCCAAATTATCAAGGATCAATTCTATACCTTTATGTTGTTAAGATATCCTTAACGAGTTTTCCAATCCCCAGCTTCACCTAAGTGGGTGGTACTCGACTATGGAACTATCTAGGGAAAAAGGACCCTAAAAAGGGTTGCATACCCACTCATTTAGTTTTTAAATAAAAGAATAGAGGCATAGGATGAATTGGAGTAGAGAGATGAGTTTAGCATATGTCAGTGCCATTGGGTTATGAGAGTGACTAAGTTAGAGTCATCTTTGAACCTAAGGGTTATACCCCTTGTGTTAGTCGACCAAGTGTATGATGGTTGAATTGCCTAGAAAGATTCAATGTGAATTGTCTTATTAACCTTTCACCTCGTAATCTTAATAATGTTATATGGTGACCTTTGTATGGTTTGGATTAAAACCACAACTTCAATTATAATCATCTATTCAAGATATGATATGGTTACCTTCATCCTAGATCATCCTTGGTTATCTATTTTGTCAAGTGGCCCTTGAGGAGCATTGTAATCAAGATTGTTAACCATTGTTGATCATTCTTTGTATTTACTACAGTTGTGACTTAGTGGTGATTTAAACCTGGGTGAAATGTGTGATTGTTGGTCAATCAAATATGAGTTGGGTGAATTCAAGTTTTCAAACTACGAAGCCTCTATACAATACATAGGAAAGGTCATTAGAGACGATCCCTCGAGGACTAGAGCCCTCGAGGACTAGGTTTGGCCCCTAGGTCTTGTTCTCTTATTTTTTACCTTGAATTAATATTGATATATATTTATTTCATGACATGTGACTTGGAATTATGTTTCAGATTATTAATTAGTTAGTAGAACTAATTATGCCTATCTCAGTGGTGTGCATTCCATGTCTACACTTGAACCTGACCATGATTGTCACAAAAGTATTTTAATATGACCAAGTTCTTGTAATTTTATTGATCAAATGTTTTTATGCTTTCATGATGTGCATGTATAGGAAGCAACCTTTTACAAATTATGCAAATGTTTGTGATCAAAATTTGAAATTTTTGTTTTGTCCTTAATTGTACTTTGGTATAAATTACAAGGCCTTACACTATGTCACCTGTAAAATTAATAGTATAGTTTAATTTTGATTTAAATTGTCTTTACGTATACTCATGAATGTGATTCTTTCCTTAGATCCCTTGTGATTAAGAATGTCTTGGTTATTAACTTAGTAAATACTAAATTATTGAGCAATTATGTGTAGGTTGAAATTAACCATTGTTGTTTAAATCTAATATAATCATAGAAAAATATCAAACTACAAAACATATAAGCTATTCAAATCAAAAAGCTAAATTAATGTGCAATATTGTGATTATTAATTATAACTCTAGATTTGTTGTTTGTTCCCTAGAATTCAATTTCCTTTAATTAAGGATTGTTGCATATAAGCATAATTCTTTATACATCTCATTTAGTCATCTAGCTTAAATAATTATCTTCATAGATGAATACAAAAATAGAGTTATCCTTAGTCTTAATTATGTCCATCATTGTCTCACACTATGTGCAGAGTGCATAGGAGGCATCATAAACTTAACGCCTTTGAAGGCACAAAGACATCTTCTCATCATATTTACCTTGTGTTGCATTGTAAAGAAAAAAATGATTTGTGTGTTGTGTTAAGTAGTGAGAAATTCTTGATGATAAGAAGTGGATTTCTTGTTGTTTGATGTGGAATTATTCATAGAAGTTTCACACTTCATGTACTTCAAAGGATTTACCATTATCAGTGATAATAATGGATGGGATACCATAATGGAAAATTGTATGGAGGATGAGGGGAATGATTTTGAGCCACTTAGTGAAGTACTCAATGGTAATGTTAATTAATCTATGGATGTTGGAGATTGAGGGATTTATCCTACCAATGATATTGAGGCCCCATGTATAAAAGTTCCATGGAGTGGTGATCAATTGGAGAGATGAGAAGGTGCATGGATCATGTCCCCAAATGCCACCATGAACTTCTTTGATAGCTAGGTTTTTTTCTAAGAATCTAAATATCATAAAGATGTCTCATCATAACCTCAACGATATAATGTGCCACCAAGGATCTTGAAATGAGTTATACGATAACTAAATGATTTTTTTGGTTAAATGAAATGTTTTAGGAATGGCCTAAGCTTGGAGGTAAGTATGAATGTTGTGATACCACAGGGATTTGAGATGAAATTTTTCATATGTTTTTATTCAAGGATGGTGTACATTGGAATCATGAGTTGTTCAACCAAGAACTAATACTTTGGAATGTTGGTGTGCATGCTAAGGAGAGAACCAATGGTTTCCACTATGTTAATTTCTCTATGTTTCATATAAGGCATATTCTCAAACTAAATCTATGTAAAATAATGCTTGAATCTTTCAACAATTTTCTTGTACTAGATGATTTTATCATTCTTAGTTTGATATTTTTCAATGACCTATTTGACAACTAGTTTGAAATCACCAAAATATGGCAAGTGTGTGGTGTTCCATTGAATTACAAGCTTATGTCTTGAAAGTGGAGATTTTTATTCAACAATATTATTCATGTAGGGAAACTTAAATTTAAATGTGTTTGGTATGAATTCACCCTATGGTGTGAGGAACAAGATACCTACCCCAAGCTATGTAAAGAACCATTAAAATAGAGTTTCCAATTAATTTATCTGGGATGTTTATGTTCAAAGGTTGTGTATTTGCAAATGGTTCTTCAACCAATTGATCTTCCACTACTTGTCCCTTTATTTCCTTTTGATCAACATACTTGATATCAAATTCACTAAGAAACATAACCCACCTAGCTATTCTCCCCATTAGATAAGAGAGTCAATTTATCGATAAGCTTAGTTTGATGATTAATTATGTAGTGTAATACCCCTCTGTTCTGCTTTCTGGCGGGACAGTGTGTCCTTGTTTGCTTTGATGTGCTTTTTGGTTATTAAGATACTTTATCTTGTGTGTGCGATTTGATCGCTATTTATAGAGCGATAGTCTAATTGTGTGATGTGATGTATCTTATCTGATGCTCTATTTGACATGTTCTAATTGATGTAATGATGATTAGTTATTGTAACATGTTATTGCATGAGATATTTGTTTATGAAGGAATTGTCAGTCTATGATGAGTGTATTAGTGAAGGGGACGAGATCGCATCACTCGCTTGCGAGTGCCCTACAATTTTGTGATTTCCTCTTCACGGTGTGTTTTATTATGTTATATATATATGCATGTTCGATATACTCTTTGTTCGTAGGTTGACAGGTACAGGACATCGACTCCCCCTAGTTTCACAAGGTTGAGCATGTCCATTGGCCAACGGTATTCGATTGGGAGATAGTAGCTAGGTTTTTCGTGCCAATTCATCACCCTAGTCATAGTGTGTCATCAAGTTTAGTCAGGTTAAGTTGCTTCTTTGTTGCTCTTCTCTCCTTGATTTTATTTAATTGCAAGTGGAAAAGGTAAATAAATGGCTTTATGTGCTTAAGTTGCTTATTAAATTTATCTGGTTATGATGTTAGAAATATTATGGAATTTATTAATTAATTTAATTTAATTAATAAAATAATCTAATCTTGGATTAGATTTATTTTATTGATTAATTAAATTAATTGTGTGAAATTGAATTAAGTTATTCTTTTTAAAATTTTAAAAGTGTTAAATTATTTGAAAAGAAAATTTTAAAAGTTTAAATGCTTTTTGAAAAGAAATTATTAGGAGTTTTGAATTCATTTTGAAATAGAAATTTTATAATAAAGTAAATGATTTAAATCTATTTGAAATATAAATTGTGCTTTAAAGTATTAAAATGCAAACATTTTGTAAATGCATAAAAATATCTATAATGTTGAAAGATAATTATAAATGGAGGAAGAAAATATCTTGGGAAAATATCTTGGATATTTTAGGGCATTGACTTAATTTGGGGAAAAATTGTTAAGAGATAGATATATTTTCAATTGGGTTTTTTTTTATTTTTCAATTTTTGGTGGGGAGAATTGGTTGCAAAAGAAAAGAGGGTTTTGCTCTTGGTTGGATTCAATCTGGGATTTGAAAGTGGAGACTTGGAAAGAGATTTGGAGTTTGGAATTGGAAAGAAGCTCAACATCAAATTGTTTCTTCAAACTTCAAGATCATAGGTACTTCTTGTTTTAAATGCTTTGGAATTTTGGTTTTTCAATTTGAAAACTTGGTTTAAAACAAAATTGAAACCCTTTGTTGAGATCATGAAAGAAAAAGAAAACAAAGAAAGATTCAAACAACATAAAATCTTGTAAATCACAATAATTAGACTTGAGATCTTCCAATGTAAATTAGAAATTGAAATTTCTGATTGTGCTTTGAAATTTTCTTTTCTATATATTTTGTCCAATTAGACTGTGTGATAGGAAAATTATATATATACATATATCATATATATATATATATATACATATATATATATATATATATAAAGTTTTTATGCATTCTAGAAATCTCTATTTTTTTTACAAAATTGGCAAAATATTTTTTGAGTTTCCCAGAAAACAGGGGAGGTCATTTTGTTTTATTTTTTATTAAAAATAAAATATTTGTTAAATTTTTTTAAGGGCGTTGGATTGTGGGGGTGGGCGCAGCCCTGGCTGTCACAACCACGCCCCATGGAGGGGTGCTGCCACAGGATATTGGATTGTGGGTGTGGGCGCAACCCTGGCCGCCACAGCCACGCCCCATGGAGGGGCACTGATGTGGCAGCACTTCCCCACAGCCTGTGGGGAGGGCATTGCCTCCACAGGGGAGGCTAGGCGTAGCCTTGGTTGCATCCCTCCTTCCCTTTGGGGGCCGTGGGGCCTAGTAAAAAGGAAGGTTTTTTTTTTTTTTTAAATTAATTTTGTTTTATTTATTTTATTTATTTTAATTTTATTATATATTATATATTATATAATATATATATATATGATATATAATATTTATATATTATATATATAATATGTATATTATATATATATATATATATATATATATATATTATAATTCAAATAAATATTTTTAATTTTATTTAAATATATATATATATATATTATATATATATTTTAAATAATTGGAGTTATTTTTTATTAGTTGGAATTTGAATGGAAATATAATTATATATTTAAATGATATGTATATGTTTCAGCATATAGTTGTTTTTAAATATAATTTTTTTTTTTGGATCATTTTATTAGACGAAAATATTGGATTTAAAAGGAAGTTGGAAAATGTGCATATGGTTAAATAGATAACATTTAAACATGAGAAATGAATTTTAAATTTGTATAGATACGCATTGTTATTTAAAGGAATATTAGTTAATAGAGATGCATTTCTATGTGCAAGTATTTAGTTTTTAATTAAATGGTTTCAACGGGGAAATGGGATTTTTATATTTAAACATTATTGGGAAATTGAAGTAAATATTTAGATGCAAATTTATGATTGCTTGTCAAATGCCCAAGTAGTTATTTAATAAGGGAATAATTTTAAGGGTTATGGTTATTTAATTTAAATGAAATGAATTTTTTTAAGAGAACGATTTTATGATAGTTAAATATTATTCGGTTGCAAACAAATTTATGATAAGATTAATTATGTTCATGGGATGAATTGAGAAATTTAAAAATATTGTGTTCTTAGTTAAATTATTGATTTTATTTTAAAATAGTATATTTAAAAGGACAAATATTGGTTTTAAATATAAGGTGTTTAATAGCGAGATTATTGATTTCAAAATGATTTATTTTGCAAAGGAGAAATAGTTATTATAAAATGATATGTTTTAAATTGAAGAAGTAAATGTTCATTTTATTATTATTTAAAAGCAATTAAGGAATTAAATATTTGGTTTAAATTTCATCTTTTGTTTGAAAAGGGACGTTATTAAATCAGTTTATTAAGGCAATAAATTACTGAATGTCAATGAAGGAAGGGGATTTAGGAAATCCAAATATAGATTTAATTCATGTTTGATTTCCCTTCTTGAATGTACACTTCTTTTGTTTTCACTTTGGGGAAGTTGATTAGAAGGGTTGTTAAGTCTTTTAGAAGGGGTTTAACTTTTGGGGTTGTATTATGTTAGTCAACTGTTGTATTGCCTTGGGTAGGGCGTATAGTTGTATCCTGTTATTTTACCCAATTTTCATGAACGGGGATGGTTTGTGCCTCCTTTGTATTAAGAGTGGTTTATGTGGTTTGTGCCTCATGTGGATTAGGAGTGGTTTATGTGATTCGTGCCTCTTTTGGATGGAGTGGGTTTTGACTTTTGTTGCCTCCAATGTTTGGAGAGGGTTTTGACTTTTGTTGCCTCCAATGTTTGGAGAGGGTTTTGACTTTTGTTGCCTCTTGTGTTTGAAGTGGGTTTTCATTTTATGTTCCTCCTAGAGTTGGAGTGGTTTTATCTTGTTGGTTTGCACTTGGGATTCCCTTGGTGATTGATTTTTCTTGGGATGTTGTCAAGTAGAAGAGTGGCTTCTGTTAGGGGCCAGAGCCCAAAGAGGTAAAGTGGGTAACCTTCAAAGGTGGTTTAATCAAGTGATAACTAAAACAATATACTTAGAAGTTTGGATAGTATTTCACATTAATCAAGATAATTGAGCCTCACTCATAGGCGCAAGTGCTAGTATAGGCTTGGGATGAGTGGGAAGGCCTGGAATGGCAAGGTCATCTATCTTGTCTTTATGAGAGGTATTTGATTCCACATGAGTGAGTATGGGTTTCGAGATTCGATTGAGGCCACCAGGATAACCCATAGTGGGGGTCGGAGCCTATAAAGATTCCCAGAGGATATCCCATGTCGAGCTATGTGATGACACTCTTTCTACGACAACAATTGGTACGTGATTTCATGTGTATGGTCTTCTTGTCATACTCAATATGTTTCATACTCAATCTATTTTATTTCTAGAAGAAATGTGACCTATGTTAGTGATGTTGGAGTTGTACTTGTGTTATCCTTATGGTTGTATGGTTCATGTGATTGGTTGTGTCAGTGTGAGTTAGCCTGTGTCTAGGGGTGGATGGTCTTGTATAGGAATTCATTGTTACTATCTCCTAGCACGGGGGGTGAGCCTTCAGGTATCACATGGTTGGGTGGAACGTGCACCTTAATCCGTTGGGTCGTCTTCTTGTTCGTTTGGATGATATTTCCAGTTGGAGAGCTCGTGGGATCCAGTTTCTTTCATGCTTTATTCTTTCCAGTTATTATTGTAATTTTATTACCCCTCATTGTATCGAGGTGGAAGATGTAATTTGTAACCTTGTTTATTGGATTTACCTCATTTAGGGAATGAAAGTTGTAATCATATTGTAAATGATCATTAATTGAAAACATGTGGTATCTCTTATACTTTAGTGTAATTTATCATGTATGGAATGTATGTGTTTCTTAATTCATTAAGTAATTAAATGTTATGGTTTCTATTCATGTTTCTTGTTTGGATTTTAAGCAATCTCAGTCTCGTAACCTTAGAGGTTGTTGCAATGGGTAGTGAACTTGCATGTTAATCGCGCTTAAACAAAAAAAAATTATTGCGTTTGAGTAGTTAATTGCAACTTCCTCTAGGGTTGCGTGGTGGGGAATTACATGTAGTGCCTTAATTTCTATGAACAAAAAACACAACTAAACATGCCCTTTCAATATAAGTGTAGTTAATTTTATATATAAAAAATGTTCTACTAATATAGTAGATTGTTTTTTCTCTCCCCTACATCATGTTGTGCTATAATGGCAATTGAAGCAACCTATGCAGCTAAAATATAGAATCAATGGATTATTTGGGATCAATCTCCATGAGACTTAGTGAATTCGTAGGATATTATTTCAATTGATCGAAGGCATGTTGACATGGCTCATTCCTATTATAATATACATTCTTCTTTAGGATATGCAAGCATGGTTAGAATTTACTTGCAAGCTAAGAAATAAATCTATGTATATCTTGAGGCTTTCATCATATGATATAAAGTTGTTTAACATTATATGGTGAAGTCATTCTTGTAATTTCTTTGACTTTGGAAAGATACACTTCTATGCCTCTATTGAAAATGATGAAGCCTAGTATCTTGTTGAATGTGACACCAAATATGCAGTTCTTACTATTGAGACAAACTTTGTATTCCTTTAGTCTTTGAAAAATGAATTGCAAGAATGCAAGATGCTTGAATCTATTTTGTGACTTGCCTAATAATTCATCCACGTAGTCTACCATAATATCATGAAGTGTGTCATGAAACATTACTAGTATGGATTTATGATAGGTTATCCTATCCTATAGTGAGGTTGATTATTATGTCATATTAGGCAAGGGAAAATCATCCCTAGGACATGTTTTGTTAAGATCAAAATCTATGCATACACAAATTCCTTTATGTTTCTTGCTAACAAGGAAAATGTTAGATACCCAATAATAGTCATCAATGGGCCAAATGAATTCAACTTGTAAGAGCTTTAATACAATTTTTATTTCACCAAGATTTTGATTTGGGGATGCATATAAGTTCTTAACTTTTGTTTCACAGGTTTAACATCTAGATGTACTAATGAAAAATCTAATATAGGAATGTTAGCATAAGAGAAAGCAAATGCCTTCATTTTTTAAGTATACCACAAATTGTTTCCTTTTTGTAGGAGTTAAAGTGAGTTATTTAGGTGATGTTTTCATCTTCTTTTATGTGAAGATTAATTCATTGATTTCCTCAACCAAATATGTTAGCCCATCTTTTTAGTGCATATGTGAAAATGATAGGTTGAATTCCTTGTCCATTATTTCCCTAAAGGATTTTCCACAAATGAACACATCCTCATTTATTGAACTCTTTTCTTCTAGTAGACTATCATAATCAATCAGTTGAATCCACTACATATCCTCAACCATCAAGCCAACATCCCCATGGAGAGAATTCAAAATTTTAATTTCCATCAAGATACAAGAAAAAATAGAGTGGCTAATGTTAGACGTTGTGGAATCCACCTTCAAAAAATGAACAATAGCATTATCGATTA